>JBBDGP010000605.1:9355000-9787500 GCA_037952835.1 Lithobates septentrionalis
TGCTGGTTGAAGGAGGAACACAGGCACAGTCCAAGGGCATGTAATCTCTGGGTGATTGGCTACAGGCAATTCAGGCACATCTACTTAGCATCTTGCTGACATTGATAGTGGCATATTAACCATTGCTAAGACTGAGCTCAGCAATAGATGCATGGTAATAGTACCTCTGCTGTGTGCTCAGGGCTATGTATTCCCAAAAGAGAGGGACAAAATCAGGGAGAAGGAGCGCAAAAGCGCAGCGATCAGGGTCTGAGCACCCTAGTCATGCCTCCACAATATCAACCTCTCCTGAAAGTCCTGAAGCGGCTGACCAGGCTGAGCCATTGGAGCCGTCAGGCATTGTAGCTACCTCCAACATTGCAGCCTCTGCCTATGTCACTAAAGACGATTTGGCTACAGCCCTGGCTGGTTGGAAGGAAAGATAGCTAGTTTACTCGCATCCTCCTCCCAGGCTGGGAGAAAACGCAAAAGATCCCCTTCCCCTGCCCTGGACTTGGCATCTGCGGATCAAGAGTGGGTAGAGGATTCGGATGTGCCCCTGGGGGGCACCTAGAGGGGCAGGAGGATGGTTCATTTGAGGACTCTATCCCAGAGGATTCGGTTTCAGCTTCACAGTCGCAAAGGTTGTTAGTTCAATCACTCACTGAAACAGTGCGTTTTTGTTATAAGTTACCCTTAGCAGAGACGGCTGAAGCACCTTTCTCCTCTTTGGGTTCAATGAGGCATTTTATTCCTCCTAAAAGATTCTCTCAGATTTATCCTATGGAGGAGAAATTTACTAAAAAAATTGAGTTTGCCAGCAGTAGATGCGGCTGTTTCTTCCCTGAAGAAAGAGCCGCATCTAGAGTCTTACTTGTCCAGTAGACAATGTTCAGGTATTTAAGGATCCAGCAGATAAGAGACTGGAGACATTGCTTAAAGTCTCATTTTCCATGACTAGTGCAGTTGCACAGCCTGCAGTAGCGGCAATCGGCGTCTGTCAATCTCTTAATGACAATGAAAAACAAGTCATCAAAGGGGAAGAGGTCCCAGATTTGACAGAATTGCCCAGGGCCTTTTGTTTTGTGGTTGGCGCTATTAAAGATTCTATTCATCAGGCGTCTCGCCTTGCCCTTCTGTTAATTCACGTGCGCAGGATTTTGTGGCTTAAGCATTGGTCAACAGAGTTGCCTTGTAAGAAGCTGCTGACTGGTTTTCCCTTTCATGGGGAACGATTATTTGGGGATGACTTGGATAAATATATCCAGAAGATATCTGGTGGAAAGAGTACCCTTCTTCCAGTAAGGAAGAATAAGCGTTTTTCTTTCAAACTTTCTGCCTCTCAATCGCCAGGGGTAACGGCCTCCAGACAGTTACGATGGCCTCCGCTGTCAACTCCAAGAGAAAGGCCTCAGAGGAGGTGATCATAGAGACGCCCTTGAGAGAACAGGGGTTGGGGTTTTATTCAAACCTCTTTATACTGCCGAAACCAAATGGAAGTGTCAGACCCATTTTAGATCTCAAGGGTCTGAACCAATTCCTAAACATTCGTTTGTTTCGCATGGAAACAATTCACTCAGTGGTATCCACCCTTTGGGGAGGAGAAATTCCAGCATCAATAGACATCAAGGAGCGTTATCTCCATGTTCCAATATTTCCCACTCATCAAAGATTCTTGCGATTCGCAGTAGAACAGCAGCATTTTCAGTTTGTGGCCTTCGGGTTGGCCACTGCACCTCGGGTGTTTACAAAGGGTGTTTACAAAGGTCCTGGCTCTGCTTTTGGCAAGATTGAGAGCCCAAGATTGGCGGCGTACCTGGATGACCTGCTGCTGATAGATCAGTCCGTTGCAGGGCTAGATCAGCTTGTGATAAGCACGGTCAGATATCTGGAACATTTAGGTTGGGTTCTCAACCTGGAAAAATCGTCCTTACGACCAGTAAAAAGATTGGAGTACTTGGGTTTAGTAATAGATACTACCAGGGCCATATTAAGAGCATCATGGGCCTGGTGCTGAGGATTTTGGTGGGCCTCTTTATGGAAACAAAATTAAAATGCAAACAAATGTTTTCGCTAAAACAAATTAAATATACTCTCACCAGTAATACCAGCTGTGCAGACTTTGAGCAGCAGCAACACCACCAGTACCACCTGCTATGCAGTCTCTCACCAGGAGAAACATAGGGAGACCACCTTTCCAAACTGCCATTCAGGGACAACCCCCCCTTCCCAAAAAAAGCTGAGGGTAGGGGATGTAGTCTCAGGGTTGATGGGGAAATCGGCTTTGGAGGTGATTTGTCAGGCAAATGGCTGGTGTTAGTACTTACAATCATCCTGACACCATGCTTGATATGGTGTCAGGATGATCAAATTCCATTATTTCTATTACTACATTGTAATATATAGTGAAATAGTTCAACTCACCATCATGCAGAATCAGTGGGAACCTGAGCTTGTGAATTCCCACCAGGTGCAGCTTGTTACTTGCCACCATTGCTTGCCACCAGATGCAGCTTGTCACTTGCCACCCATAGCCTGCCACCAGATGTAACGTATCACTTTCCACAGTTGCCTGCCGCTAGATGCAGCATGTTACTTGCCACCAGCAGCCTGCCACTAGATACAGTGTGCCAATTTCAACCAGATACAGTGTGCCACTTGCCACTAGCAGCTTGCCACCAGATACAGCATGCCACTTGCCACCAGCAGCCTGCCACCAGATACAATGTGCCACTTGCCACCAGCAGCCTGCCACTAGATACAGTGTGGCACTTGCCACCAGCAGCCTTCCACCAGATACAGTGTGCCACTTGCCAACCACAGCCTGTCACCAGATACAGTGTGCCACTTGCCACCAGCAGCCTGCCACCAGATACAGTGTGTCACTTGCAACCAGCAGCCTGTCACCAGATACAGTGTGCCACTTGCTGCCAGCAGCCTGCCACCAGATACAGTGTGCCACTTGCCACCAGCAGCCTTCCACCAAATACAGTGTGCCACTTGCAACCAGCAGCCTTCCGCCAGATACAGTGTGTCACTTGCAACCAGCAGCCTTCCACCAGATACAGTGTGTCACTTGCCACCAGCAGCCTGCCACCAGATACAGTGTGCCACTTGCCACCAGCAGCCTGCCACCAGACTGTAATAACCACAGTGAGCCAACACAGGTACAGCCAGACACCCCTATATTTACACACAGCTTCTCCTGTCCCATAGACGTTTATGGACCGGAGAAATCGGGCTTGTACTGTTGGCTGGGCGGGACGATTTTAAGGCAGAGGCCTGGAGCTGCAGCTCCTATAGTCCCTATGTTAATCCGGCCCTGGATACTACCCACAAGAAAGTGTTTTTACCCCAAGCAAAGGTTTGCGCCTTAAGAGAACTGGTACTCTCGGTCAGAACAAAGGAGAGGCCTTCCGTCCGCCTTTGCATGAGGTTGTTAGGGAAGATGTTAGCCTCATTTGAGGCGGTTCCCTATGCCCAATTTCATTCAAGGTTTCTGCAAAACAGTATCCTGGTTGCCTGGAGCAGGAAAAGCCAGGATTTGGATTGTCCAATGGGTTTGACTCCAAGTGTTCGGCAAAGTGTCAATTGGTGGTTGTCAGCCAAAAATTTGCAGAAAGGGAGGACCTTCATACCCGTCACTTGGAAGATAGCGACGACCGATGCCAGCCGCTTGGGCTGGGGAGCAGTCTTGGAAAAAGACACTGTCCAGGAGAAATGGTCGGATTCCCAAGGTTCCTACCCATCAACATTCTAGAAATTCGGGCGGCACGCCTGGCACTGAAGGCCTGGACAGACAGGCTACGAAACTGTCCTGTCCGGGTTCAGTCTGCCATGGCCACGGCAGTAGCCTATATCAATCATGTCTATTGTCTTTTTTTAACATTTTTGACACATTACCAATTCACACAGGGGGGTGCCGGGATCTGGGGGTCCCGTTGTTGAAGGGGGCTTCCAGATTCCGATAAATTCTGGCACGGGGTTCCCCTTAAAATCCATACCAGACCTGAAGGGTCTGGTATGGATTTTGAGGGGGACCCCCATGCCATTTTTTTTAAATTTTGGCGTGGGGTTCCCCTTAATATCCATACCAGACCTGAAGGGCCTGGTATGTAATTTGGGGGGGACCCCCACGCATTTTTTTTAATTTTGGTTCGGGGTTCCCCTGTGGGGGAATCGCATGCCGTTTTTATCAATTAACTATTATGTGTATTGCCGGACCGACAATTCATTATAGCTGTGAGTAGTTTTAAATGACTTTTTTTCCTTTAGAAATGTCATTTTGCTGTCAGACTGTTCTAAACATGGGAAACGTGCGCCACTTTACAGGCATACTATAGACACCCCCCAGGTACGAAATTTAAAGGAATATTACACTTTTATTGTTCCACTTTAAGCACTATTAAAATCACTGCTCCCGAAAAAATGGCTGTTTTTAAAACTTTTTTTTGCATTGATACATGTCCCCTGGGGCAGGACCCAGGTCCCCAAACACTTTTTAAGACAATACCATGCATATAAGCCTTTAAAATTAGCACTTTTGATTTTTCATGTTCATGTCACATATACTTTAACGGTGTTCAAACAAATTTTTTGCCTGTTCGCATGTTCTAGTGCAAACCGAACGGGGGGTGTTCGGCCCATCCCTAATCAGGAGTAGAGATGAAACTAGCCACGAGTACTATCAAGGGTCAAGTCTCAGCTTTGTCAGTTTTTTCCAAAAAACCTCTTGCTTCTCATTCTTTAGTTCGGGCCTTTATTCAGGGAGTATCACATATAAATCCTCCGGTCAGATCACCTCTGTGTCCATGGCATTTGAACCTAGTCTTGTCGGTCCTTCAGGAACCTCCTTTTAAACCAATACGTGATACTCCATTGGTCCCTGTGACATAGAAATTGGTATTTTTAATGGCAATATCCTCCGCAAGGAGATTTTCTGAGTTAGCAACCTTCTCTTGTAAAGAGCCATACTTGATCATTCATAAAGATAAGGTGGTCTTACGTCCTCGCCCATCCTTTTTATCTAAGGTAGTATCCAGTTTTTATGTGAACCAGGATATTTGTCTACCTTCGTTTTTTCCAGAACCACGTTCTGCAGAGGAAAATTTACTACACTCCCTGGACGTAGTAAGAGCGGTTAAATTCTATCTGGAAGCAACAGCTCAGATACGGAAAACTGCCCCTTTGTTTGTACTACCAGAAGGTCCCAGAAAGGGGCAAGCAGCGTCAAAATCAATTATTTCCAGGTGGATCCGTCAGGTCATTATTCAGGCCTATGATTTAAAAGGGAAAATTCCACCTTTTCGTCCTAGGGCTGTCAGAAACCATGAATCAGACCGAGACAGAAGTACAGTTAATCACACTTGTTTAATAATAATAAAAAGGTAAACAGTAACCAGATCGGGTAGTCAGCCAATGCCAATGTCAGAGAGCCAGAGATCAATGTAGTAGTACAGCAAGTGGATCAGGAGCCAGAAGGGACGTCGGCCGAGCAAGTCTTCAACAGGAACGCAGGAGAAAAGTCTCTGAGATGTGACCAAGGCGAAGGCAGAGATGAAGTGAGCTGGACGGCTTTAAGTAGGAAGGACTGACGAGCAGATCAACAACAGCTGAGCCACTGTGGAGAGAAAGGAGCTGGCAATTAGCTGATAGCTGAACGTCCAGCTCAGAGAAGGAAAGGCTGAGCCCAGCCCTGACAGTACCCCATCCTCAACGACCCCTCCCCCTAGGAGGACCACCGGGCTTGAGGGGAAAACATCTATGGAAATCACAGATGAGGACAGGGGCATGTACATCTGAGCATGAGACCCAAGAGCGTTCCTCTGGACAGTACCCCTTCCAGTGCACCAGGTACTATATGCGCCCACGGAACCTACGGGAGTCAACAATGGATTGTACCTCATACTCCTCATGGTTCTCAACCTGTATAGGGTGAAGATGTGGCACCGAGGTTGTGAAGCGTTTGCAGACCAAAGGAAAATCCTGCGAAGGATACGAAAAGGCCCAATAAACCAACCATATATATACACTGTATTCAGTTTAGCTAGATCCGTTCCTGTTATCTTCCTACTGACAGGCAGGCTTGTCTTGTTACAGTATTTACAGCTACCTGAAGAAAATTGCTGGTGTTCTTTTGATCCTATTAGTACCACAGTCAGGCAGCTAGACTATTTACAGTTAGTGTAGTGCGCCCTCCTCAGAGTGTTCAGTTAAAGCTACAAGTTAGTTTAGTGTGACCTCTGCACAGTGTTCAGCTAAAACTACAAGTTAGTGTAGTGCAGAGTGTTCAGCTAAAGCTACAAGTTAGGGTAGTGCGTCCTCCTCACAGTGTTCAGCTAAAGCTACAAGTTAGTTTAGTGTGACCTCTGCACAGTGTTCAGCTAAAGCTTCAAGTTAGTGTAGTGCGTCCTCCTCACAGTGTTCAGCTAAAACTACAAGTTAGTGTAGTGCGACCTCTGCACAGTGTTCAGCTAAAGTTACAAGTTAGTGTAGTGCGACCTCTGCACAGTGTTCAGCTAAAGCTACAAGTTAGTGTAGTGCGTCCTCCTCACAGTGTTCAGCTAAAACTACAAGTTAGTGTAGTGCGACCTCTGCACAGTGTTCAGCTAAAGCTACAAGTTAGTGTAGTAAGACCTCTACACAGTGTTCAGCTAAAGCTACAAGTTAGTGTAGTGCGTCCTGCTCACAGTGTTCAGCTAAAACTACAAGTTAGTGTAGTGCGACCTCTGCACAGTGTTCAGCTAAAGCTACAAGTTAGTGTAGTGCGTCCTCCTCACAGTGTTCAGCTAAAATTACAAGTTAGTGTAGTGAGACCTCTGCACAGTATTCAGCTAAAGCTACAAGTTAGTGTAGTGCGTCCTCCTCACAGTGTTCATCTAAAGCTACAAGTTAGTTAAGTGTGACCTCTGCACAGTGTTCAGCTAAAGCTACAAGTTAGGGTAGTGCGTCCTCCTCACAGTGTTCAGCTAAAGCTACAAGTTGGTGTAGTGCACGGATATGCAATTAGCGGACCTCCAGCTGTTGCAAAACTACAAGTCCCATCATGCCTCTACCTCTGGGCGTCATGCTTGTGGCTGTCAGAGTCTTGCTATGCCTCATGGGACTTGTAGTTCTGCAACAGCTGGAGGTCCGCTAATTGCATATCTCTGGTGTAGTGTGTCCTCCTCACAGTGTTCAGCAAAAACTACAAGTTAGTGTAGTGCGACCTCTGCACATTGTTCAGCTAAAGCTACAAGTTAGTGTAGTGCATCCTCCTCTAAAGCTACAAGTTAGGGTAGTGCGTCCTCCTCACAGTGTTCAGCTAAAGCTACAAGTTAGTTAAGTGTGACCTCTGCACAGTGTTCAGCTACAGCTACAATTTAGGGTAGTGCGTCCTCCTCACAGTGTTCAGCTAAAGCTACAAGTTGGTGTAGTGTGTCCTCCTCACAGTGTTCAGCGAAAACTACAACTTAGTGTAGTGCGACCTCTGCACAGTGTTCAGCTAAAGCTACAAGTTAGTGTAGTGCGTCCTCCTCACAGTGTTCAGCTAAAACTACAAGTTAGTGTAGTGCGACCTCTGCACAGTGTTCAGCTAAAGCTACAAGTTAGTGTAGTGCGTCCTCCTCACAGTGTTTAGCTAAACCTACAAGTTATTTTTTTGCGAGCTCTGCACAGTGTTCAGCTAAAGCTACCTGTAGAAGGTTGGTGGTGTTTTCCTGATCCTATCACTACCGCAGGCAGCTAAATAAGCTACAAGTTATTTTTTGGCGAGCTCTGCACAGTGTTCACCTAAAGCTACCTGTAGAAGGTTGGTGGTGTTTTCCTGATCCTATCACTACCGCAGGCAGCTAAATAAGCTACAAGTTAGTGTAGTGCGAGCTCTGCACAGTGTTCACCTAAAGCTACCTGTAGAAGGTTGGTGGTGTTTTCCTGATCCTATCACTACCGCAGGCAGCTAAATAAGCTACAAGTTAGTGTAGTGCGAGCTCTGCACAGTGTTCACCTAAAGCTACCAGTAGAAGGTTGCTGGTGTTTTCCTGATTCTATCACTACCGCAGGCAGCTAATTAAGCTACAAGTTATTTTTTGGCGAGCTCTGCACAGTGTTCACCTAAAGCTACCTGTAGAAGGTTGGTGGTGTTTTCCTGATCCTATCACTACCGCAGGCAGCTAAATAAGCTACAAGTTATTTTTTGGCGAGCTCTGCACAGTGTTCACCTAAAGCTACCTGTAGAAGGTTGGTGGTGTTTTCCTGATCCTATCACTACCGCAGGCAGCTAAATAAGCTACAAGTTAGTTTTTTGCGAGCTCTGCACAGTGTTCAGCTAAAGCTACCTGTAGAAGGTTGGTGGTGTTCTCATACTACAGGCAGGCAGTTGATTTTGCTAGCTGCAGTATCAGTACATATATATATATATATATATATATATTGTAATATTGGGGTATTTAGCTCAGTGGTAGATGCATCTTCACTTAGTGAGTCCACAGCAGTCAGTTATCAGGTTTGAGGGCATGGCAGCCCATTTTTATTTACAGGAACAAAATAAAAGTTTATACACAGGATTTCCCACACAGGGGTTCTTCTTCAGTAAATTCATACAACCGAAAATGCCAAGCCTCCTGGCTCCTAGGCTTACTTTGCCTTGCAGTTCCCCGCTGAACCAGCCTACTCCAGTCCTCAACAGAACTCTCCAGACCCCTGGGTTTGCTTACTGTCCCCCAGACTTCAGGACTTCCTTCAGCCCCCTTGGACTTGCTTGTCGCCTCGGCTCTCCCAGCCTCCCAGACCCTTCTCTGGTCTCACAGGCCCTTGTAGCCGTCCCAACCTTCCCAGTCCTTCAGACACCAAGTCCCCTCTTACCAGGGATGTAGTCACACACAGGGCAGACAGCTTTTCAGACACAGGTCTGTCTTGCAGCAGCAAGCTGCACACACTCCACCTTCCTCCACCCTCTGCTCTCACTAGCCCCTCGTTATATGGGCTGTGTACACCTGGGCACGCACCCTGCTTGCTATCCATAAGACATAGCAAAACCTGGAGAAAGCTGCCAACACAGTTTTCTCCCTTTCAAAGCTATGCTCTGTAGCACTGCAGTCACCTGACATGCAAACTCTGTGTCCATTTTCCATCCCTTTTCACAGTGACCGGGACTCTCACTATTACAATATATATATATATATATATATATATATATATATATATATATATATATATATATATATATGTATATATATCCCAGCTTAGTGCAGCTTCAGGCCATTAGTATGTCTGGAAGGCCAACAAGGAGAGGCAGACAGTCACAAGCCAATAAAAGAGGGCAAGCAGGCTCTGTGTCTAGAGGCAACAGTGCTGGTCGTGGAGACGGTGCATCCTCATCAGCACGTGGCCGTGGGACACGCTTGGCCTTTTTTTCGGCAGCTGGCCGTGTTGAGCCGCAACATGCGGAAGACTTGGTCGAGTGGATGACCAAGCCGTCCTCATCCTCTCTCACCCATGCTCAGGGTACTTTGTCTGGCAAAGCAGCGGCCTCTTCCCTCAGCTCAATGTGATCGGTGACTCCTTCCCTAGCCCCACCATTTCCTCCTGAGGATTTCCTCGAACTGTTTGACCACAGTGTTGGGTACATGCTCCAGGAGGATGCCCAGCGTTTGGAAGGCTCTGATGATGATACTGAGCTAGATGAAGGCAGTAACGTGAGCACGAACAGAGGGGGTGCCCAAGAAGGACAGCAATCTGGCAGTCATGCTCCCCCTGCTGCAGCATACTGCCAGGTTTGCTCCAGTGATGAGGAGGGAGGGGATGATGAGGTCACTGACTCAACGTGGGTGCCTGATAGGAGAGAGGAGGAGGGGGCACATCACCAACGAGGCAGGATGCCCTCCAGGGGCCAGCCTAAGAGCAGCACACTGACTGCATAACACCCCAAAGTTCCGCATGTGCAGGGCACTGCAGTCTCTGCGCGTTATTCAAAAAGTTCTTTGGTGTGGGCCTTTTTTGAGACAAGTGCATCAGATCGCACTGCTGCTATTTGCAACATATGTCTCAAGCATATCTCGCGTGGCCAAAACATCTCCCGCTTGGGCACCACATGCTTGACCAGACATATGTTGACCTGCCATGCAGTTAGTTGGCAAGCGTATCTAAAAGACCCACACCAAAGAACAAAGAGGACCTCTCCTTGCTCCTCATCAGCTGAGATCTCCAACCCCACTATACCTTCAGTCCTCTCTGAGACCTGCACTGAGAGGAATGAAGGTGTAGAATTAGGTGTGTCACAGCCAAGTACTTGTGGGCAATCTGCTTTCGGTACCCCGACGTCAGATTGTACTAGGCAAATTTCCCTGCCCCAGCTGCTGCACCGCCGAAAGAAGTTCGCTCCAAGCCATCCACATGCCCAGCGGTTGAATGCTAGCTTGGCAAAATTGCTAGCACTTCAACTGCTGCCTTTTCAGTTGGTAGACTCTGCCCCCTTCCATGAGTTTGTGGAATGTGCGGTTCCTCAGTGGCAGGTACCCAAACGCCACTTTTTCTCACGGAAGGCCATTCCGGCTCTCTACTGGCATGTGGAAGGCAATGTCTTGGCCTCGCTTGACAGGGCGGTCAGCGGTAAGGTGCATATTACCGCTGACTCATGGTCCAGCAGGCATGGACAGGGACATTACCTAAGTTTCACGGCGCATTGGGTGACTCTGCTGGCAGCTGGGAAGGATGCAGGACAAGGTGCAGTAGTGTTGGAGGTTGTTCCGCCACGACGCCTCCAAAATGCCACTACTAATGATTGTGACACACCTCTCTCCTCCACCCCCTCCTCTTCTTCTTCCTCCATGGCCTCTTCCTGTGCTTTGTCCTCGGAACCAGCGGTGCTCCGTAGCCGTTCAAGGGGCTATGCAAGTATGCAGGCCAAAAGATGCCATGCGGTGCTTGAGCTGGTGTGCTTGGGGGACAGGAGCCACACTGGGGCAGAGGTTCTGTCAGCTCTGCAGGGGCAGTTTCAGAGGTGGTTGACGCCACGCCAACTTAAGGCAGGAATGGTGGTTTGCGACAATGGCACCAACCTCCTCTCTGCCCTCCGACAGGGACAAATGACCCATGTGCCCTGTTTGGCTCACGTCCTTAACTTGGTGGTGCAGCGGTTCTTGGGCAGGTACCCGGGCTTACAGGATGTCCTGAGGCAGGCCTGGAAAGTCTGTGTGCATTTCCGCCGGTCATATAATGCCAGTGCTCGGCTGGCAGACCTCCAAAAGGAGTTTAGCCTGCCCAAGAACCGCCTAATCTGTGACATGCCCACCAGGTGGAACTCAACGTTGGCCATGCTGCAGCGGCTGCACACACAGCAGAGGGCCATCAATGAGTACCTGTGCGACTATGACACCAGGACAGGGTCAGGGGAGCTTGTTTTTTTTTCCCCACGCCAGTGGGCCATGATCAGGGATGCATGCACTGTCCTGTCACCATTTGAGGAGGCCACGAGGATGGTGAGCAGTGACAGTGCATGCATCAGTGACACTGTCCCCCTTGTCCACCTGTTGGAGCACACGCTGCGTGGAATAATGGACAGGGCACTTGAGGCAGAACAGAGTCAGGAAGAGGAGGCCTTCCTTAGCTCTCAAGGCCCCCTTTATCCAGACAGTGTTCCTGCGTGGAAGAGGACGCAGGAAGAGGACGAGGACGAGGAGGAGGAGGAGGATTGTGTCAGTATGGAGGTGGAGCCTGGCACTCAGCATCAGCAGCAGTCTTTAAGGGATCAGTCCCAAGAAACACATGAACTTGTACGTAGCTGGGAGGAGGTGGCTGCGGACCATGTCGTCCTTAGTGACCCAGAGGACTCCGGACCGAATGCCTCAGCAAACCTACGCTGCATGGCCTCCCTGATCCTGCAAAGCCTGCGTAAGGATCCTCGTATTCGTGGTATCAAGGAGAAGGACCAATACTGGCTGGCAATCCTCCTTGATCCATGTTACAAGGGTAAGGTTGCGGACCTTATCTTGCCATCGCAGAGGGAGCAGAGGATGAAACATCTTCGGGAGTAGGGATGAGCTTCGTGTTCGAGTCGAACCCATGTTCGACTCGAACATCGGCTGTTCGACCGTCCGTCGAATTGCGAACGTTATGGGCCGTTCGCGCCAAATTCGTGTGGCGCGTCACGGCCCATAATTCACTGCGGCATCGCAGTGCATTGCTGGCTGATGATTGGCCAAGCATGCACTATGACCCGCATGCTTGGCCAATCACAGCGCCGTCAGTAGAGAGAGCTGTAATTGGCCAAAGCCAGGGTGGCTTTGGCCAATTATGGCTCAGGGGATTTAGTACACGCCCCACACTATATAAGGCCGCCTGCACGGCGGCCCTGTGTAGTGTGTTCCGGTGTGCTGAGAGAGACAGAGAGAGACAGACAGTGTCATTTGATTTGAGTTAGATAGATTAGGCAGAACAGTCAGTCAGTTAGCTGCACTTACAGTGTATTTTGTATATATATTCATCCCAGGTGTTGCATATATATATATACACTGTATTCAGTTTAGCTAGATCCGTTCCTGTTATCTTCTATCTAGACTATTTACATTTGGTGCAGTGCGTCCTGCTCACAGTGTTCAGCTAGATCCGTTCCTGCTATTTACATTTAGTGCAGTGCGTCCTGCTCACAGTGTTCAGCTAGATCTGTTCCTGCTATTTACATTTAGTGCAGTCAGTGCGTCCTGCTCACAGTGTTCAGCTAGATCCGTTCCTGCTATTTACATTTAGTGCAGTGCGTCCTGCTCACAGTGTTCAGCTAGATCCGTTCCTGCTATTTACATTTAGTGCAGTCAGTGCGTCCTGCTCACAGTGTTCAGCTAGATCCGTTCCTGCTATTTACATTTAGTGCAGCGCGTCCTGCTCACAGTGTTCAGCTAGATCCGTTCCTGCTATTTACATTTAGTGCAGTCAGTGCGTCCTGCTCACAGTGTTCAGCTAGATCCGTTCCTGCTATTTACATTTAGTGCAGTGCGTCCTGCTCACAGTGTTCAGCTAGATCTGTTCCTGCTATTTACATTTAGTGCAGTGCGTCCTGCTCACAGTGTTCAGCTAGATCTGTTCCTGCTATTTACATTTAGTGCAGTGCGTCCTGCTCACAGTGTTCAGCTAGATCCGTTCCAGCTATTTACATTTAGTGCAGTCAGTGCGTCCTGCTCACAGTGTTCAGCTAGATCCGTTCCTGCTATTTACATTTAGTGCAGTGCGTCCTGCTCACAGTGTTCAGCTAGATCCGTTCCTGCTATTTACATTTAGTGCAGTGCGTCCTGCTCACAGTGTTCAGCTAGATCCGTTCCTGCTATTTACATTTAGTGCAGTCAGTGCGTCCTGCTCACAGTGTTCAGCTAGATCCGTTCCTGCTATTTACATTTAGTGCAGTGCGTCCTGCTCACAGTGTTCAGCTAGATCTGTTCCTGCTATTTACATTTAGTGCAGTGCGTCCTGCTCACAGTGTTCAGCTAGATCTGTTCCTGCTATTTACATTTAGTGCAGTGCGTCCTGCTCACAGTGTTCAGCTAGATCCGTTCCTGCTATTTACATTTAGTGCAGTCAGTGCGTCCTGCTCACAGTGTTCAGCTAGATCCGTTCCTGCTATTTACATTTAGTGCAGTGCGTCCTGCTCACAGTGTTCAGCTAGATCTGTTCCTGCTATTTACATTTAGTGCAGTGCGTCCTGCTCACAGTGTTCAGCTAGATCTGTTCCTGCTATTTACATTTAGTGCAGTGCGTCCTGCTCACAGTGTTCAGCTAGATCCGTTCCTGCTATTTACATTTAGTGCAGTCAGTGCGTCCTGCTCACAGTGTTCAGCTAGATCCGTTCCTGCTATTTACATTTAGTGCAGTGCGTCCTGCTCACAGTGTTCAGCTAGATCTGTTCCTGCTATTTACATTTAGTGCAGTGCGTCCTGCTCACAGTGTTCAGCTAGATCCGTTCCAGCTATTTACATTTAGTGCAGTCAGTGCGTCCTGCTCACAGTGTTCAGCTAGATCCGTTCCTGCTATTTACATTTAGTGCAGTGCGTCCTGCTCACAGTGTTCAGCTAGATCCGTTCCTGCTATTTACATTTAGTGCAGTGCGTCCTGCTCACAGTGTTCAGCTAGATCTGTTCCTGCTATTTACATTTAGTGCAGTGCGTCCTGCTCACAGTGTTCAGCTAGATCTGTTCCTGCTATTTACATTTAGTGCAGTGCGTCCTGCTCACAGTGTTCAGCTAGATCCGTTCCTGCTATTTACATTTAGTGCAGTCAGTGCGTCCTGCTCACAGTGTTCAGCTAGATCCGTTCCTGCTATTTACATTTAGTGCAGTGCGTCCTGCTTACAGTGTTCAGCTAGATCTGTTCCTGCTATTTACATTTAGTGCAGTCAGTGCGTCCTGCTCACAGTGTTCAGCTAGATCCGTTCCTGCTATTTACATTTAGTGCAGTGCGTCCTGCTCACAGTGTTCAGCTAGATCCGTTCCTGTTATCTTCCTACTGACAGGCAGGCTTGTCTGGTTACAGTATATAAAGCTACCTGAAGCAAATTACAGGTGTTCTATCCCAGCTTAGTGCAGCTACAGGCCATTAGTATGTCTGGAAGGCCAAGAAGGAGAGGCAGACAGTCACAAGCCAATAAGAGAGGGCAAGCAGGCTCTGTGTCTAGTGCTGGTCGTGGAGACGGTGCATCCTCATCAGCACGTGGCCATGGGACACGCTTGGCCTTTTTTTCGGCACCTGCCCGTGTTGAGCCGCAACATGCGGAAGACTTGGTCGAGTGGATGACCAAGCCGTCCTCATCCTCCTCATCCTCTCTCACCCATGCCCAGGGTGCTTTGTCTGGCAAAGCAGCGGCCTCTTCCCTCAGCTCAATGTCATCAGTGACTCCTTCCCTAGCTCCACCATGTCCTCCTGAGGATTCCCTCGAACTGTTTGACCACAGTGTTGGGTACATGCTCCAGGAGGATGCCCAGCGTTTGGAAGGCTCTGATGATGATACTGAGCTCGATGAAGGCAGTAACATGAGCACGGACAGAGGGGGTGCCCAAGAAGGACAGCAATCTGGCAGTCATGCTCCCCCTGCTGCAGCATACTGCCAGGTTTGCTCCAGTGATGAGGAGGGAGGGGATGATGAGGTCACTGACTCAACGTGGGTGCCTGATAGGAGAGAGGAGGAGGAGGAGGAGGAGGAGGAGGAGGCGGCACATCACCAACGAGGCAGGATGCCCTCCAGGGGCCAGCCTAAGGGCAGCACATTGACTGCATCACACCCCAAAGCTCCACATGTGCAGGGCGCTGCAGTCTCTGCGCGTTATTCAAAAAGTTCTTTGGTGTGGGCCTTTTTTGAGACGAGTGCATCAGATCGCACCGCTGCTATTTGCAACATATGTCTCAAGCGTATCTCGCGTGGCCAAAACATCTCCCGCTTGGGTACCACATGCTTGACCAGACATATGTTGACCTGCCATGCAGTTCGTTGGCAAGCATATCTAAAAGACCCACACCAAAGAACAAAGAGGATCTCTCCTTGCTCCTCATCAGCTGAGATTTCCAACCCCACTAGACCTTCAGTCCTCTCTGAGACCTGCAGTGAGAGGAATGAAGGTGTAGAATTAGGTGTGTCACAGCCAAGTACTTGTGGGCAATCTGCTTTTGGTACACCGACGTCAGATTGTACCAGGCAAATTTCCCTGCCCCAGCTGCTGCACCGCCGAAAGAAGTTTGCTCCCAGCCATCCACATGCCCAGCGGTTGAATGCTAGCTTGGCAAAATTGCTAGCACTTCAACTGCTGCCTTTTCAGTTGGTAGACTCTGCCCCCTTCCGTGAGTTTGTGGAATGTGCGGTTCCTCAGTGGCAGGTACCCAAACGCCACTTTTTCTCACGGAAGGCGATTCCGGCTCTCTACCGGCATGTGGAAGGCAATGTCCATGCCTCGCTGGACAGGGCGGTCAGCGGTAAGGTGCATATTACCGCTGACTCATGGTCCAGCAGGCATGGACAGGGACGTTACCTTAGTTTCACGGCGCATTGGGTGACTCTGCTGGCAGCTGGGAAGGATGCAGGACAAGGTGCAATAGTGTTGGAGGTTGTTCCGCCACCACGCCTCCAAAATGCTGATTGTGACACACCTCTCTCCTCCACCCCCTCCTCTTCTTCTTCCTCCATGGCCTCTTCCTCGGAACCAGCGGTGCTCCGTAGGCGTTCAAGGGGCTACGCAAGTATGCAGGCCAAAAGATGCCATGCGGTGCTTGAGCTGGTGTGCTTGGGGGACAGGAGCCACACTGGGGCAGAGGTTCTGTCAGCTCTGCAGGGGCAGGTTCAGAGGTGGTTGACGCCACGCCAACTTAAGGCAGGAATGGTGGTTTGCGACAATGGCACCAACCTCCTCTCTGCCCTCCGACAGGGACAACTGACCCATGTGCCCTGTTTGGCTCACGTCCTTAACTTGGTGGTGCAGCGGTTCTTGGGCAGGTACCCGGGCTTACAGGATGTCCTGAGGCAGGCCAGGAAAGTCTGTGTGCATTTCCGCCGGTCATATAATGCCAGTGCTCGGCTGACGGACCTCCAAAAGGAGTTTAACCTGCCCAAGAACCGCCTAATCTGTGACATGCCCACCAGGTGGAACTCAACGTTGGCCATGCTGCAGCGGCTGCACACGCAGCAGAGGGCCATCAATGAGTACCTGTGCGACTATGGCACCAGGACAGGGTCAGGGGAGCTTGGTTTTTTTTCCCCACGCCAGTGGGCCATGATCAGGGATGCATGCACTGTCCTGTCACCATTCGAGGAGGCCACGAGGATGGTGAGCACTGACAGTGCATGCATCAGTGACACTGTCCCCCTTGTCCACATGTTGGAGCACACGCTGCGTGGAATAATGGACAGGGCACTTGAGGCAGAACAGAGGCAGGAAGAGGAGGACTTCCTTAGCTCTCAAGGCCCCCTTTATCCAGACAGTGTTCCTGCGTGCCCGCCGATCACACTGCAAGAGGACGAGGAGGAGGAGGAGGAGGAGGAAGATTGTGTCAGTATGGAGGTGGAGCCTGGCACTCAGCATCAGCAGTCTTTAAGGGATCAGTCCCAAGGAACACATGGACTTGTACGTGGCTGGGAGGAGGTGGCTGCGGACGTTGTTGTCCTTAGTGACCCAGAGGACTCCGGACCGAATGCCTCAGCAAACCTACGCTGCATGGCCTCCCTGATCCTGCAAAGCCTGCGTAAGGATCCTCGTATTCGTGGTATCAAGGAGAAGGACCAATACTGGCTGGCAACCCTCCTTGATCCACGTTACAAGGGTAAGGTTGCGGACCTTATCTTGCCATCGCAGAGGGAGCAGAGGATGAAACATCTTCGGGAGGCCTTGCAGAAAGGTCTGTGCAACACGTTCCCAGAGACTGGGAGGTTACAAACTCCTGTTTCTGGACAACGTGTTGCTGAGGCTTCGGTCAGTCAAAGAAGGAGCGGTGGAGAAGGTGGCCGTCTGACCGATGCGTTCAGACAATTTTTTGGTCCGCAGCCCCAAGGTATGATCGGTTCCAGCAACCATCGCCAGCGTCTGTTTTACATGGTGCAGGAATACCTAGGGGCAAGATCAGACTTGGACACCTTTCCCACCGAAAATCCTCTGGGTTACTGGGTCTTGAGGATGGATCACTGGCCAGAGCTTGCACAGTATGCAATTGAGCTACTGGCCTGTCCTGCATCCAGCGTTCTTTCGGAACGCACATTCAGTGCTGCTGGAGGCGTGGTAACCGATCACAGGGTGCGTCTGTCCACCGACTCGGTCGATCGGCTGACCTTCATAAAAATGAATCAGTCTTGGATCACCACCAGCTACCAAGCACCTGATGCTGATGTAACTGAATAATTTTTTTCAGATCCCTTCAAAGACTGCCTATGCTGATGCTGAGTGACTATCCCTGAGTAATTATCCTCTTCCTCCTCAATCATCACGCTGATAGCTTGTAAGAACATTTTTGGTTCTGGGCGCCACCACCAGTGCCTAAGGCACAATTTTTCAGCCCCTGTTTAACAGGGGCGTGTAATTACAATTTTTGATGTAATACTTTGCAGCAGGGCTCGTTCCTGCATTCCAACTAGAGTGTCTGTGAGGGGTTGCAGTGTTGTGGCACCAGCACCAGTGCCTAAGGCCCAATTTTTCTGCCCCTGTCTAACAGGGGCGTGTAATTACAATTTTTGATGCAATACTTTACAGCAGGGCTCGTTCCTGCATTCCAACTAGAGTGTCTGTGAGGGGTTGCAGTGTTGTGGCACCAGCACCAGTGCCTAAGGCCCAATTTTTCTGCCCCTGTCTAACAGGGGCGTGTAATTACAATTTTTGATGCAATACTTTGCAGCAGGGCTCGTTCCTGCGTTCCAACTAGAGTGTCTGTGAGGGGTTGCAGTGTTGTGGCACCAGCACCAGTGCCTAAGGCCTAATTTTTCAGCTCCTGTTCAACAGGGGCATGTAATTACAATTCTTGATCTAACATTTCACAGCAGGGCCCTGTGAGGGCTTACAGTGTTGTGGCCACAGCAACACCTAAGGCCCAAATTTCTGCTGAGTATATAGGGCAGGACCCTACTTTCAAACATCTAACTTATAAACGACTCCTACTTGCAAACGGAAGGAGACAACAGGAAGTGAGATGAAATCTACCCCTAGGAAGGGAAATTCTCTCCTGTAAGAGTTAATATGGGAAAACAATTTCTCCTTTCCACTGATGCTTTCCAATCCTTGTTCCACAAAAAAACCCAAATTTTCAAAAAACATTTTTCATTGGGACAAAAAAGTGAGGTGAAATCTTCTGAAGAGGAGGAAAGACAGCAAAACAAATGTCACAGGGGTGATAACCCTTCCCTATGTTTTCCAAAAAGCTTAAAAAAGATTTTTTGGCTGGAGCTAAACACGTTAAAAATGTACCCGTTCAAAATTACAAAGAGATTCTACTTAACAACAAACCTACAGTCCCTGTCTTGTTTGCACCGCCTGTATACTGCTGTTCAGAGTATATAGGGCCTGGTGGCCCCACACCTTTCCTTATTTTAATTTGGGTGCGGGGTTCCCCTTAATATCCATACAAGACCCAAAGGGCCTGGTAATGGACTGGGGGGTACCCATGCCGTTTGTCTCACTGATTTTCATCCATATTGCCATGACCCGACATGACATTAAACCCGCAAGCAGTTTTAAATGAGATTTTTTCCTTTAAAAATGACATTTGGTGCAGGGACTGTTCTAAACACGGCAAACACGCGTTACTTTACAGGCATACTATAGACACCCCCCAGGTACGATATTTAAAGGAATATTTCACTTTTTTTTTTACTTTAAGCATCATTAAAATCACTGCTCCCGAAAAAACGGCCGTTTTTAAAAGTTTTTTTTGCATTGATACATGTCCCCTGGGGTAGGACCCGGGTCCCCAAACCCTTTTTCGGACAATACCATGCAAATTAGCCTTTAAAATGAGCACTTTTGATTTCGAACGTTCGAGTCCCATAGACGTCAATGGGGTTCTAACGTTCGTGCGAACTTTCGGTCCGTTCGCGGGTTCTGGTGCGAACCGAACCGGGGGGTGTTCCGCTCATCCCTATTCGGGAGGCCTTGCAGAAAGGTCTGTGCAACGCACTCCCAAAGACTGGGAGGTTACAAACTCCTGTTTCTGGACAACGTGTTGCTGAGGCTTCGGTCAGTCAAAGAAGGAGCGGTGGAGAAGGTGGCCGTCTGACCGATGTGTTCAGACAATTTTTTGGTTCACAGCCCCAAGGTATGATCGGTTCCAGCAACCATCGCCATACTTTGCAGCAGGGCTCGTTTCTGTGTTCCAACTAGAGTATCTGTGAGGGGTTGCAGTGTTGTGGCACCAGCACCAGTGCCTAAGACCCAATTTTTCAGCCCCTGTTTAACAGGGGCGTGTAATTACAATTTTTGATGCAATACTTTGCAGCAGGGCTCGTTTCTGCGTTCCAACTAGAGTATCTGTGAGGGGTTGCAGTGTTGTGGCACCAGCACCAGTGTCTAAGGCCCAATTTTTTAGCCCCTGTTCAACAGGGGCATGTAATTACAATTCTTGATCTAATATTTCACAGCAGGGCCCGTTTCTGCGCCCACCAAGAGCGAGTGAGGACTTACAGTGTTGTGGCACTAGCACCACCACCACCAAAGGCCCAATTTTTCTGCCCCTGTTCAACAGGGGCATGTAATTACAATTCTTGATCTAATATTTCACAGCAGGGCCCTGTGAGGGCGTACAGTATTGTGGCCACAACAACACCTAAGGCCCAAATTTCTGCTGAGTATATAGGGCAGGCCCCTACTTTCAAACATCCAACTTACAAACGACTCCTACTTGCAAACGGAAGGAGACAACAGGAAGTGAGATGAAATCTACCCCTAGGAAGGGAAATTCTCTCCTGTAAGAGCCCTTTCACACTGGGGCGGGGGGCGGCGTCGGCGGTAAAACGCCGCTATTATTAGCGGCATTTTACCGTCGTATGCAGCCGCTAGCGGGGCGGTTTTACCCCCCGCTAGCGGCCGAGAAGGGGTTAAATACCACCGCAAAGCGCCTCTGCAGAGGCGCATTGCCGGCGGTATAGCCGCGCCGTCCCATTGATTTCAATGGGCAGGAGCGGTAAAGGAGCGGTATGCACACATGCTGCTAGCAGGACTTTTTTTACCGTCCTGCCAGCGCATCGCTCCAGTGTGAAAGCCCTCGGGGCTTTCACACTGGATACACAGCAGCGGCACTTTCGGGTCGGTTTGCAGGCGCTATTATTAGCGCAATAGCGCCTGCAAACCGCCCCAGTGTGAAAGGGCTCTTAGAGTTAATATGGGAAAAACCTTTCTCCTTTCCACTGATGCTTTATCACCAATCCTTGTTTCACAAAAAAACCCAAATTTTCAAAAAACATTTGTCATTGGGACAAAAAATGAGGTGAAATCGTCTGAAGAGGAGCACAGACAGCAAAACAAATGTCACAGGGGTGATAACCCTTCCCTATGTTTTCCAAAAAGCTTAAAATAGATTTTTTGGCTGGAGCTAAACACGTTAAAAATGTACCAGTTCAAAATTACAAACAGATTCTACTTAACAACAAACCTACAGCCCCTGTCTTGTTTGCACCGCCTGTATACTGCTGTTCAGAGTATATAGGGCCTGGTGCCCCCACGCCTTTCCCTTTTTTAATTTAGGTGTGGGGTTCCCCTTAATATCCATACAAGACCCAAAGGGCCTGGTAATGGACTGGGGGGTACCCATGCTGTTTGTCTCACTGATTTTCATCCATATTGCCAGGAACCGACATTACATTAAAGCCGCAAGCAGTTTTAAATGACTTTTTTCCCTTTAAAAATGACATTTTGTGCAGGGACTGTTCTAAGCACGGGAAACACGCGCCACTTTACAGGCATACTATAGACACCCCCCAGGTACGATATTTAAAGGAATATTTCACCTTTTTTTTAAACTTTAAGTATCATTAAAATCACTGCTCCCGAAAAAACGGCCGTTTTTAAAAGTTTTTTTTGCATTGATACATGTCCCCTGGGGCAGGACCCGGGTCCCCAAACCCTTTTTAGGACAATACCATGCACATTAGCCTTTAAAATGAGCACTTTTGATTTCGAACGTTCGAGTCCCATAGACGTCAATGGGGTTCTAACGTTCGTGCGAATTTTCGGTCCGTTCGCAGGTTACATAGTAGGTGAGGTTGAAAAAAGTCACACGTCCATCAAGTCCAACCTATGTGTGTGATTATGTGTCAGTATTACATTACATATCCCTGTATGTTGCGGTCATTCAGGTGATTATCTAATAGTTTCTTGAAGCTATCAATGCTCCCCGCTGAGACCACCGCCTGTGGAAGGGAATTCCACATCCTTGCCGCTCTTACAGTAAAGAACCCTCTACGTAGTTTAAGGTTAAACCTCTTTTCTTATAATTGTAATGAGTGGCCCCGAGTCTTCTTAAGCTCTCTTCTGCGAAAAAGTTTTATCCCTATTGTGGGGTCACCAGTACAGTATTTGTAAATTGAAATCATATCCCCTCTCAAGCGTCTCTTCTCCAGAGAGAATAAGTTCAGTGCTCGCAACCTTTCCTCATAACTAAGATCCTCCAGACCCTTTATTAGCTTTGTTGCCCTTCTTTGTACTCGCTCCATTTCCAGTACATCCTTCCTGAGGACTGGTGCCCAGAACTGGACAGCATACTCCAGGTGCGGCCGGACCAGAGTCTTGTAGAGCGGGAGAATTATCGTTTTATCTCTGGAGTTGATCCCCCTTTTAATGCATGCCAATATTCTGTTTGCTTTATTAGCAGCAGCATGGCATTGCATGCCATTGCTGAGCCTATCATCTACTAGGACCCCCAGGTCCTTTTCCATCCTAGATTCCCCCAGAGGTTCTCCCCCAGTGTATAGATTGCATTCATATTTTTGCCACCCAAATGCATTATTTTACATTTTTCTACATTGAACCTCATTTGCCATGTAGTCGCCCACCCCATTAATTTGTTCAGGTCTTTTTGCAAGGTTTCCACATCCTGTGGAGAAGTTATTGCCCTGCTTAGCTTAGTATCGTCTGCAAATACAGAGATTGAACTGTTTATCCCATCCTCCAGATCATTTATAAACAAATTAAATAGGATTGGTCCCAGCACAGAACCCTGGGGAACCCCACTACCCACCCCTGACCATTCTGAGTATTCCCCATTTATCACCACCCTCTGAACACGCCCTTGTAGCCAGTTTTCAATCCATGTACTCACCCTATGGTCCATGCCAACGGACCTTATTTTGTACAGTAAACGTTTATGGGGAACTGTGTCAAATGCTTTTGCAAAATCCAGATACACCACGTCTACGGGCCTTCCTTTATCTAGATGGCAACTCACCTCCTCATAGAAGGTTAATAGATTGGTTTGGCAAGAACGATTCTTCATGAATCCATGCTGATTACTGCTAATGATATCGTTCTTATTACTAAAATCGTGTATATAGTCCCTTATCATTCCCTCCAAGAGTTTACATACTATTGATGTTAGGCTAACTGGTCTGTAATTCCCAGGGATGTTTTTTGGGCCCTTTTTAAATATTGGTGCTACATTGGCTTTTCTCCAATCAGCTGGTACCATTCCAGTTAATAGACTGTAAAAATTAGGAACAACGGTCTGGCAATCACCTGACTGAGTTCCCTAAGTACCCTCGGATGCAAGCCATCTGGTCCCGGTGATTTATTAATGTTAAGTTTCTCAAGTCTAATTTTAATTCCTTCCTCTGTTAACCATGGAGGTGCTTCCTGTGTTGTGTCATGAGGATAAACACTGCAGTTTTGATTACTGAAGCCCCCCGATTCACTCGTGAAGACTGAGGAGAAGAATAAATTCAATACCTTTGCCATCTCCCCATCCTTTGTAACCAGATGTCCTTCCTCATTCTTTATGGGGCCAATATGGTCTGTCCTCCCTTTTTTACTGTTTACATACTTAAAGAATTTCTTGGGATTTTTTTTGCTCTTCTCCGCTATGTGTCTTTCATGTTCTATCTTAGCCATCCTAATTGCACCCTTACATTTCTTATTGCATACTTTAAGGTGCGAACTGAACCGGGGGGTGTTCGGCTCATCCCTAGTTGTGAGACAATAGCCAGACTCTGTCCCCAACCTGGTAGGAAGGCGCAGGCAGGCGTCTGCGGTCAGCATGGAGTCTATACCTATCGTTAGCATGTCGCAAAGCCTCCTGGACTTGTGCCCAAGTGGAATGAAGACTACGGAGATGCTCCTCTAAGGCAGGAATACTCTGCGGAACAAACGAGGCAGGCAACACGGAAGGTTGGAAACCATAGTTTGCCATAAACGGGGACAAACTGGAAGCTGAATTCAAGGCACTATTGTGAGCAAACTCCACCCACGGTAAGAGGTCTGACCAGTTGTTATGATGGTGAGAAATATAGCAACGTAGGAATTGCTCCAAGGACTGATTGGCTCGTTCTGCGGCCCCATTAGACTGCGGGTGATATGCAGAGGAGAAAGCAAGCTGAATACCCAACTGTGCACAAAAGGCTCGCCAGAACACAAACTGACTACCCCTGTCTGAGACAATCACCTTGGGTAGCCCATGTAAGCGGAAGATCTCCCGAGCAAAAATAGAAGCCAGTTCCTTAGAAGTAGGCAACTTCTTGAGTGGAATGCAATGCGACATTTTCGAGAATCGGTCAACCACCATAAGCATAACTGTGTTGCCCTGGGAGTTGGGTAACTCCACAATGAAATCCATAGACAGGTGGGTCCAGGGCCTCTCTCCACTGGGTATGGGTTGTAGGAGGCCCACTGGAAGGTGTCGTGGAGTCTTACTCTGAGCACACACGGAACAGGCAGCTACGAAGGCGGTTATATGAGCACGTAGACTAGGCCACCAGATATATTGGGAAATGGCCCAAAAGAGTTGATTCTTTCCAGGGTGGCCAGCAGCCTTGGGAAAATGGTAAGTCTGGAGCACGGCAGTACAGAGACTCTTGGGAACAAAGCAGCGGTCACAAGGTCTCTCAAGAGAAGCATTGACCTGAGCAGCAAGAATTTTGTCACCCAAAGTAGAAGTAAGACTGGTGCGAACCGTAGCCAGAATACGATCAGGAGGAATCACAGGAACCGGAACCGACTCCATCTTGGAAGTGGTGAAAAATTGTCGTGACAAGGCGTCAGCCCTTACATTCTTAGTACCGGTAAGAATGAGACAATGTCATTAAAACTCGACAAGAAAAGAGCCCATCACGCCCTTCTGGGAAAGAGGCACCTAGCCTCAGACAAGAATGTGAGATTCTTATGGTCAGTAAGAATGAGAACCGGCACAGTGGTACCTTCGAGATGTCTCCATTCTTTCAGGGCTAAAATGATCACCAACAGCTCTCTGTCACCAAATTCGTAATTGCACTCCGCCGGTGACAATTTCTTGGAAAAGTAGCCACACGGATGCATAGCGCACTCAATGTTAGGACGTTGAGACAGAAGGGCTTAAGTATTAAATAAGTAAGAATACCGCGCTCAGACTATAACTCCCAAAAACCAAAGCTGCAACAATAAACCATCTAATATCTAATAGTAGTAATCAAAAATAAAATAAAAAAGTTTAGCTAAATTAATACCATGCAAAAATGACTGGCATATAAAATCTTAAATTGATACACATGGACACCTATAAGTGAACTAGGAATCAATAAAAAGTGAATACAGGTGACAAAAAATCAAATAAGGAAAATCAAAACCTCAATAAATCATTCAAAGTGTCCATAAAGTAATAAATACTCCAGATGAAGCCACGTGGGAGGTGGTGGGCTACTGCTACTGCTACTGCTACTGCTATTAAATCCACCAAGATTCTCTGACGATCCCTGGGAGGGAATGTTTGCACAGGGTGCAAGGCGTGTTTGACCCCTTGCAGGGTCGTTTAAAAGGAGATTGAGGGATCCAGCTGATAAGCATTTATTGCTATACGGCAACATTATCCACTGAGGATTTCAGCTGACAAACATTTATTACTATACGGCGACTCCCCTCACTGAACACCTGAGACAACCTGAGACAGAAGGGCGCCAACTCCAGTCTCGGAAGCATCAACTTCTAGTATAAAAGGCAACATAGGATCAGGGTGTGCCAACACAGGAGCAGAAACAAGGCAACCTTGAGACTCTCAAAGGCCTTAATGGATTCCGAAGACCAACTCTGTGGGTTGCCGTCTTTCCTGGTCATATCAGTCAGGGGCTTGACCAGAGACGAGAAGTTACGAATAAACTTCCGATAATAGTAGGCAAAGCCAAGAAAACACTGCAGAGGACGTAAACCCATGGGTCGAGGCCACTGCAGGACCGCTGAAAGTTTCTCTGGGTCCATTGAAAAACCAGCAGTGGAAATGACATAGCCCAAGAATTTCATCTGTTCACAATGGAATTCGCACTTTTCCAATTTACAATAGAGATTGTTCTCTCATAGTCTCTGAAGCACACGACAGACATCTGTGTGGTGGCTCTCCAGGCACTTGGAAAATATGAGGATATCCTCGAGATAAACCACCACACATAACTGCAACAAATCTCGGAGGACATCGTTAATGAACTCCTGGAAAACGGAAGGAGCGTTACAAAGGCCAAAAGGCATTACGAGATACTCATAATGACCTTATCTAGTATTAAACACAGTTTTTCACTCGTCGCCCTCCTTAATCCTGACAAGATTGTATGCCCCTCTCAAGTCAAGCTTCGTGAAAACCGTTGCTCCCTTGAGGTGGTCAAATAACTCCGTAATCAACGGAATGGGATAGGCATTCTTAATCGTGAAACAACTGAGACCCCTATAATCGATACAAGGTCTCAGTTCACCACTCTTCTCCTTCACAAAAAAGAAACCAGCACCAGCAGGAGAGGAGGATTTGCGGATGAAACCACGGGAAAGTGCGTCTGCAACATACTCCTCCATGGCCTTATCCTCCAAGACCAACAAAGGGTAAAACCGGCCACTAGGAGGTATGGCACCAGGTTGAAGGTCAATTGCGCAATCATACGACCCGTGTGGAGGCAAAGTACCGGCTTGAGCTTTGTCAAAGACATCGCTAAAATCGCGGTACTCCTCCGGCAGGGAGGAGAGTGAAGAGATGCACAGGACCTTGGCTACCTTCTGGAAGCATCTCTCACTGCACTGTGGCGACCAGGACAGAACCTCAGCACGGAGAAAAGGGTTGTGCCTCTGTAACCATGGATAACCAATAACCAGCAGAAACTTAAGTGAAATAACTTGGAATTGGATTATCTCATGGTGAAGGGCCCCTACAGCCATGGACAATGCAACAGTCTCATGAGTCACATGGGCAGGCTGTAGAGGTCTCCCGTCAAGAGCTCCAATGGCAAGTGGAGTGTCACGCAGCTGCAGTGGAATCGAGTGCTTCAATACAAAGGCAGCATCAATTAACAGGCCTGCAGCCCCGGAGTCGATTAGAGCCTGTATCTCGACGGATGACTCAGCCCAAGGCAGGGTAACCGAAACCAGGGGCTTATCTTTCTGGGAAACTGGAGACGAAACAACGCCACTTAAGGTCTGTCCGTGACAGGACCTCAAGATTCGGGCGTTCCCTGGACGGGTAGGACAAGACTTCAAAAAGTGACCAGCCTGGCCACAAGAAAGGCACAATCTTTCCCTCAACCTAAGGGCTCTCTCATCCACAGAAAGACGCGTGAAGCCCAAGTGCATGGGACAAGAGGTATGGGAGGTGAGGGAGGCAAGGGTGGGACTGCAAAGCTCGGAGACAAATGTACAGGAGGCGTGCGCCAGCGCTCCTTAAAAGAGAGTCTTTCTCTGAGTCTGGAGTCAATGAGGATGGCAAATGTGATCAACCTCTCCAGCTCAGTGGGTATATCTGGGGCTGCTATCTCATCCTTGATGTTATCCGAGAGACCATGAGAGAAGGCAGCCACGAGGGCCTCATTGTTCCAAGCAACCTCTGCTGCCAGAGTACGGAATTCATTGGCGTAATCGGCAACAGTTCTCGTACTCTGTTTGATGGACATGAGGCTCTTGGCAGCAGAAGCGGAGCGTGCGGGAATGTCAAATACCTTTTTGAAGGAAGCCACAAATTCTGGGTAACTCAGGACCATAGGTTTTTGCATCTCCCATAGAGGGTTTGCCCAGGCCAAGGCTCTCTCAGAAAGCAAAGATATCACGAAACCTACTTTGCTTCTGTCCGTGGGAAACGCTTGGTACAGCATCCCAAAGTATATCTCAACCTGGTTGAGAAAACCTCTGCATTGAACTGGATTGCCCTCAAATCGCTGGGAAAGCGAAGCGCAACCAGACATGCCTCTTATAGAGGTAATACTGGGGCGGGTGCCAGCACAGAGAATGGAGCAGCAGCAGGGACAGCCCGCAACACAGCTTGTACCGGAGCAGCCATAGTGGAAGATTCCAGGTTAGCCGTGCGACTCAGGAGCGTTTGTAACACCAAGGCAAACTGATCCATGCAGTGATTCTGGTCATCCAATCTGGAAAAAATATTACCAACAAGTGGACTGACTGCATCTTCTGAATTCATGGCCTTCGCCTACTGTCAGAAACCATGAATCAGACTGAGACAGAAGTACAGTTAATCACACTTGTTTAATAATAATAAAACGGTAAACAGAGTAAGCATAGTCAATACATAGCCAGAGTTCAGTAACCAGATCGGGTAGTCAGCAAATGCCAATGTCAGAGAGCCAGAGATCAACGTAGTAGTACAGCAAGCCGGATCAGGAGCCAAGAGGAACGTCAGCCGAGCAAGTCTTCAACAGGAACACAGGAGAAAAGTCTCTGAGATGTGACCAAGGCGAAGACAGAGATGAAGTGAGCTGGACAGCTTTAAGTAGGCAGGACTGACGAGCAGTTTAACAACAGCTGGGTCACTGTGGAGAGAAAGGAGCTGGCAATTAGCTGACAGCTGAGTGGCCAGCTCAGAGAAGGAAGGGCTGAGCCCAGCCCTGACAAGGGCACACTCTACCAGGGCAGTTAGTGCTTCTTGGGCATTTCATCACCAAGCCTCCATAGCTCAGGTTTGCAAGGCCGCAACATGGTCATCAGTACATACATTCACGAAATTCTACCAGGTGGATGTAAGTCAACAAGAGGATGCCGTCTTCGGGTATAGTGTTCTGCAGGCAGCAATATACATCCTCACGCCTGAAGGCGGTCTGCATTGTTTTTTTTTGTGTCTCCCTCCCTTCAGATGGCATTGCTTTGGGACATTCCATACAGTTATTATTGTTGTGCTCTGTGTCCTGTGATGTATGAAAAAAAATAGGATTTTTATAACAGCTTACCTGTAAAATCCTTTTCTTGGAAGTACATTACGGGACACAGAGGTCCCTCCCCTCTTTTTTGGGATATGTATATATTGCTTTGCTACAAAAACTGAGGTACTCCCTGTGTGGGAGGGGATATATAGAGAGGGGGATTTCCTGTCTGTAATTATACCAGTGTCCATCACCTGAAGGTGGCGTATTACCCATACAGTTATTACTGTGGTGCTCTGTGTCCCACGATGTACTTCCAAGAAAAGGATTTTACAGGTAAGCTGTTATAAAAATCCTATTTTTTTTCTGCACCTGTTTGACAGGTTCATATCATTGAAATTTTTTACAGCAAGGCCAATTCTTGCTTTCATCAAGAGTACCTGTATAGGGTTACTGTGGGAAGGCGCCACCGACACCCAAAGACCAATTTTTCTGCATCTGTTTGACAGGTGCATATCATTGCAATTTTTTACAGCAAAGCCAATTCTTGCTTTCATCAAGAGTACCTCTATAGGGTTACAGTGGGAAGGTGCCACCGACACCCAAAGACAAAATTTTCTGCAGCTGTTTGACAGGTGCATATCACTGCAATTTTTTACAGCAGGGCCAATTCTTGCTTTCATCAAGATTACCTCTATAAGGTTACAGTGGGAAGGCGCCACCAACACCCAAAGACCAATTTTTACGCAGCCATTACTTCTATCCAAAGTCAAAGTGACACCAGAATGTATCCAAAAAATCTCTAATCTTGTTCCCAGTGAACTGTGGATGGCCTCATCACAATATCCAATGGCCAGTGTTGGTGGGACACCTGTATTTGCAATTTGAAATTAGACTGGACATGTTCAGAAGAATATCTGAAGTCTCAAAAGAATATTTACTGCTATAATTACTGGTTCAGTAAAAGTGTTCATGACCACCATGAAACTAACTGTGGGTAAGTACCTGGGGATTGCCTTTGTGTGCTCATTGTTGAAAGCTGAACCCCGAAATGAAGTGATAGTCTATATTTTATTAATGCATTTACCTACCACAGTGTATTCCTAAAAAACTAAAAATATGTCTTTATCATCTCCATTAAAAGGAAACCAAGATAAATTCATGAGTTCTTTAAATTTAGGGAATACTTTACAATACAATATTTTTAGCTAAACGGGAAACACGTATGATTAAGCAATGTTTTTTTTTCATAAAAGATTTATTGAGGAAATAAGCTTTATTGTACAAAACATGATAAACGAGAAGGGGAATTAAACAAGAAACACAGTATTAAACATTTTAAACAATAAAAACAATGTTATTAATGATTGCTCATATTGAATGCTTGATCTATGCATATATTCTGAACTTCAGTTGACTGAAATATAATGCCAATTATAGTCAATGCACTAATTAAAAGTGTACTGTGTGTGTCTACAACACCCTATAAATGTACCAAATGTTTGGATAGATAAGATACAAGGGCCTCTTTGATGCTCTTTTTCGAAAAGCCAACATTGCCCCATCTCTAGTATATGAAAGCAGGGGTAAACAGAAGGTTTTTCTTCCTACTTTATCAAAGCTCTAGGAATATTTTTATGTCTTCTCAAAACTAATTCCACTATGAAATCGCTTGACAGTTTTATTACCCAGCAGCCTTGAAACACAGCACTGTGTCTATTTTTCAAACAATTACAACTTAGACATGATGCTGGACCTAGTTAGAGTACACCACACTTGGTTAATAAACACATATTTGACATGAGCTAAGGGAACTGACTTTTCTGGTTAAGGACAAACCTGTCAGTGTTCTAGGCTCTGGGATTTTTTAAAACGTTGACAGTTTTACAGCTTGGCCTAAACAAATACAATCTTTCACACATAATGTCAAGGAATAAATATCCCTTTAGGATCACTGCAAAATCTACATCCCTGCCAATGTATAAAACACAGCAATAACCCCCCACTAGTTTTTTAATGACCTGTCATGACTTTTTTCCTGAAAGATATTTTAATGCAATGATATGTTATGCAGTATATAATACATTATACAATTTTTGCTTGCAAATGTAAAAATTATGCCGACTGGTAGCGGGTATTAAAGCGGGGGTCCACCTAAACCACCAAAAAAAAAAAAAATATTAAAAGCCAGCAGCTACAAATACTGCAGCTGCTGACTTTTAATACATGGCCACTTACCTGTCCCAGGGTCCAGCGATGTTGGCAGGCGACGCCGAGAACCCGCTCGGTTCTCGGCAGCTGCCGCCGCCATCCTGGGTGAGGGAATCAGAAAGTGAAGCGTTGCAGCTTCACTTCCTGGTTCCCTACTGTGCGTGTGCGAGTCGCGCTGCGAGTCCCAAGTGGTCCCCGCTCTCTCCTGGGAGCTGTGTGTTTCCCAGGAGACAGCGCGGAGGGACAGGAAGAGGCATAGACTCCCATGGGAGTCTATGCCGGAAGTGGGTGCAAATACCTGTCTTAGACAGGTATCTGCACCCCCCTCCCCCCTGAAAGGTGCCAAATGTGACACCGGAGGGGGGAGGGTTCCGAAAAGTGGAAGTTCCATTTTTGTGTGGAACTTCGCTTTAAGTACATGGTTTACTGAGGACTTGATGCGCTGCACTTTTCAGATAACCAGGTTGAATTAATCCGTGAATAGCACAGTGATCATCCTCACTAAGTGAATCTCTATTTATGTTACCAAAATGCATTCCAACGTGAGAGACTTCCATGCTTGCCTTGGCAATGGCTGTTGTAGACATACAGAGCTACTGTAAGAGCTCAGGTACAAAGATCTCGCTGCTCGGCAGTTCCTTTAGGACACCCCACAGCACTTATTTTGTTAAAATTTTCTTTAGATATATGTTTTTTCCAGATAAAACATGGAGCATAGGGCACTTCTGACTGATGAGCCTGCCTTTGTATGGATGAGATCATAAAATCCGGGGGTAATGTAGAAAACTATTCTTATGTTTAATATTCTTCTGTGTAGTCCATTGCAGCTGATGTGACTTGTACGGGCTCTACTTTGGTGTACATATAAGGTATTTATATTTTATATTACTTCTGTTTCAATTGTCTATTAGTATATATGGGAGACGCGGGTATGCCCCTGTGTCCTCTCATCCTATTGCCGATCGTTGCCTGTGTATAGTCCCAGCCACTGGCACACCCCCTTCTGCCCCTTCACCCTTCATTTACTCTGGGCTCGGTGCTTTGGGATCTCAGTCTGAGAAAGGAGCGTTGTGCGCATGTTCTGAAACGCGTCTCCGCCCCCTTCCTGCCAGCACTACTGGTGTGTGCAGTCCAGGAGCGTGGCGTGCGCTCCACAGCGGCCCTGGATGACAGGAATTCCTCCCAATTGGTTTACTACACCTCTCCTCTAGCCGCTGGTTGGCATAAAGGGATTTGGAGCCACAGGGACCCAGCCAGAACCTGTGACTGTCAGATGAGCCTGTTTATACCTATATCCTATAAGTGTATTTTAACTGTGTCGGCTAAATAAACTGTCTTAATGCTGCATTTAGAAGCACCTTCTCCACCTCTGTTTTTTCCAGATGGCTATTGTCCATTCACGTGATGCATGTCTGGGGTTCTCTTCTGTCTTCTGACAGTAAGCATGTTCAGGAAGCTGCAGGGTAGAGTACACTAAATAATGTGGAACTTTTTTCTGGAGCTTTCTCCCATGAACCCAGGGCAGTTTGATGACACTCCTACAACTGGACCAGCAATGGAGTGTGGAGAGGGTGAGTACCGCCTAACAAACATTATTTATACTGGAGGGGGTCCATTAAAAAAAAAACTGGAACTGGGCTTTAAAATGTGGTTTAAAAAATGAGAGGTCAATCCAAACCATCTCCATCTACTAGGTGGACTGAGCTTTTCAGTTCTGACCAAATGTATTTATCTATTTCAAATAGTTGTTCTAAATGTAATTATAGAAATAATAACATAAATGAAAATTCATATTAATAAACCACCTGAGTTTTATTGCGGATTAGAATAACTGATGTAAAGAAAACACAAAGACTGTCACAAACATGTTATTCCTATAGCAATATATATACAATATAGCAATGTAGCCAAAAGCATTGGACATTAGAAATCAATTGTAACAATTAGTACATCAAAGTTAGCAGCTTGTGACGTTTAAATATGCTTTTAATGCACTTTTTGCTTCTTTAGCATATCTGTGGAAATTAAACCAGTTAGGAAAATACCATTTCTAAATGTTTTACCCTTTTCTAATTTGTGCAATGTGTGGGAAAGGCTGGCTACATATTTCTTCAGAAATAGGACTCTGAATTGTTATACAACACACTCCACTATCATTTCAGATGTAAGTCTTACTAGCTCAAATCTATGTCATAATCATTAACTTAAAATCTGTCTCTGAAAGAGTGTTCACTAGTAAAACATGTTCAAAGTCCTTTGAAAAAGCGCAGATGCGCGAAACGCGTTGTCAAGGCAACCACCACAGCTAATGGGTCACCCAGGTCCATGAGGTGCTCCAACGACCAGTACCCCTAGAACGCTATCAATGCTGACTGACATCCACATCAGCCCATCCAGCCCTGGTTTTCCATCTCCCTGAGGTCTACATCGTTTTGGGACACTCCCATGCAGCTGGGATTCACATCTATTGGGCTTTAGATGCTGTCAACATATAGCATCATCCACACTGCAGCAACGCGGCTCTCTCCCTTCCACCTGTCAGTATGCCAGTGGACTTGGCGTCCCAGCCAGGTGCAGCTTACAGTTCGGGTCTCCACCTTCCCGCTGTCAGTCATCTTTGCTCTCTCCTCCAGCATGTCCAGCCCTTCCCCACACGCTGGTGAGCGAGTTCCACATTCGGCTGCAGTGCAGCAGGGGTATTGGCGCCCCCCCCCCCCCATGCTGCAGGAGGTTTTTTGTAAACCCCAATGCCATCAGCTCCTTGTTGCTCCATGGATCTTCTGTGAAACTGTAAGCTGTTGATTTCTTTTTTACCTACCTCATATCCCTTCCTGTCTGACAACAGGATTGTTCTTTTACATGCATTACTGAATAAACTAGGACTAATTATGTTCAACTGCCTGCTGTGACACTGTGTTTACTCTTGAACCCATTGAGTGCTGGTCCATTTGTTTTGTGGTGATATCAGCGACAGTTAGTCAGTTCCCATCCAGCGTCAGTTAGTGTCAGATTGCCAGAGTCCCACTTTAAATCGCTGATCACCGCCATTACTAGTATAAAAAAATAAATAAATGAAAATTCAACTATATATACCATAGTTTGTAGATGCTATAACTTTCACACAAACCAATCAATATACACTTGTATACATTTGCCCCTCATGACGTCACATATTACGAAACGCGTTGGACGAGTCACACACACATGCTACCATGCATGCGCGATTGATGGTTGGCCATCTTGCTTCCTGAAAGAATGATTACTCATACTAATATGCTTGATTTTAAGCTACATATGTGAGTGTTACTCCTTATTTTATTAATGAAAAGCCTTTACGATATCGTGCCATGTGGATTACCCTTTTGTTTCATGTCTGGTGACTCGTGACACCTCCGGTGGAGGAGTTATATTCAGAGGGCTTTGCTTCCTGGCTTTTATTTATTCATCTCTTTGGCACATATCCAGTGACAGGCGAGGATACCTAGGAGGTCCGGATCCTTGGCCTGGTTATTGTAAACAAAGCACAATTAGACCACTCTTATTAGAGGGTCACACATCCTCTGGTAAGCGTGGTTGTGTTTTTTGGCTGGTGACCCTTACCCTTTCTTACCTTCATCACTTTCACGACTGGAGGGACTCTTTCATTCTGATTGTTTTGTATGCAATTGCATAAATTGCTCAATGACATTTTATGGGATTATGCTGTGGCTTTTGGAATAATTTTGTGCAAGTTTATTTCATGTTTTTCTTACTTTAGTGCTGTAGTATTTGTTTATTTTTATACCAAAGACATGTAGCAGAATACATTTTGGACTAAATTTATGAAGAAATCTGATTTCTTTATTTTTTTATTGGATATGTTTTATAAAAAAAAGTAGAAAATATACAGTATCTCACAAAAGTGAGTACACCCCTCACATTTTTATAAATATTTTATTATATCATTTAATGTGACAACACTGGAGAAATGACACTTTGCTACAATGCAAAGTAGTGAGTGTACAGCTTGTATAACAGAGTAAATTTGCTGTCCCCTCAAAAAAACTCAACACACAGCCATTAATGTCTAAACCGCTGGCAACAAAAGTGAGTACACCCCTAAGTGAAAATGTCCAAATTGGGCCCAAAGTGTCAATATTTTGTGTGGCCACCATTATTTTCCAGCGCTGTCTTAACCCTCTTGGGCATGGAGTTCACCAGAGCTTTACAGTTTGCATCTGGAATCCTCTTCCACCCCTCCATGATGACATCACAGAGCTGGTGGATGTTAGAGACCTTGTGCTTCTCCATCTTCCGTTTGAGGGTGCCCCACAGATGCTCAATAGGGTTTAGGTCTGGAGACATGCTTGGCCAGTCCATCACCTTTACCCTCAGCTTCTTTACCAAGCCAGTGGTTGTCTCGGAGGTGTGTTTGGGGTTGTTATCATGCTGGAATACTGCCCTGCGGCCCAGTCTCTGAAGGGAGGGGATCATGCTCTGCTTCAGTATGTCACAGTACATGTTGGCATTCATGGTTCCCTCAATGAGCTGTAGCTCCCCAGTTCCTGCAACATTCATGCAGCCCCAGACCATGACACTCCCACCACCATGCTTGACTGTAGGCAAGACACACTTGTCTTTGTACTCCTGACACATGACACTGGAGGGAAAATGGCTAATTGAGCCCAATTTTGGCATTTTCACTTAGGGGTGTACTCTTTTTGTTGCTAGTGGTTTAGACATTATTGGCTGTGCGTTGAGTTATTTTTAGGGGACAGCAAATTTACACTGTTATACAAGCTGTACACTCACTACTTTACATTGTAGCAAAGTGTCATTTCTTCAGTGTTGTCACATGAAAAGATATAATAAAATATTTACAAAAATGTGAGGGGTGTACTCACTTTTGTAAAATACTGTAGGTTTTCTTTCAAAATGTTCTGTCTTTTTTCGTTTATATGATAACAAATAAAAAAAACCCTGTGGTGTTCAAATACCACCAAAAGAAAGCTCTTTTTGTGTTAAAAAAAATGATACAAATTTAATTTGGGTACCGCACAATTACCAGTTAACTACTTGCTGACCAGTCACCGTCGTTATACGGCGGCAGGTTGACTCTCCTGCACAAATCGCCATAGCTGTACGGCGGCTCGCGCAGGCGTAGTTGCGGGCGGGTGCGAGCTCACGTCCGCGGGTTGGGCACACTTGATGTCTGCCGGCAACCCGCGATCGCCTAGTACAGAGGCAGATCGGGGATCTGCCTTTGTAAACAAACAGATCCCCGTTCTGGCAGGGGACATGACAGAGATCTACTGTTCCCAGTGATCGGGAACAGTGATCTCTGTCATGTCCCTGGCAGCCCATCCTCCCTACAGTTAGAACACACCTAGGGAACACAGTTAACCACTTGATCGCCCCCTAGTGTTAATCCCTTCCCTGCCAGTGTCATTTTTACATTGATTAGTGCATTTTTATAGCACCGATCAATGTAATAATGTCACTGGTCTCCAAAAAGTGTCACTTGGGGTCAGATTTGTCTGCCACAATGTCGCAGTCCTGCTAAAAATTGCAGATCGCCGCCATTACTAGTAAAAACAATGAAAAGAATTAAAAGTCCCTAAATCTATCCCATAGTTTGTAGAAGCGATATCGTTTGCGCAAACCAATCAATATACGCCTATTGCGATTTTTTTTTCTACCAAAAATATGTAGAAGAACATTTATTGGCCTAAACTGATGAAGAAATTCGTTTTTTTATATTTTTTTTGGATATGTCTTATAGCAAAAGGTAAAAAAAAAATTTTTTTTCAAAATTGTCGCTCTTTGTTTATAGCGCAAAAAATAAAAACCACAGAGGTGATCAAATACCACCAAATGAAAGTTCTATTTGTGGGGAAAAAAGGACATCAATTTTGTTTGGGTCCAGTGTCGCACGACCTCGCAATTGTCAGTTAAAGTGAAATGGCCTGGTCATTAAGAGGGTAAAACCTTCTGGAGCTCAAGTGGTTGAACACCTCTCCTAACAAGCCACACCCATAAGGGTGGTGTCCCTCCAATTGGCCTCCTGAAGCAGACCAATTCTTCCAAACCTGGACTAAATATTTGAATTATCCAGAGTGTCTCCTCCCTTGTGCCATCTTCTCTCACAAGTTCTTTGCCCTTGAAGAAAATGTTATTGGCTGCCATAAACTGTTGGCAATCGACTTGGCATTTCATGAGTGAAGACAGTTGCTAGAGAGGCATTTCACATTATAATCATACACACAGTCCTTATTTATGTAGCTGTGCCAATAGATCATATAAGTGTCTTACAAGCCAAGCACTAAATATGTCAAGGGTGATGTTCTTTTATAATCTTTAAAGAAGCTGAACATCAACCTAACCAATAGGAGCCAATCTTGCCTACCAGCTGTGCCGCACCTACAACCTCCTTAATTGTCTCCTGAGCTAACCCTGGCCCTGAATCCCATCAGGGAAAAAGTCTGATCTCTACTTTTACATTTCTGCAGGTGAATGACTGGAAGACAACTGGCAAACTTAGCATCTGAAAAATCTTGCAGCAATCTTCCCAGTAGGTTTGGTGGTGTTTCTTGAGAAAGGATCTAAGGGTGCTAAATCCTGCTGAATTAAATTGCCAGTAACACATTTGAATAGGCACAAGGGCTTGTTTTTGCAGAATTTGCTCATAATATCGCACTTATAAGTTTGCAGGAGTGTCCAACATACTTCTTTCTCTGACCAGCCCTTCAAACTACCCTCCAACAATGACTGATTTAACTACAGGTGTATCTGGTGGTCCAAATATCAGGATTTTTAACAGCAGGAACACTGTGCATTGCAATTATAATCTAATTCCAACCTTCCAGGTGGGTCACAAAATCTTGATGTCTATCTGCAATATTGCACTGCATTAAACTTCTGCTACTTAGGGACCATAACTATCAACCCTGCCACTTTTAAAGTTTTTTGAGAATCTGCTACACCTTTAAAATACTGCATTCCCTCTTATTTGATGCAAAAACTAAGTATCAATTAAACCACCCTCTGTAGTATGTAATTAAAATGAATATTGTGCACAGAACTGAAGTGCCATAAAGGAATTCCCAATAGATCTAGCAGGAAGTACCTTGAGGCACCTCTTCAATAGAGAATAAAGTCAAGGACCTATATAAAGTGCATTTAGCTAGTATACTAGTTGTGGTCCATGGGTGTCTGCATTGTGATCAACTTTCTGGGACATTTTGTGCTAAGCAGACCTCAGTGTGTTTTCTTTCGAGACCTTCTATTGCTTCTTCTGCAATTCTTGCTGATAGCCCTCCTCCTGTGGTTGCTAATTTTATTGAGTGAAAATCTGCATTGAAGGAGGAGTCTGACTTAATTTAATTATTCAGCCTGTATGATGTAATGCAAATAATTAAATGACCTTATATGTAATGATGAAAATTTTGCAAATTTTGTTTGTATGCAGTTCCCAGTCATGTGACCAAAGCCTTGGCATTTGGTATGAAATCTATGGTAGAGAAGCTTGGGTGGATTACGTCAGGAAATTGTTAAGGCAGCAAGCACCCCATTTCATTTTTGTGTCTTTAACCTCACTATTCCCCAAATGTTTGTGGGTAGCTGTAGATGAAATATTCTTGGTTAAGGTTTTTGACACCCTTAGGCTAGAATAGAATACATACAGGCTATAGATCTACAGTACAATGAACAAAAAAGATGCTTTGGCTTACAGTTTCCAGTTTTGATATGGTTTATTTATGCTGTAGCTAAGAAAATTGTAATCATTGGCTTGCTGCCCAGGCACACAATGGGGGTAAAGTAAAGTCAATTTGCATGTTATTTCTGGACATAACCTCTCAGTAGGAACATTACATTTGATTTTGTTTGTACTAGAAAGAATTTTTTACTAATGTTAATTGAGACCAGATTACATATTGTTCTGTGCTTTATTGCCCTTGATAATCATTGTTTCATTAAAGTAGTGTATCATTTGCATGTCAGCATTCTAGTTTGCTTTTATTTCAATTTACTGAGCAGTTTTATTTCTACAGTCAAATTGTTTAGAGATTCTAAATGTATTAATTATTGTAAATTTGTGAGAAAAACATGTGCATTAACAATAGCTTTGCCCTCAGTGAACAAAGTTCTTTCTCAGATATTGTCCTCTGCTCCTCCTAGGACCTCCTGCTCTCTAGCGCCATTGTTACCTCCTCTCATACTCGCCTTCAGGACTTCTCCAGAGTCTCTGCCATCCTCTGGAACTCCCTGATATCCGATCAGTCCCTAACCTACCCACCTTTAGGAGATCCCTGAAAACTCACTTATTGAGGGAAGCCTATCCCACACCCACCTAACAACTGTGCCTGAGCCACCCCCCATCAAATCATTCCCGCATCTATTACCTTTTGTACCACCACTCCCTCCATTTATAATGTAAGCTCTACAAGCAGGGCCCTCCTGTCCCTTCTGTATTGAACTGTACTGTAATTGTGCTATCCCCCCTCTACATTGTAAAGCGCTGCGTAAACTGTTGGCGCTATAAAAATCGTGAATAATAATAATAATATTGCTTACAAGTTACATATCTCCTGAGACCCAGTCTGAGATTTTGGTGGCTTGTTGACTTGACAAGTCACCAGGCAGTTAAAGTAAAACTCAAGGTATGGCATTTTATACAAATGCCATACCTGTGGGATACCTCTAAGAGCTGGAAATTACTATAGTAAACACCGCTACTACAGTGATTCCACTAGGTTCTGCGCCCTGAGCCAAGCAGCAGGGAATGCTTTGAATTTTCTCAATGAATGCAAAGTGTTCTCTAATTGAGCTAGTTAGAAAAGCGGGGCAGTGATATCACACTCTCCTCTTTGTCCTGTTGAAAAATGCTTTGCTAAGTGACAAGGAAAAAGAGATTCCCCAAAGGAAGGCAAAGACCCAAACACGATCTGTCAAAAAACAATATATTTATTAGACTATAAACACCACACAAAGATACAAAAATTGGCAATTGTGGGCAAATCAGGGAAGATATCAAATGACTAATTAAAATTGATAACGTTATCATTAAAAACAACGGAGCCGCGGCCAAGCATACCCCATACACACACCAATCACAACAGCAGATTCTAACTAGATCGGCTAGTATTGGATAATGTAAGACCTCAGATAAGTCCAAGTACAGACGGTGTGGCGGTGTGGGGGTAGGGTGGATGAATGTAGATTTAACTTGGTAATATTGCAGGGAGGTTCAGTGATTTGAACACAATTGAAAATATAGTACCAGTCCGGGAGCTGAACAATGATATATATAGGCTGACCGCAATGACCAGCAAAACCTATTAAGGCAGTGATAACTCAGGACTTTCCAGCAAGGCAGTTCATATGGATAGCAAGCAGTAGGGGGAGCATGTACGGCAAGGCTGCACTGATATCATAAATTGGAGTAATACATCTCTCACCAGGTCGATCAGCAGCTCACAGAATCGCAAGCTCTACCCCAAGTGGTCACTTGTAGACAAAGACTGTTGCGTTTGCTTGTGCCGTCAGGTGGAGAAAGTCCCGCTGTGTTAGTGCCTTCTATCAGATGGTATAAGCCGGTCGTCAGCTGTTGGTTCCCGGCAAAGCAGATCGTGTTTGGGTCTTTGCCTTCCTTTGGGGAATCTCTTTTTCCTTGTTATTTTTGTATGCCTTATAAGGCGACCCAAACTGCACCCATTAATTTTTGGATGAATATCTGTTCATACTCAATTAACTAATATAACCTGGTGGTTGATCCGGGCTAAAATCACTTTTTCCTGCTTTGCTAAGTGGCCAACCTTATGTGTTCAGAATGCAGCAGGGCAGCTGTTCGGCACTGGATCTGGGAGCTAGTGGACATCATTGTAGTAGCAGTGTCTAATACAGTAAGTTCCAGCTTATAGAGCAGGGGTAGGCAACCTTTTGAGCATTGTGTGCTGAAAAATATTTTCAAAGAAATTGATAGTTCCAGCTACATAATAAGTCTTCATACTCTCAAACACGAAAAGGAATTTTTATAAAGTAAATGCTGTAAACAACTTGAATAATAGTGAGAAATGAACGTTGAGCTTTGCACCTTCACACCTCAGACCACCCAAAATCATGCACCTTCACACGTCAGATCACCCTAATCCCTGCATCTTCATACCTCAGATCACCCCCATCCCTACACTATAGACCTCAGATTACCCCAATTCCTGCACAACTCAGATCACCCCAATCCCTGCATCTTCACACCTCAGATCACCCCAATCCCTGCAGCATCACACCTCAGATCTCCCCAATTCCTGCACCTTCACACATCAGATCAGCCTCTATTCCTGCATCTTCACACCTCAAATCAGCACCAATTCCTGAACCTTCATACCTTAGATCACCCCAATTCCTGCACCTTCACACCTCAAATCACCCCAAATCATTCACATCCACACCCCAACTCACCCCAGTTCCTGCACCATCAGACCCCAGATCACCCCAATTCCTGCACCTTCCAGATCAGTCCCATTTCCTGTACCTCTAAACTTGTAATTCCCAATAGCTGGTTAATTACCAGTCCAAAATGAGAGCAGGCAGCTTGGGGCTCTCATTAGGTTTTCCTTCTCAGCCGGTTAGCTGGGTGATGTGGGCGTATCCCATGGGCGGTATGCCTCGTCCACGTTAGGGCCCCTCCCCGCATATGCCGTGCCGGCGTGACGCTGGTGGTGTCAGCGTCCACGTGGTGGGGGCGGGTGCATATATATATGGCCGCCGCTCACACAGTCTGGGTGTCACAAACAAACGATGATAGACTGTGCCACAGTACTTGTATACTCTTCTGGAATACATGTAAGTTCATACCAGGTTACTCCATTTATACCTCACTACTGCCAGTCACTTTTTCCTTACATTTTTTCTTACCCTTTATCCATTCAGTCCTGATTCATCAGGTACTGTCTCCACTGCCTCTTGCTATACCACCTCCTTTGGGCAGTGATACATGGTTCACCTTTCTCCCTTTTTTCCCCATTTAAGTTTTTTGTTCAGAATTTCTGATCTTTTTTCTTTCACCTGATGTAAGCTATACATTTTGGCACATCATGACATATTGATTTATGTACTCCCCCTTTGTTGTTCCCAGATATCTGTTGGCAGTCACTTTGGCACGGTACTACATATGTCTCTTTTCAAGACCAAGCCACCCAGTCTTTGTGTGTGTGGGGGGCATTTTTTGTACGCGCTCCACTGGTGCACAGCTCTCCCACCTCAGCTCCCGGCAAGGACCACTATCTTGGCCCTGGCTTCACCACTGCTACATCTCTCTGTATTGACTTCATGTAAGTACCCAGGGGGGACTCATCTATCTCTCCCTGCCACAATCAATTACATATAGTATATAGAATAATTTTTATTTTACTACACTTTTACAGATATCCCAGAGCATCTTGCCCCTGATGAGTGGTTACATGAAACGCGTCGGACATTTTGTCACACAGATACATGCTCTCACTCTACCATCAACTCAGAACATTTTTCTTTCAATCAATTATGGTTTTACGTTTTATTCATCCATTTACTTTCACTGCTCAGTGCTGCTTTTATGTGTGTATATACATATATCATGTGTTCATTGTATGTACCTACTTATCAGCTGAGACCACTATGTGGCGTCCAGTTTGACATATTTGATGTATTCTCGATGCCCTGTTGTATGCGCACATACATATGTGTGCATGGACAATTATGGAATGACATTCACTACAATGTTTTTTCTTTCATGTGGTTCATGTTTGTGATATGTTTGATACATTTTTATGACCAATAAATATATATTGTATTCTATTTACCTTCACACTGTCCATGGACCTCCTTTCAAAGTCCCAAAACTCCCAAATCTTCTTTTTGAATTAGGGATGGAGGCACACCACACATGTGCCTCATATAAAGTCCCAAAATCCCCCCTCTTTTTTTCGGGGCTCAACATCAAGACTGGATTTAGTCTGTCTGATTTGGGGGTGCAGTAAAACAAGTCAGGGGTTCAGAGGATGGGAGGTCAGAAGGGCTTAGGACAGGGATCAGCAAAGCAGAGCACAGAGGTCAGTAAGGTGGAGAACAGGCTTCAACAGGGCAGATAACATGGGTTTCAGGGCAGGGGACAGGAGTCAGCAGAGCAGAAGACAGGGGGTCAGCAGGGAAATGTACAGGGGTCAGCAGGACAGAGGACAGTGGTCAGCAAGGCATAAAGCAGGGGCCATCAAGGCAAAGAATGGGGTCAGCAGGGCATAGAATAGAGGTCAGCAGGGCAGAGGATGGATTGGAAAGGGTATAAGACAGGGGTCAGAGCGGCAGAGAAAGGGCCAGCAGGGGTCATCGGGGCAGAGGATGGGGTCAGCAGGGCATAGACCAGGGGTCAGCAGGGCAGAGGACAGGGTCAGCAGGGCCACAGGACGGATTGAGGCTCCCCCAGTCATCTGCCCCCAGATCCGTGGACGCTCGTTTTGGATGCTGATCTACACCCGCAGACACCACCTTTTACAGATGAGCCTGTTTTTATGCCATTTCCTGTAAGTGCATTACTTATTTTGCTAATAAATCGTATCTTATATACTACACTCAGGTTGGTGTTTCCTGTGTCTCTCCCTCTTCCTCAATCAGCAGGGCAGAGGACAGGGGTCAGCAGTGCAGAGGATAGAATTGGCAGGGTATGAGATAGGGGTCAGCAGGGCAGATGATTGGGTCAGCAGAGCATAGAACAGGGGTCTTTGGGGCAGAGGATGGGGTCAGCAGGGCATAGAACAGGGGTCAGCAAGGCAGAGGATTGGGTCAGCAGGGTATAAAAGAAGGCTCTGCAGGGCAGAGGATGGGCTCATCAAGACATAGAATGAGGTCAGCAGTGCAGAGAATGGGGTCACTGCTGGCAGGGCACTCGACAGAGCTTCTCCTAACCAGACTGCACACATTTCAGATTCTCTTGCAGCCTTGATCTGCACAATGTGTAGCTGGCTGTTTCAGCTGCTCTGCCTTTCCGATCTGAGGATTTCACAGGTCAGAACTGCAACAGCAGCTACACACTGTGCAGATCAAGGCTGTGTCTGTAAAAGAATCTGATCTCTTCTCTGCTGCATGTCCTGTGTTGAGGCTGAGTGCGGACCGAGGCTGGTAGGAGGAGCTTACCGACTGGAGCATAGCATCCATTGGGAAAAGGGAGGCACAGCACCCTCTAGAACAGAAATCGGTGGGATATGAGGTGGCGAAAGAGCCAGCCACTCCTCCTCCTGTTTAACCAGCCACATCTGCGTGCCAGATTTGCGGAATGAGTGGGAGGTGAATGTCCCAGGCTTCCCTCGCGTTCTACAGGGATCCCACGGGTATTGTATATACATAGTTACCTTGGTCCAAGCTGGACCAAGGCAACTATGTACCAAAAGAGCATGTGATTCTGCTTCAAAACTTGGCTGTTGGCTGGCTTGTCATCTGCCAGCTGGGTTTGGACAGCCAGCTCAACTTCATAACATACCACCGATGAGTGATAAGTGTGTGTAACAGATTTCTCATGACTCTTACAAGTAATACAATATTTATTGAAATGTAGTACTTGGTTATCCTTACCTGACCATCAGTATAGTTCACATAGTCTTTGCTTTATTCTTAAAATTCCAGGGTGATTCCCATGTTTAAATTGTATAACATGCTCTTTAAAGGTCTCTGGTACTACTGTGTGATGAGTTGCATGGACAATAAAGCCATCAACCAAGGACAGATAGGGGTTGATTTACTAAAACGGGAGAGTGCAGCAAGTTCTAGTGAAGTTATAGAACTGGGCTCATTTTATTTTCTGAGTTTGGCCATTTGCTTTGTAGAATGTACCATGATTGAATTTGAACTGGGAGTGCAAGACAAGCTTGTTCTAGTAATTTCTTAAGAAAACAGCTTCTGTTACTGAGCAATGCAAGTGTCTCAATTTTTAACACACAGGTTTCATATCTGATCACACTTTAATTTTGTGTATAGTTCTTTGCACAGCCCAGTGAGGTGTAGCCAAGTGGTGAAACTTTGGACACTGGTAGCATAGGGGCAACCAGAACTGTTGTGATAAAACCCATCCAGTAACTGTACATTTTGTGCAGCAAAATGATCACAGTATAGTAGGGTGTTTCATTAGACTTTGCTTACACCCTGAGTCTCAGTGATGTAAAAGATATATATGCCAAATTTCAAAAAGATTGGATAGCATTTAGGGGTTGCACACATTGATCACTTTTATCAAAGCAAAGTCTGTGGTCTTCACTTGATAAGAAGTCATATACAACAATGCTGGATGAAGAAAGTCCCGTTCAAGGCTTTCTAGAAGAACAACGAGTGAAAATGGTTAGCTGCATCCAAAATGTCCTAAAAGACGGAAGTCATCCAAGAGAAGACTACAAAGAGTTTTTACAACTCTCACTCCTGTACCTAGGAGGTTGGTCTGAAAACGACTTCAGTTTCAGGATCCCAGGGGCACTGCATCAAGGAAGGTGGATGGCAAAGGCAATATATGCACTTAAAATTGTCCTCTTCACTAAACAGTTGAATATTCCTCAACAACAATTGGAAGCTATGAAACGGGTTGCACATTTTGTCAGCCTCATATATGTTTGCTTTTGGCATGAGGCAATTGTAAGTCGATGCGCTCCAAAGAAGGATTTGGATATGCTACAGCTTTTGAGCACTTACCCAGATGCAGACGTCAAAAAATGTGCTCTCACAGTTGCTAATGCCGCGTACACATGAGCGGACTTTACGGCGGACTTTGCCCGGCGGACTTTTCGACGTACTTTCCGACAGACTTTCTGAATGAACGGACTTGCCTACACACAATCCACCAAAGTCCGTCGAATTTGTACGTGATGACGTACGACCGGACTAAAACAAGGAAGTTCATAGCCAGTAGCCAATAGCTGCCCTAGCGTGGCTTTTTGTCCGTCGAACTAGCATACAGACGGCGGACTTTTCGACCGGACTCGATTTCAACGGATAAATTTTAAACAAGTTTCAAATCTAAGTCCGTCCAACTTTTGAGAAAACAAAGTCCGCTGGAGCCCACACACATCGAATTGTCCGACGAAATCCAGTCCGCCGGGCAAAGTCCGCCATAAAGTCCGCTCGTGTGTATGCGGCATAAGAGACACCTTTGGTATCTGTCAGAAACAAACGTAGGATTGGCTTTTTTGGATGAACGTATTACTCAGGCTGTTAAGAAAAATATGACTAAAAATTTAGAAACCAAACCTGCAAAGAAAAAGGAAGTTAAACGATTAGAGGGTAAAAACATGTTTTTTGAAGGAAAAGACCTGAGCCATTTCGTTACTAATAAAACAAAGACGTTTTTTGAATTGCTTGGGATCCAGGACATGACAGAATACAAGGGATTGCATAGTTCAAAGTTGATTAATATAACACGTTTTGCCTATCATATTACCTATTAATCTTAGTGTATAGTTTTAATAGTATTTTAAGTTTGTGATTTCTAGTTTTCCCAATAAAAGTAATTAACATTGAAAAATCGTATTTTTTGCCTATTTTTACAAAAACAGATCAAAGTGTGCAACCTCTAATTATTATCCAATCTTCTTGAAATTTAGCATATGTATCTTTTACATCACTCAGACTCAGGGCGTGAGCAAAATCTTCAAAAATTTTACAGTTTATTTTTTTCCATTAGAAAATTAAACTCCCTACATTATAGTGGTTCCTTTCTCTTATAATGTAGAATTCAGCCTGCACACTAGTTGCCACTGTCTGGCAACCAATAACAGGAGCAAGTCTTTAAGATAGCTGACCAGTTTCAGGGTAGGTAGTTCATTTGCAAAATTTTTCTAGTAGTGGTTAATTTTAAAAAAATGCTTCTGGTAGATTTACTTAGTAAAGAGACCCTCATCCTTCAGAAAAATGGCAGCCTCCAGCAAGAAGAAACAGGAGCAATGCTGGAGGCAATTTACAGCACACACTAATTTTGGTAGCATAATTATCAATGTGGAATGTATGTTTCTTGCTAAAGAACATTATTTTATATCAAGTTTGTAGCAGGCATGTTGTAATGCATTTCCCCTTTTGGCCACAAGATGGAGACACAGAGAGTGCTGACAGGAGACTGAAGAGAGGGAAGCCTGAGGTGATTGAAAGAGAGAGGCAGACTTCCGCACAGAACTGCAGAGAGAGTGCTATCAGCAGAAGAAGAGAGATTGGAGGAGAGGTGACAGGACTGTGTGGTGAAACTCTATCTGAAAGAAGAAGAGAGAGCCACACTGTCTAGCGGCACCTGCTAGCCACGCTTTTCCTGAGACTACTGTGAGAGTGCTGACAGGAGGCTGAGGGGAGCCAGGAGCAGGCACCCTGCTCAGCAACCCAGTTGTCATGGATCTGCCACCTAAGGGTTAACTTAGTGCAGGCTGATTTCAGTGATTGGCAACAGGCTGCCTTATTTAAACACCTCAGCAGCACTGTGTCTTTGCTGTCTGATCTGTTTACCTGCTTCTGTGATTGATCTCCTGAACGACCCAGCTTGACCTTTTGGACTTCCCTTGCTTTCTGCCTGCACCTGACCTCGGCTCACCTCTGATCTTGAATCTGCCTGCTCCTTTGGATTCCACGCTGCCTGCCAATGGTAAACCCGGCCTGTGACCTGACCTGTTTGCCTGTAGCTCCTGCTCCAGTATCTCCTGTCTGTCAGAGAACTCACAGCACTAGCTTCCGTCTCCATGCAGCAGCGTCTAACGGCCATGCGCGGTGTCCCCGACAGATACGAGCGAGTTCCGGATCAAACGTGCACAACCGCGCATCCGTACGAACGTGTGCACGCACCCGCACAGCCATACGAGCGGGTGTACGTTCTCACGCACGCACGTTCACGTCCACCAATCCCGGCGCTCGGCGCCATATATAAACAAGGTCCTTGCCTGACACTAGTGCTGGATCGTCTTCAGCTAGTTCCTGATTTACTGATTTCTGTGTGACCTGTTACTTTGCTCCTGATTACCCGGCTTCCTGACTACTCTCTCGGATCTCCCTTGTCTGCTACCTACCTTGCTGATTATACCGACTCTGGCTTGGACTATCTACTACGGCTCTGCCTCCTGACTTTGTATCTCGTTGCCGACCTCTGCCTGACCTTGACCACGAACTGTCTTCTGTTTTGGATACCTCGCTGCCAGCCCGTTGCCAACCTTTGCCTGACCTGACGTTGCAGTTGTTCCTGAACCCACGCCTGCCCGGCTTCTACTAACAGTTCTGGTGACCTATCTTCCATCTAGTCTCCGGAGGATCCAGAATCTCCGAGTTCCAGTTCTCCAGCCGCAGGCACCTGCACCCTTCTGTGCCCCGGCACTCCCTGTCCTCACTACCAGGGGTGTCAGGACCAGAACCGTGCGAGAGGCCTCCCTCAACATTCAGACTCTGCTGTAAGGTACGTGACACTGTCTGTGCTTTAACCAGGCCTGCTTACCTCTGCTTCAATTCACACCCCTCTGAACTATGTACTGACTACCAGACCCGACTTCTGGGTGTGTGTGAGTGAGGATATCGGGTGTTCCAGCCTCCAGTCTGTCTGCTGTTCAGATCCTCCTTCCAGCTGGTTATCACCTATACAGCATCTGAGACCTTGGAGCTGCCCGTCCAACAGCTAACCCGCCAGGCACTCATACCATTCTGCACTCTGCTCCACCGGGGGCCGCGAGTCAGATACGTAAGGAAGGGAGGCCTTCCTCTGCACTATCGGGCTCATCAGTCAGGTACATGAGAACGTGACAGTATCAGACAGCCATGTCTGAGCCTGAGCGAGGAACCTCCCCCATGGAAGAACTGTGCCGACACCTGGCGGGTTTGATACAAGCTGTTAAGGACCTACAAGAGGGATATACTCGGCTGGAAGAACGAGTTCAAATTCTGTCATCTCCTGCCAACCCTCAAGGCACTACCTCAGCTGGTACCACACCTTTGGTAGTGATGTTACCACCAGAACCAAGGGTACCCACATCGAAAGATTTGCGGGTGAACGTAGCAAATACAGAGCCTTTTGTAATGCTTGTGTTGACCGGTGAACCCCAAGCCTGGGCACATCGCCTTCTGGAACAAAAGGCTGTATCGTTAAAAAACTTCACCACATTCTTTGATGCTATGTCACAACTTTATGACGGCCCCCAGCAGACTGCCACTGCTGAGGCCACATTACATGCACTTCAGCAAGGCCGCAGAGCGGCAGAGGACTACGGGGCCAAGTTCAGGCGTTGGAGTTCTGATAACAATTGGAACGATGCGGCCCTTTGTTGCCAATTTCGGATGGGACTATCTGATCCTCTAAAGGATGAACTGGCATGAGTAGGCATACCCCAATCTCTGGACGAACCTATTATTTTGTCAATTCAGATTGGCTGACGCCTAAGGGAACGTCGCTCCGAAAGATCCACAGGTCAATATCGGCCGAATTGGATGCTACCTAAAGTTCCCAGTTTCTCCAGCCAGATTCCTGCTCCAGTTGCTCCAGCTCCGGATTCCTCCGAGCCCATGCAGTTGGGCTTGCTTCGTCCCTCTCTCACCACGGAGGAACGACAGTGCAGATGAATCAATAACCTCTGTATGTACTGTGGGGAACCCGGGCATTATGTGAGGTCCTGTCCTGCCATGATGCGTAAGTACCTCTCAATCTCTTCAATGCATGTTCCTGTTTTACCTAACCAAGCCTCTCACCTTGCTTTCCTGTCATGTTACAGCTCCCAGGAAATAATATCCAGGTATCCATCATAAATGATTCCGGAGCCTGCAGCTGTTTCATAGAGTTGACGTTTGCAGCCAAATACCTCAATCCACTTCAACCAAAGACCCGGGGACTAGCCGTACATCTTGCTGATGGCTCTGTCATTAAATCCAGTCCAGTTACACAGGAGACTGTCCCTTTGCTGGCTATCATTGCTTCCCATCACCAAGAGTTTTTACGCCTGAATGCCCATAATCCCCACATCAACTGGGCCACTGGATAAATCAAATTTCCTTTAAGTTATTGCCAGCAACATTGCCTGCAAGAGGCCTCAGTCAACCCCTCACCCTTACTCTGCCTTGACACAGATCCTGAATTACGCCAATCAATCCCAGTGGCATACCACGATTTTCTGGACGTGTTCAGTAAGAAGGGTGCAGAGACCCTTCCTCTCCATAGATCCTACAACTGCCCTATTGAACTGTTACCAGGGGCTGAGGTCCCCTTCGGAAGGATTTTTCCTTTAACCAAGCTTGAGTTACCAGGGGCTTAGGTCCCCTTCGGAAGGATTTTTCCTTTAACCAAGCTTGAGTTGGGCACGCTGAAGGACTATATTGATGACAACCTTAAAAAAGGATTTATTTGCCCATCTACTTCTCCGGCTGGCGCAGGCATCTTCTTTAAAAAGAAAAGTAGGACCATTCACTATGCCCCTGCGTAGGCTACCAAGAATTGAACAAGATTACTGTCAAAAACTGTTATCCACTGCCTCTTGTGCCCGAACTGTTTCAAAGACTGGGAACCGCAGTCATCTTCACTAAACTGGATCTCCAGGGAGCATACAACCTAAATCGTATTCGAGAAAGAGATGAATGGAAAGCAGCTTTTCACATCCGATTCGGGCACTTCGAGTACCTAGTCAAGCCTTTTGTGACTATCTGGACTTGTAAGTCATCGTGTACCTGGATGACATCCTGATTTTCTCCTCAACAGTAGATGACCACTGTAGGCATGTCTGAAATGTGCTAACCCGACTCCGGCAGCATGGCCTCTACGCCAAACTGGAGAAGTGCGAATTTGGAACTTCAATGTATCCAGTTCTTAGGTCTGATAATCTCTGTTGAAGGCATCAAGATGTACCCCCAGTCACCTCCATCTTAGATTGGCCAGCTCCTGTGGACAAGAAGGGGGTTCAACGCTTCATCGGGTTTGCCAACTTCTACTGGAGGTTTATCAGGGGGTTCTCTGCTATTATTGCCCCATTACCAAACTAACTAAACAAGGAACCCGATTCCTCTGGTCTCCCAAAGCGCAATCAGCATTTAAAGCCCTCAAAAAACTGTTCACTTCAGCCTCCATCTTGAAGCACCCTGATCCTGCCTTACTGTTTGCTCTTGAAGTTGACACCTCAGAAGTTGCAGTGGGGGCTGTGCTGTCTCAACGGCAAGGAGCTAAAGCCCTACTCTACCCGGTTGCTTTCTTTTCCTGCAAATTATCTACAGCGGAAAGAAATTATGATGTAGGAGATCGTGAGCTTTTGGCCATCAAGGCCGCATTACAAGAATGGCGTTACTTACTTGAAGGTGCAGCACATCCTATTCTGGTCTATACGGGCCACAAGAATTTATAATATCTGAGAACGGCTAAGAGATTAAAACCACGGCAGGCAAGGTTTGGCACTTTTTTTCTCTAGATTCTCATTCCATATAACGTATAGGCCGGGGTCAAAGAATACAAAACCAGATGCACTCTCACATATGTTCAACGATCCTGAGATGTCCACACTTCCAGACACCATCCTTCCCTCAGGAAACTTTCTCATACTACAGGAGAATCTCCTATCCTGAATCAAACAGGCTTCTGCTGAGGTTGCTTCGTCTTCTGAAACCAGCTTACAGGCACAGGATGGCCTACTGTGGCATAAAGGTAAAATTGTTGTACCTAAGGACTTAAGGGTGGCAGTACTGGAGCTCTGTCATGACCACAAGCTGGCCGGGCACTTCGGTGCCCTGTAAATGGGCGAACTGGTACAACACACATTCTGGTGGCCTCAGGTGGTAGGCGACTGTAATGCCCTGTACACACGGTCGGACTTTGTTCGGACATTCCGACAACAAAATCCTAGGATTTTTTCCGACGGATGTTGGCTCAAACTTGTCTTGCATACACACGGTCACACAAAGTTGTCGGAAAATCCGATCGTTCTGAACGCGGTGACATAAAACACGTACGTCGGGACTATAAACGGGGCAGTGGCCAATAGCTTTCATCTCTTTATTTATTCTGAGCATGCGTGGCACTTTGTCCGTCAGATTTGTGTACACACGATCGGAATTTCCGACAACGGATTTTGCTGTCGGAAAATTTTATATCCTGCTCTCAAACTTTGTGTGTCGGAAAATCTGATGGAAAATGTGTGATGGAGCCTACACACGGTCGGAATTTCCGACAACAAGGTCCTATCACACATCCGACCGTATGTACAAGGCATTAGACTTATGTGGAGTCTTGTACTACTTGGTCCCGAAGCAAGAACAGCAGGGTAAAAGCCTTGGGTTTACTGAAACCATTGCCCTTTCCAGAGAGACCCTGGAAAATGGTCTCAATGGACTTCATTGTGGAACTCCCTCCGGCAGAGGGTTTAACTACCATCTTCATGGTGGTGCACAGGCTTTCCAAAATGGCTCATTTTTTGCCCATGAAAGCAACACCCTCAACTATGGAAACTGCAAAAAATTTTCATCAAAGAAATTGTAAGGCTCCATGGAGTCCCAGCCAACATCATGTCCGACCGGGGTGTCTAGTTCACCTCCAGGTTCTGGAAAGCTCTGTGTGGGTCCCTAGAGATTGAATTGGCCTTCTCCTCCGCATACCACCCTCAGACGAATGGGCAAACGGAAAGAACCAATCAGACTCTGGAGCAGTACCTCCATTGCTTTTCTTCGTTCTCACAAGATGACTGGGTCTCTTTACTCACCATTGCCGAGTTCGCTTATAATAAATCTTCCCATTCTGCCATCAAACAAACTCAATTTTTTGCTAATTACGGTTTTCACCCGTGCTTCCTGCCTAGTACCATACCTGAATGCTCAATCCCTGCAGTCTCTGAAATGATAGATTTCGTCTCTAAAAACAACAAACTATTACAAGAGACCATGACCAAAACACAAGAGTACAATAAAAAGATCTTTGACAGGAAAAAACAAGCAGAACTAATTCTGGAACTTGGGAACCAGGAATGGTTGTCTACAGCGAACTTGAAAATGGCTTGCCCCTCAAGAAAATTGGGCCCTAAGTTTGTGGGCCCCTTCCCTGTAAAGAGGAAGATCAATGACGTAGCTTATGAGCTAGAATTACCCGATTTACTTAAAGTTCACCCCGTCTTCCATGTGACTCTTTTGAAGCCTTCTGTTCCGAATCCCTTCCCTGAACAAAGTACTGGTCCACTGGAGCCTGTAATAGTCAATGGAAAGGAGGAATTCGAGGTGGAGGCAAATTATCTTGAATTGTAGAAGGAGGTAGAATCAGGTTCAGTATCTAAATAAATGGAAGGGGTATGGGCCGGAAGTTAACTCTTGGGAGCCTGAAAACAAAATTCATGCTAAAGAACTAATGCAATCCTTCAAGAGATCCCATGCTGTGAAGTTGGCCCAATTGGGCATCTGGAGGCTGCCCTTTAGAAGGGGGCAATGTCATGGATCTGCCACCTAAGGGTTAACTTAGTACAGGCTGATTTCAGTGATTGGCAACAGGCTGCCTGCCTTATTTAAACACCTCAGCAGCACTGTGTCTTTGCTGTCTGATCTGCAGCTCCCTGTGACCCCTGCTTCTGTTTACCTGCTTCTGTGATTGATCTGAACAACCCGGCTTGACCTTTGGACTTCCCTTGCTTTCTGCCTGCACCTGACCTCGGCTTACCTCTGACTTTGAACCTGCCTGCTCCTTTGGATTCCACGCTGCCCGCCAGTTGTAGACTTGGCCTGTGACCTGACCTGTTTGCCTGTAGCTCCTGCTCCAGCATCTCCTGTCTGTGCTTTAACCAGCCTGCTTACCTCTGCTTGAATCCACACCCCTCTGAACTGTGTACTGACTGCCAGACCCAACGTCTGGGTGTGTGTGAGTGAGGATATCGGGTGTTCCAGCCTCCAGTCTGTCTGCTGTTCGGATCCCCCTTCCAGCTGGTTGTCACCTCTACAGCATCTGGGACCTTGGAGCTGCCCGTCCAACAGCTGACCCGCCAGGCACTGATACCATTCTGCACTCCCGTGCCACCTGTCGGCTCCACCAGGGGCTGTGTGTCAGATACGTAAGGGCCTTTCTCTGCACTATTGGGCTCATCAATCAGGTATGTGAGAACGTGACACCAGTGCTGCCCAGTAGAGAAAATACACACCGCTTCAGGGATCGCAATAAAAATCCAGGTATTCAGCCAACCACACCACAGTCACCTTGCCAGTTTAGCTACCAGCCATCCCGATCGGCCGACAGGAGGTGATCCAGTGTCTTACAACATGCCTACGAACCTGAACCAGCATTTGGAATTTTGACTGTTTAATCGCACAGAGGATTGGTGAGCGGGTGAAAATCTACTTTCTTTTCAAACGTTTGCTAGCAGAAGATACTAGTACTCTTCAACCCAGGACCCCCCTTACAGAATTGTGCTTACTGTACCTGTTAACCCATTTCTTTTTTTTACGTGGTTACTTTCAATGGTGCTTGTGGCCCAGAAGGAGCTGAGAAGTTGACAATTCTTCTCTCCTTCCTCTCAGCGTCTGTGTTATGGGCATATAGATTACTGTCCTTTTCTAAATTTACAGTTGTTAAATATGGAAGGTTGTCTTTTGTAATGTATTAATTCTTTGCAGAAAGATTTAACAGTATTGTAGGCTTCCATATGCTTTTTAAACCGTGATAAGTATTTCCACACTTGTCCTTAAATGTCTTTACAGTAATTTTATTTAACCAGGTGTGCCAGAGGGGCTGAGGTCATTCTTAAGATTGAGGCGGAGATCAGAGAATCCAAATTCACCAAGCGGCTCCTTCGGGGGTGGCGCTACAATTTGTTATGGGTAAAGTTCGGCTTTAAAGCGGAGTTCCACCCAGAAATGGAACTTCCGCTGATCCGGTTCCTCCCCCCTCAGGTGTCACATTTAGCACCTTTCAGGGGGGAGAGGGGGAGCAGATACCTGTCTATTCCAGGTATTTGCTCTCACATCCGGCGAAAGAGAGCCGCAGAATCCACGGCGAACTGCGCCATATCCAGCCCCTCCTCCGCCCCCCCCCCCCCCCCCGCTGTCTTCTGGGAGACACACAGGTCCCAGAAGACAGCAGGGACCATTCAGAACGTGCAGTGCGACTCGCCCATGCGCAGCAGGAAACAGGCTGTGAAGCCGCAAGGCTTCACTTCCTGATTCCCTTACTTAAGATACCGGCGCCTCCACCCAGAGATGAGGGACGGGTCGGCTTCGGATGAGGACATCGTGGGCGCCCTGGACATGAGAGCCTCTTGAGCCCATCGGGAGAGAGAGCCCTGACTGATGGGGGCATGGCCAGGGAGGAGTTGCAGAAAAGTTGTTATAGTTCAGGATTGGTACAAAAGGGGAAAAGGGTTGGGCCTGAGCTCAGGAGTTTGGCACCCCAGGGGATTATGGTCCTTTTCGGACGGAAGAATGGAAGAGCTGCCCACCCTCCCGCCCTAATTTTGATGGTATGTCACAGCATGTTGGGGTTTTGGTAACCTTGCCAGCAAATATGGAACCCCTTTGATGCCCGGATGGTAATTGGGAGATTGACGGCCGGTCTGGCACTGATGGTAAGGACAGGCCCCTCCTTCATCTCCCTTTTACATTGGTAGTTGAGTGCTCACAGTACAACTGTGACTGGCACGGTTTCTAAAGGTTAATATTAATGTTGATTTTAAATAAAGCTGTGGCCTTGCCCTTTCCAACGTTATTGGTTGTATGTGTGGTTCTTATTGGTTTAGAAGAAGGGGTAAGGTATGACAAGTGATGGTTGGGACCTGGGCTTATTGCACCTCAGCAGTCATGTAAGTGTCCTTATTTTATAAGTCAGCAGCTGCAGCATTTGTAGCTGCTGACTTTTAATTTTTTTTTTGCAGAACTCCACTTTAACTTCAGCAGATTAAAATCAGGTTTCTTGCCCTGCCAGACAGGGTTGTGCAGTGTATAGCAGAGATGCAAAAAATCTCTGCAATGAATGAACATAAATAAAAATCTTTTAGGAGGTAAAACAAGCTAAAATTCTAGAAATACTGAATATTGCAGGTTTTGCATGGTACCATCATCTTCATATCAACCCTCTGGAAAGTCACTGTCTACCTGATTTTGAAGATCTGATATACAAGTACTATGAGGGCAATAATGTGACACACCGGCTGTGGGTGCTAGCACTAGATTCCATTTAAACAAAATAAAATGTCACATTTATTTAACACCTCCCACTATCTTTTTAAGAACTTCTACACGGTAACCTGCTAGACATATCTGTCTGGTGAAAGGTGCCACCTGACTCATTATGGAGACTTCCTGGTACAAAGCCGTAGGTTCACGTAGTTTTAATCCCCTATTACATTTGTATGTAATACTTAACACCCCACCCACAGATGTAAGACTGCAGGTGACTGAGCTATTATTAGCTTTCTTTTTACGCTCACCCCTGCTAAACTCTTTTTACTCATCTAGAACATTTACGCACAGCATGAAAAAAAGAGCAAAAGGTCTGATACTGAAAAATTTGACCTTGCTAAACTGCTCCAGGCCAAGATGATATTGAAAGAGAAACTTCACGCAGTATTTAACCACTTGCTTACTGGGCCAATACTGACACTTCTCTCATATATGTAAAAATTGTTGTTTTTTTTTCTGCTAGAAAACTACTTAGAACCCCCAAACATTATATATTTTTTTAGCAGAGACCCTAGAAAATAAAATGGTGATTGTTGCAATTTTTTTATGTCACAGAGTATTTGCACAGTGTTTTTTCAAACACAGTTTTTTTGGGGGAAAAAAAACATTTTAATGAATAAAAAAAACACAATATATAGCCCAATTTTTTGTAATATATGAAAGATGATGTTTCACTAAGTAAATAGATACCCAACATGTCACTTTAAAATTGTGCACGCTCGTGGAATGGTGGCAAACTACAGTAAAAATCTCCATAGGCGACACTTTAACATTTTTTTAACATACCTTTTTAGAGTTACAGAGGAGGTCTAGTGCTAGAATTATGGCTCTCGCTCTGATGTTTGCGGAGATGCCTCACATGTGTGGTTTGAACACCGTTGTGACCTACATATGCATTCACCACTGCGCGTGAGCACGGGGGCGCTTTAAGATATTTTATCAGAAATAAATATATTTACTCTTCACATTATATATATGTGATAACCAAATTGCAAATATGCGTGTGAGTCACACACCATGATACATCCAATAACTAGTGACTGTAAAAAGTGACAATAGTGCAACAAATAGTTATGAATACTTAAAAATGAACATATAAATGGAAATAAATAATCACACTAGTAAAAAGTGCTATAAGGTGCATCCATATGGTGATTGGTTGTATCAAAATTATTGTTCATAAAATCATATAGTGTTCATAAAAATATATAGTGGACTCAATCCACTAAAACATATAGATGAATAAAAAGTGCTTCTATGTGCATATGTGTCATCCAATTAAAAAGTGCTTCTAAAGTCCATGTGATTTGGAAACTGCTGTGTAGATAATCCAAAACAAGCCACAGTGATAGTATACACTATAGGATTATAAAAGACCTGGGACACCTTTGTGTGCCCCATGGAGAGTAGTAACTATCTGTGCTGCAGCGAACAGTGGGTGTGGCCAAACTGCTGTTTCTGACATCATTGCTCTGCCCCCCAGAGATGTCCAATCTGCCCCTAGACAGCCACCTGCAGCTCCTGGATGGCAACAGATTTGTGTTTGACTATGACTGTTACTTGGGGAACCACAGCCCAGTCTGAAAAATGTGTCCAGGTTTCAGGCAGACTGAAACCTGGACACTTGAATCCTGGACAGGTTGGCAACCCAAGTTGGGGTGGTGGGTGAATCTGCCGCTTCTAAAAGTGATTTAGCGGCGAATCTACCACTCAGACCACTTTTATTGGTTAGAGAATCGCTGAAAAAAATAATATCGAAGTTATGGCATAATGAATTAATTAGAACAAAAAGATAGAGGTCTAGCACTTCCGGACTTTGCAATGTATTCACAGGCTGCATCCCTGATAAGGATAATAGACTGGTATCATAATGCAAAAAATAAGCAGTGGATAACCTTAGAGGAAGATATTATAGGCCTAAAACTTAAATCCCTTCCATGGATTAAACCTCAGTTTCGATCAGAAAAAAAAGACTTAACAAACTTTATGTTAGCAACTCTAAAAATATTGGATGGAGTATTGAAAAAGGGGGGACTCTACAATGATTGGGCCAATGACTCCGTTCTCCAACCCTGAATTTCCACCAGCAGTAACAGCATCTAATTTCATCAAGTGGAACAGAGTATAGAACACAAGGATAGTTCAGACCCTAGAAGAAGGTAAACTCCCACGATTGCCTGTAATGGGCACCTAACATTAGAATAAATGGATACAGCATTATCAATTAAACACATATATCGAAATTCTAACACAGCAGTCCATGATTGATAGCCCATTAACTAAGTTTGAACAATTATTAATAGAGGAGCAAAGACCGACCCATAAACTATTCAAAGTTTAAAAACTTTTACTTCCCGCTGGACCTCCTAACGAACTAGCAAGTATAAAAAAATGAAAGAAAGTGAATTAGAGAGTCCGATCCCATTAATAGAATGGGATAAGGCATTATTATTAACACATAAACTATCGGTAGCAGTCAAACATCAAGAACGTAACTATAAAATCCTGATGAGGTGGTACTGGAGTCTAGTGGATCTGAACAAAATAAGTAAAGATAACACAGAGAAGTGCTGGAGATGCCTTAGGGACAAAGGAACAACGACACATATCTGGTACAAATGTCACGTGGTGAAGGATTTCTGGTGTAAAATATTTGAAATATATAATATGGTATCTGGAAATGAGACACAACCAAGTGTTAAGGTTTCAATATTGTCTATAATAACAAGGTCATTGAAATCTATAAAGACAGATATTCTTCACCATATGATAATTGCAGCTAGGACAATAAGAGCTTGAAAATGGAGAACAATAAATGGTCCTACAATAGTGGAATGGATATGTGAAAAATTAATGAGATACAATATATGGAGGAACAGATAAGGAGAGAGGGAACTGAAAAGAAAACAAAAGTCCATAATATGGCATCAATGGGAAGAGTTTCGGACCTAGATAAAAATAATACAGTATCTATGAAAGGGAACAGAACACCCCGTGGAGATGGGAGAGAAAACCTTTAAAAAAAATTTTTTTTTTCCCTTTTTTTTTTTTGGGATATGTAACCATATCTGTATAGATTGTATGTCTGGTAGGTATGAATGGAGGATGGACACTGTATAGAAATATATGTCAGAGGGATTAGTACAAAATTGGATGTTAGAAATTATTACGATATGTTGATATCTTATGGCGAAGATGCAATATAATAATATAATGTCCAATTTTGTGATGAGAATAATTCAAATGTATTTATATAATTGTTTTTTTTTTTTTAATTAATAAAAAAGATTGAAAACAAAGTTATGGCATATTGCTGCAGCCATAACCCTGGTATTCCACTTCCGACCGAGGACATAATTTTTCTATGGCCCGGTCGGCAAGTGGTTAAAATGATAAGGCAGCAGCTGCAAATACTGTAGATGCTGACGTTTAAGAAAAACAGGTACTTACCAACCGATAAAGATCAGCACTGTCTTCCTGCATCCAATTCCTCTCACCACTCCTGCATACCTGGAGCATTATGGAAAAAACATGCAGTGGGGGTGTATTTATAAAAAAAAAAATGCATATCAATTTGCACAGTGAAAGGGCATATACATTTGTTCTGTTCAAATAAGGGCAGAAAACAAAATTTTTTGGGCTATTTTCTATGCTAGACGCATGTCATTGATTTCAAATGGAAAAATAACACATTTGGTCACTACTGTAGATGGTGCTAAATATCTTTTTTTTGTGAAAACATTTGACCATCACAGGAAATAGCCTAACAACATTTGTTTTTTTGCCCCAAACCATACTGTATGTACATGCACTTTCTCTGGGCAAAGCAATTAAAAAAAAAAAATACACCACAAATTGTAGATAATTTGGTTGTTATACTATTACCGGAGAGAGCCAAATCTGCTGCAGCTGTGTACAATAAAACCTGGAAAGTGATTGGTTTCTATGCAGAGATGCACCAGATTTTGCACTCTCCTGTCTTAGTAAATCAACTCCTATGTCTTTTTTTTAGCTGGCTCTAGTTAGTTCCAGTTACGTACAGACATGTAGACCTAAAAGCTGTAAGGCCCCGCTCACATGGGCATACTACAGCATATTCTCGTGCGAGGACCTTGTTTGCCCGCACGGGGATGCTGCTCCCAATTTGACAGTCATGCAGGTGCACAGCCCCAGATACAGACAGCATGCATTGGGGGCTGTGCACCCGCACCCGCATGGCTGTCAAATTGGGAGCAGGGGTTGTGTCCTAATTAACATGAATGGGACTGCCTGCATTGAGATGCACTGAATACCTGTCTATACCCATGCAGATAAACACGGGCCTTGTAAGGGTATACGCCCGTGTGAACGAGGCACAAGACAGCAGTGCGAACTACTGAGCCTGGACAACCTAAAATACTTCTGCACAACAATTTACAAAACTTTACTCTCAGCAGATACTTTATATGAAGCAATTCTGTCATTCTGAGCTTACTGCAACTAAGTTTTGCAAGGTTGGAGCTAGCCTGTGGTTTTTCTCTCTGATATCTACCTAGATAATGATTACACCTCAACAACTTCTTTACACATATCTATTCTCATCTGTGGTTGTCACTCCACAGTGACTCAAAACCTTTCTTCTCTCATTTATGAGTAATCAGAAATTTAATAAGGCATTATGTGGCACTTGGTAGGTAATGCTAAGGTACTCGCAATAGAGCCAATTCATCACAGGTCTTTACATTAGAATGTCACTTGACAGAATGAAAGAGGTAGTGAATTTTTTTGTCTAGACAACTGAACTCCTACACGATGTGACTTATCACATTTTGCTTTTTGTCAGCCCACTGTTTCCTTTTTAATCCATCTGATTCCAATCAACTGCTTCAGAGAAGCAAAAGGGAAAAATGTGTAGTATGTTTAGGTTGCACAACCCACATGTTCCACTTTCACAAAGGATCAAAAAGGGACTCTATTATATAGAACCGATTATAGTAATGACCACATTGCCCAACAATATCCTAAAAAAAAAGAAAAGAAAAGAAAAAAAGAAAGAAAAGAGAAAAAAAATAGTATGCATTAACCACTTCAGCCCCGGACCATTTGCTGGCCAAAGACCAGAGCACTTTTTGCGATTCGGCACTGCGTCCCTTTAACTGACAATTGCGCGGTTGTGCGACGTGGCTTCCAAACAAAACTGACATCCTTTCTTTCCCACAAATAGAGCTTTCTTTTGGTGGTATTTGATCACCTCTGCGGTTTTTATTATTTGCGCTATAAACAAAAAAATAGCGACAATTTTGAAAAAAATGCTTTTTTTCTTTTTGCTATAATAAATATCCTCAAAAAATATATAAAAAAACATTTTTTTTTAATCAGTTTAGGCCAATACGTATTCTTCTACATATTTTTGATAAAAAAATCGCAATAAGCGTTTATTGATTGGTTTGCGCAAAAGTTATAGCGTCTACAAAATAGGGGATAGTTTTATGGCATTTTTATTAATATTTTTTTTTTTACTAGTAATGGCAGCGATCAGCAATTTTTATCATGACTGCGGCTTTATTGCAGACAGATCGGACACTTTTGACACATTTTTCGGACCATTCACATTTATACAGTGATCAGCGCGATTAAAAATGCATTGATTACTGTGTAAATGTGACTGGCAATGAAGGGTTTAACACTAGGTGGTACTGCAGGGGTTAAGTGTGTCCTAGGGAGTGATTCTAACTGTTGGGGGGAGGGGCTACGTGTGACACGTCACTGATCACCGCTCCCGATTACAGGGAGCTGTGATCAGTGACAGTGTCACTAGACAGAACGGGGAGATGCTTGTTTACATTAGCATCTCCCCGTTCTTCCTCTCTGTGAGACGATCGCGGGTATCCCCGCGGACATCGAGTCCGCGGGACCCGCGATCCTACTCATGGAGCTTGCGGCTGGTGCGCCAGGGGCGCACATGCGATGGCACGGTGGCAAATTCAAAGGGACGTACAGGTACGCCCATTTGCGCAGCCATGCCATTCTGTCGACATACATATACAGGCGGCGGTCGGGGTCAGGGGTTGTAACCCTAAAATAAATGAAAAAAATCCTGTTCACTTATAGCAGATTAAACAGCACAGTGCTTGTGCCATCTAAACTGTCCCTCTCTAAGCTGTAAAAAACCTGGTTGATCCTGCCTGTTCCTGTGTCCCCCTGAGTGTGCTGACCACGGTAACCATGGCTGCTGATCCATGTTTATTGTGGTCAGGTTACGTGCCTCCATCATCCACTGCTCTCCTCTCTCCCTCTCCCTCCCTGCCTGTCAGCTCCTGTGTGTGTGAGCCATCTCTGCACCCCCCCCACCCCTCCCTTCTTGCCTCTATTTGTAGTTGGCAGTAAAGGTAAATAAATATTACTGCCAGCCCCTCTGTTTTATCAATCCATTCTACACTATGTAAATGTTTGTATAAAATGATGCATGTAAATACCCTATCTCATAGGGTGAGATACCTCTGGTCGCTCTCCTCCCCCATGACCTAATGATCGCATGAGTTAATACGCCGTATCGTGCACCCGTGCGCGATGGCCCCGCTGTATCGTGCATGCGTATGCGCCGTAGCGCTACTCTGCCACGCAGGTGCATAGGGAATCGCCGATACTGGCAAGTTCGGTTTCTGTTATTCCTCTGACACAGCCTGCCCATGCCCACCAATGCAGCCTGCCCGTGCCCACTAATACAGGCTGCCCGTGCCCACCAATGCAGCCTGTGCCCACCAATGCAGCCTCTGCCCACCAATGCAGCCTGCCTGTGCCCACCAATGCTGCCTTTGTCCACCAATGCAGCCTGTGCCCACCAATGCACCCTGTGCCCACCAATGTAGCCTGTGCCCAACAATGCACCCTGTGCCCACCAATGCAGCCTGCCTATGCAGGGGAAGAGAGGAGAGGAACAGGAGAGCTTCCCGGATGATCAGAGTGTGGGGAACACAGCGATAACAGCTTTCATTTCAATTGCTGTATGTTCCCGCTGCTCGCCGTCACATACAGCCCCGCCGCCTGGCTGGGGAACTTTGATAGACAGATCACCCGTTCATCAAAGTTCCTGGCTGGGGGCGGGGCTGAATGTGACAGTGAGTGGTCATCCGGGCGGCTCTTCTCTCTCTTCCCCTCTGTGATCGCTGGGAGAAGGACTTCCATTCAACCCCGCCTGCCGGCAGTGCTCTTCCCCCCCACTCCCAGTCAGCCCTTCCTCGCCAGCCCTCAAATTCCACTCGCAAAATGCGAGCAGGTGAGTGGCATTTTTGAGGGCTGTATTAGCTCATATCTGCAAGTGTTTTTCTAGACAGTTTCTCCCCCACATCCCAGAGACACAACAGGTGACAGGAAATGTCACTAAAGTGAAAGGGGATCCCTTCCAGACAATCTCTTGGACTATTTTTTTTCACCTCCTGCTCCACTGACAACTGTAAAATGTTGGATTTCTCATCACTCTCTTTCATCTGTGATTATCCCCAATGGGGTTGCAGATGCCAGTAAAACCTTTAATTGGTGGGTGAGGTAAAAGTGCGCGGGTAAAAGTTTGACCTAGTTGGTGATCTGTGACAGATGAAACGGAATTAACCCCCCCCCCCCAAAAAAAATGTTTATGCCATAATGTGCTAGTATGCACAGACTTACCTGTCAAAAAATTCCCTCCAGCGCTGGGCTGTTAGTCTTCTTTCAGTTTTTCTTCCAGGTTCAGACTGTTTAGCTGCTTGGATGGCTGGACCGCAATGTCATCACTCCTATGCATGCTTATAGGAGTCACTTCATCATGGTGTTTTTTAAAAATTTTAGATAAATACCACTAACTAGTAGAGGGTAGAGTTGAGTGAACCAAGCAAAGTTTGCTGTATATTTGCTGAACACTTGAAACAATTCACAAACCCCAAACATATCACCTGGACCCCAATGAAATCTGTTGGAGTTGAATCTTGTAATTTTTTTGTGGCCTTTTACAAGGCCAATTTACAAGCCATTGGCCAAAAAGCACATGGGTAGCTGGACACTTCTATGGAGGACATGTACATATGCAACAAAAAAAAAAAAAAAAAAAAAGTAAAAAATACTGTTCAGCAGATCGCCAACCTGAAAGCATTAGTTGTGGTTTTGGGCTCCCTGGAAGTGTAAGAGAGCCTGGGAGCCACGAAGGGGCCACACCGCCTGCACAAAAAAAGTGATAGGGTGTCTTTACAGCCACCCAGATCACTTTTAGTAAACAGTCGGGGCTATGAGCCGGTTTTATACCCTTCATTGTCTGGGCGTAGTACACCCAAGGAGTTGAAGTAGTTGAAAAGGAGGGGGCAGCTAGTGTACACCCCCCTTTCCTGCTGCTAGTCTTTATCCTAGACAAAGGTATGGTATGGATTTCAAGGAGGAACCCATAAAAAAATTTGCATGGACCTCCCTCAAAAAATTCATACCAGACCCTTATTCAGACCTGCAGCCTGACTGGCCAGGAAAGGAATAGTTAGCATGCATGTAGACCCTTCCTTTCTAACCAAACCCAGGTCACATGCCCTCAACATTGGGATGGTGCCTAAGGGGTACATATTACTCCTTGTTACTCGTTCACAGTAAAAATGTACAATAAAAAACATTTTTTTTAAATGCACAATAAAAAAAATGACAGTAAAAAATAAATACACAATAGAAAAAGCATTGTATATTAAAATTAAATTAAACAAGACAAATACAATTCCCCAATGTAAATCCAACTTCAGTCTCATCATTCGGTGGTGCATAACCATCATCATTCACGATGAATGCCTTCATGACAACCTGCTGTCATGATCCTCTTTAGCCAGACTCTTGCTGCGAATGCCACCTGAATATGAACATACTGGCAAAATGATGTCATTGACCAAATATATGTGGCCAATTTATTTGCCTATTTGCAGTCAGTGAGATGTAAACAGCTTGGATTCAGGTTGAAGCCATGGTTGACTTAAATCCCAAAGCTCATCCTATGTAGAATATCCATGCCTTTATATGAAAGAGTTTTGGAAGTGGATGAGAATAGCTGTAATCAAAGCTTTGAAGTCAGTGTCCAGATCTTTTGTGTTTTGTAGAGCATCTGTTCCAGCCTGCATTGAAAGATCTGCCACCAGTTTCCAAGGTTTACATTAAAACAATATCAAAAGACCTTAGGAAAGGAGAACTTTCAAAATGTATACACCAATAAATACAATATAATATTGTCTCTTTAATGGCTGATGTTTTCAGCTCTCTTGTTTACAGCGATTCTCACACACCTCCAAAGCTAAAAAAAACCCGACAGGAGTTTCACCCATTCCTTATGCTTTCAAAAAGTTTTGGCTAAACCAAACAAATTAAAAGCCTCCATCTTCTATACCTTTCCAAAGCAGCCTTTTTCAACCAGGGTGACTTCAGGTTTCTTCAAGGGAGCCTTAGCAAAATGCCTAGAAATTGCCCAAAAGTGTGGATGGATCTACAAACCCTGGCAAAAATTATGGAATCACCAGTCCCTGAGGATGTTCCTTCAGTTGTTTATTGTTGTAGAAAAAAAGTAGATCACAGACATGGCCAAAAACTAAAGGCATTTCAAATGGCAACTTTCTGGCTTTAAGAAACACTAAAAGAAATCAAGAAAAATAATTGTGGTGGCCAGTAACAGTTAGATTTATAGAACAAGCACAGGGAATAAATTATGGAATCACTCAATTCTGAGGAAAAAATTATGGAATCATGAAAAACAAACAAACAAAATAACACTCCAACACATCACTAGTACTTTGTTGCACCACCTCTGGCTTTTATAACTGCTTGCAGTCTCTGAGGCATTGACTTAATGAGTGATAAACAGCACTCTTCATCAATCTGCCTCCAGCCTTCTCTGATTGCTGTTGCCAAATCATCTTTGCAGGTTGGAGCCTTGTCATGGACCATTTTCTTTAACTTCCACCACAGATTTTCAATTGGATTGAGATCCGGACTGTTTGCAGGCCATGACATTGACCTTATGTTTCTTTCTTCAAGGAATTTTTTCCCAGTTTTTGCTCTATGGCAAGATGCATTATCATCTTGATAAATGATTTCATCACCCTCAAACATCCTTTCAATAGATGGGATAAGAAAAGTGTCCAAAATTCCAATGTAAACCTGTGCATTTATTGAAGATTTAATGACAGCCATCTCCCCAGTGCCTTTACCTGACATGCAGCCCCATATCATAATTGACTGTGGAAATTTTCCATGTTTTCTTCAGACAGTCGTCTGCATAAATCTCATTGGAATGGCACCAAACAAAAGTTCCAGCATCATCACCTTGCCCAATGCAGATTCGAGATTCATCACTGAATATGACTTTCATCCAATCATCCACAGTCCACGATTACCTTTCCTTAGCCCATTGTAACCTTGTTTTTTTTGTGTTTAGGTGTTAGAGATGGCTTTCTTTTAGCTTTTCTGTATGTAAATCCCATTTCCTTTAGGCGGTTTCTTACAGTTCGGTCACAGATGTTGACTCCAGTTTCCTCCCATTTGTTCCTCATTTGTTTTGTTGTTTATTTTCTGTTTTCAAGGCATATTGCTTTAAGTTTTCTGTCTTGACGCTTTGATGTCTTCCTTGGTCTACCAGTATGCTTGCCTTTAACCACCTTCCCATGTTGTTTGTATTTGGTCCATGTTTTAGACACATCCGACTGTGAACAACCAACATCTTGTGCAACACTGCGTGATGATTTACCCTCTTTACCTACATACTAACAAGCAGATTTAATCTGATGCAGGCAGGGGCGGACTGACCATTGAGCGATTAGGGCACTGCCCGAGGGCCCTGGGCCACTAGGGGGCCCCATCAGGGTTGCCAGCCTCAGTAAAACCAGGGACAGTATGTATAAATCTGTGGTTTTTTTTACATCTGTCTGTGTATACTGTGTGTACATGTATGTGTATACTGTGTGATTGTATACTGTGTGTGTGTATACTGTGTGGCCCCATAATCTCTGATTGCCTGGGGGCCCCATAATCTCCTATTGCCCGGGGGCCCCATAATCTCCTATTGCCCGGGGGCCCCATGAGTTATCAGTCCGCCCCTGGATGCAGGTGTTAGTGTTTGTAATGAAAATTTACAGGGTGATTCCATAATTTTTTCCTCAGAATTGAGTGATTCCATAATTTATTCCCTGTGCTTGTTCTATAAATCTAACTGTTACTGGCCATCACAATTATTTTTCTTGATTTCTTTTAGTGTTTCTTAAAGCCAGAAAGTTGCCATTTGAAATGCCTTTAGTTTTTGGCCATGTCAATAAACAACTGAAGGAACATCCTCAGGGACTGGTGATTCCATAATTTTTGCCAGGGGTTGTAGTCTGCCTTTTAGTTACACAAAGCCACAAGTTTTCATTGTGCATCATTATAACATTCTAGCTGCCTGCAGAGCATCCTTGTTTGCCCCTCTCCTGACCCTCTCTATCAGCACTGGGGTCACATTAGCTGAGTGAAGGAGAGAAGCTGAGGGAGATGAGAAACATTGGAATACTAGTCTGTATCAACGTGCAAAGGTGTATTTGTTTGAAAGAATAAATCACCTGTAACATTGGATGTCCAATGTGTGTGGATATTGCTGCTTTATGTAAAACTATTAGTTTTGTTTTTTACATTTTAGAATGGGTTGCCTCGAGATTGTGCAAAATTTAAAAAGCGTGGATTGACTGAAAAAAAAAAAAAAAGTTGAGAAACACTGCTCTAGAGCACCACTGAATATCTCATCAAAAGGAGTAAGTGAATATAAACATGTACACATCAAGTGCATTACTGTATGTATAAGCACAAATGAAATATGAAAAAAAAGTTCCATGTATATCAGTATAAATTCCGAGCATAGAGAACATGTTATTGTTTGAATACAGCAAGTGTGAGAAGACTAAATTGCACTATTTGGCAGGCTCACACCCATCATTATAGCGCTAATGTGATATGCGTGGAAAATTGGGTGATTTTGGAAATCTGCTTATGAATTCCACAGACCAAGTGATCTGGAATTTGTTTGGAACAGTGTACACATAATCCACTAATGACTATCATGCATATAAGATGCTGCTGGTAAGATCTTCACTGTCTACAAATAGTGGACAAAGGTATAAGAGAAACTTTCTTTATATGACCATATATGCTGTAAATACTTTTAATGAGGTATACATTGGCATTGGGGAACTAAAGCTGGCCATAGATGGATCAAAATGCATGGTTCAGCAGGGACTGGCCAGATTTTGATCCATGAGAAGCCACTGCAGTTGAATAGAAATTGATCTACAGATTGACTTCTGTTCAACCACCCTGTTGGATAAAAGTTGCTCGATCAGTGCTGCAGGCAATAGGCTACATTCTACAATCTATGTATTCTGACCAGGGAGGGGGTTCACCCTGCTGTCAGAATACAAAAGCGCAGCATAGAGGATCCCCTCATCCACCTAAAATGTGTGTGAGTCAGTTCAGTGCTGTTTGTTTGGCCTACTGGCTGAACAAAAAAAATTGAACCATGTATAGCCAGCTCAACTGCTTGCTGCCTGCCCACTGTCAAATGACGGCGGAGCAGTGCAGCTCTCATTCTGGGACAACGTCATGTGACAGCATCCCAGAGCGACTGGTCTCCGCGCCCGCGGGGGCACGCAGCGAGGCGATCGCTGCCGCACCGTGTTGCGGCTCTTTAACCATGTGATCGGCTGTGTTCAATCACAGCCGGTCACATGTAAAAAAGGAAGTGCCGGTAATCGGCTCTCCTCGCCTCATACTGACGGAGTGTAAGGAGAGGAGAGCCGATCAGCGGCATCTCCTCACAGGGGGACATGTAAAAATGTAATCAGGGCACTGATCATCAGTGTCCTGAATACAATAGTGTAATACTCTGTCACCAATCAGTGCCCAACATTGCCCACCAATGCCAGCTATCAGTGCCCACCAATGGCAGCAATCAGTGCCCACCAGTGGCAGCAATCAGTGCCCACCACTGCCCACAAGTGCCACCAATCAGTGCCCATTAGCGATGCCAGTCAGTGCTGGCAATCAGTGCCACCTATCAGTGCTGCCCATCAATGCCCATCACTGCTGTCAATCAATACCCATCAGTATCACCCATCAGTGCCACCCATCAATGCCTATCAGTGCCCATCAGTACCGCCTATCCATGCAGCCTATCAGTGCCCACCAGTGCCGCCTATCAGTGCCCACCAGTGCCGCCTATTAGTGCCCACCAGTGCCACCTAACAGTGCCCATCAGTGCCGCCTATCAATGCTCATCAGTGCCACATATCAGTGCCACATATCAGTGCCACCTATCAGTGCCCATAAGTGCGGCATATTAGTGCCTCCTCATCAGTGCCACCTAATTTGTGCCCATAAGTGCCACCTCATCAGTGCCCATAAGTGCCACCTCATCAATGCCCACCAGTTCAGCCTATCAGTGCCCATCAGTGCCGCCTCATCAGCGCACATCAGTGAAGGCGAAAATTTACTTGGTTACAAAATTTACTGACAGAAAAAAGTAAAAAACTTTTTTTTTTCTACATTTTTGGTCTTTTTTTGTAAAAAATAAAAAACCCAGCAGTGATTAAATACCACCAAAAGAAAGCTCTATTTGTGTGAAGAAAATGATAAAAAATGTGTTTGGGTACAGTGTAGCCTGACTGCGCAATTGTCATTCAAAGTGCGACAGCGCTGAAAGCTGAAAAATGGCCTGGGCAGGAAGTAAGTGCCTGGTAGTGGTTAAAGAGGGATTTGGATTAATTCATGGTTTTTGATTTTTGATGTCCTTTTATCTGCCCTGATTGGAAACATTATATTATCTTTTTGCCATATATATCTATAGTTTCAAACCTTTTTTGTTAAACATCATAACAGCTGTGGATATGTTTTCTGTGAATTAACTATTTTGCCTCTGGTCGTGAGTTAAAAAAAAACCTATGCAAAATCCGTCGACCATTTTGAGATGGGTGAATAGTGTTACTGACACTGGCTGCAGGAACCTTTTCTGACCACATTCACCCTGTTATTTGTTATTGTTATATTTCCCTTTTTTTTACATCTTTGAATGGACTGTTTTCTTGTAATTGCCCTAAAGACTATGCCTGGTTTGTTTTATTTGGAACTATACATGTTCACTGAAAGAGTTGGTAACATCTGTTTCTGTTCCAGGTAATCCTATGTAAGAGCTGGACTGTCTGTGTGGCTAGCTGTTAATTAGCTTACTGTTAATTAGATCACTGTTAGATGTTGGCTGTTCCTTAGTGCTAATTAAGTACTAATGATATTACTGTTTACAGTTTGCATTGTTTATGATAATGTGATCAGGCCCTTACCTGATCTTTTGTGGTATATATTCTATGTGAATTTACAGTAAGGTCAGTTCCAGTTTGCACCTAAGCTAGTGTCATCTAGTTCTTGGGTGAAATATTCAGCTATAATGCCTGGGTCCTGGTTCCAGGGTGGAGGAAGCTGTATCTTAAAAGAGGCACCCAGGCAGTCCATCACAAATAGTATTATATGCTGCTAATTGTATTATGTGTTTGGAAAAAAATAACATATATGGGATATCTTGTTCGATGTACCAAGCATTTTTAAAGCATGTTATACGTTGTATGTGATAATATGTGCAAGATTTTTTGCATTAATAAATTATAATATATATAACAGAAGAAAAATCTAAGTCAAATCAATATTAACATCAGAAGTCCAGCAGTGCCATCCGCACAGAACTGGCAGAAACCAGTGGGACCCAGGTACACCCATCTACTGTCAAGAAACGTCTGGCCAGTAGTGGTCTTCGTGGAAGAATTGCCACCAAACAGCTTTACCTCCAACATGGAAACAAGGCTAAGCATATCAACTATGCATGAAAAACATAGGAACTGCAGTGCAGAAAATGACAGCAGGTGCTCTGGACTGATGAGGCAAAATTTAAAATATTTGGCTGTAGCAGAGGCAGTTTGATCATATATTTATCCATCATCCCATATCATCAGTGAGGCGTGAGATTGGCCCCAAATTTAATCTGCAGCAGGACAATGGCCTCCAACATACAGCCAATGTCATTAGGAATTATTTTCAGTGTAAAGAATAACAAGGAGTCCTGGAAGTGATGGTCTGGCCCCCACAGAGCCCTGATCTCAACATCATTGAGTCTGTCGGAGATTACAAGAAGAGATAGAAGGACTTGAGGCAGCCTACATCCATCTACAGCCTCCATGCTTAGTTCTCCAAGATGTTTGGAACAACCTGAGTTCCTTCAAAACCTGTGTGCAAGTATTTTGATGCTGTTGTGAAGGCAAAGGCTGGTCTTACCAAATATTAATTTGATTTGGAGTTCTCTTCTGTTCATTTATCTTTCATTTTGTTAATTGATAAAAATAAACTATTAACACTTCTTGATAAGCACCTTATATAATTGTTTTTTAAAGGCTAAGTTCACTTTTTTTCTAAATTCCAGCTCCCCTATGCACCAATATAGCATTCATGTACTTTTTTTGCAAAAATATCAAAGCTTTCCATAAAATCTACAGACACATACCTTACTGTCCTCCATCCATGATTCCAAACGCATCTATTGCTTCTGTCTTACGTCAATACAGACTGTAGGTCATGACACAGGAAGTAGTTGACCAGCTGACCTCATTAGCACACACCTTGCATCATCCACCCTCCCACTCCCAGGTCACGTTTTTTTAAATGAAATGCAGTTAATCAGTGATCATCCTTCTCATTAAATACACAATCAGATTGCATAGTGTATGGACATCTTTATACAAGTACATGGGAGGGAGTGGACAGAAACACTCAGCTGTCAAGCCCTGTTCACATCTCTGCATAGCGGGAACTCGCATTCCCACATGCATTTTTTTTTTTTTTTTTTTAGGGAGGTGGGGAGGTGTTTTGGAGCATTTTTACTCATCACACATAGGGCAGCCCACCCACCTGAATGGGCCGCCCTACACGCAGCAATCGCCCCAAAGAAGCTTCAGAACTTTTTTTAGAGCAGAGCTTGGTGAGTTCTTTTACTGTGATTTTTGGTGCAGCACATTTCTGAAATGCAAGGAAACGCACAGATGTGACTGGAGGCTCACTGTTCTTATGTTATCGCACCAATTTCACTTTCAGGCCCCATTCACATCTAGCATAGTGGGGGTGACTGTTTTGTGTCTCGTTTTTCCAGTGGCACGCATAGGGCAGCCTGTTGATTTTAATGGGCTGTGCTATATGTGGCTTATGGGACATGTTGGGGTTTTGTGGGTTGCATGTTTTTTACTGTGCGCTTTGCCGCATTTGCCACCCGTTTTTTCACAAGGCAAAATGTGTGTTTGCTTCTGTGTTTGGTGTGCCGTTATCAATTAATGGCACTGAAAGGGCAACTAGTAATTTTAGGTGTATAAAGGTGGCCATACACTATACAATCTGATTGTATAATCTCCTTTAGATTTACCAAATTTATATAATAGGAGGAAACACCTATCTAACCAATCACTCTGTATCCAATCAGGCAGGCCCTTGCACTACATAATTTATGGCAGATATATACCCTTCTCACTAAATACACAATCAGATTGCATAGTGTATGGCCATCTTTATACAAGTACATAGAAGGGAGTGGACAGAAACACTCAGCTGTCAAGCCCCGTTCACATCTCTGCATAGTGGGGAACTCGCATTCCCACATGCAATTTTTAATTTTTTTACATAATAAAATAGTTACATAGTAGGTGAGGTTGAAAAAAGACACAAGTCCATCAAGTCCAACCTATGTGTGTGATTATATGTCAGTATTACATTACATATCCCTGTATGTTGCGGTCCTTTAGGTGCTTATCTAATATTTTCTTGAAGCTATCGATGCTCCCCGCTGAGACCACCACTAGGGATGAGCTTCGTGTTTGAGTCGAACCCATGTTCGACTCGAACATCGGCTGTTCGGTCGTTCGCCGAATTGCGAACGATATGGGCCGTTCGCGCCAAATTCGTGTGGCGCGTCACGGCCCATAATTCACTGCGGCATCGCAGTGCATTGCTTGCTGATGATTGGCCAAGCATGCACTATGACCCGCATGCTTGGCCAATCACAGCGCCGCCTGAACAGAGAGCCGTAATTGGCCAAAGCCAAGGAGGCTTTGGCCAATTATGGCTCAGGGGATTTAGTACACGACCCACACTATATAAGGCCGCCTGCACGGCGGCCCTGTGCAGTGTGTTCCGGTGTGCTGAGAGATAGAGAGAGAGAGAGACAGTGTCATTTCATTTGAGTTAGCTAGATTAGGCAGGACAGTCAGTCAGTTAGCTGCACTTAAAGTGTATTGTGTATATATATGCATCCCAGGTGTTGCATATATATATATATACACTGTATTCAGTTTAGCTAGATCCGTTCCTGTTATCTTCTAGACTATTTACATTTAGTGCAGTGCGTCCTGCTCACAGTGTTCAGCTAGATCCGTTCCTGTTATCTTCCTACTGACAGGCAGGCTTGTCTTGTGTAGCAGAGCGTCCCAGAGAGAGCCAGGAAAAGTGCTGTTCGGGGTTTATACATCTCCCAGGCTCCTCTCATACACGTTCAGGGATCTCTGATCCATGGTCCGGTTCAGGTCTTGGTCCTCTCCCCCAGGCTAATTTAAGCTCACCTGAGCAGACAGCCTTGGCTCTTGGCCTGGGATACTCAGAGAACTTCTGTGTAAGAGTGCAAAAAGGTATGTGGAAGCTGACAAGCTGTAGGCTTGCTCAGCTTAGTAGTTAGGATCTGTAAATATTGTTTAGTTAGTGCCGAGACACGGCTAGGTTTTGTTTTGGCTATTTTTTTGTTCCTATTTGTTTCTTTTGGAACACTGTACAGCACCTGTAAATAGACTTGTATATATCACAAATAAACACCGCACTGTTTGTCACTATTCCACTGGACTTGGTATCTGTGCCTGAAAGACTGCTCATCCCAGGGAGCTTTGTACCTTCTACCTGTCCCCCAGGTTACATATGGTGGAGACTGCGACCAGCTGTAGTAAGTTACTACTTAAAAGGCCAGTACCTAGAGTGACTAAACATGGAGGAAATCCTAAAACAATTGGTGATATCCAATGCTGCACAGCAACAATCCAATGCTGCACAGCAACAAGCAAACGCTGCACTGCATCAAGCAAACGCTACACAGCAGCAAACAAACGCTATCGCACAGGAGCAAACCAAGGCGCTGTGCCAACAGATTGGTGCTGTACAGGAGCTATCGCAGAGGCTGTTTGAACAGCTAGCCACTGATGCAAAAGAGGATAGGAAAACCCTGGCTGCGGTTGTAGAGACGCTTGCACAGTGGTCACCTGCTAAAGTTAATGTTGGAGACAAGCCCTCAGCCATCCATGTGGGTCGTTTTCTTTCCAAGATGACTGCAGATGATGATCCAGAGGCCTTTCTCTTAACCTTTGAACGGACCGCTGAGAGGGAAGGTTGGCCCAAAACCCAGTGGTCAGGACTGGTCGCCCCCTTGCTGTCTGGAGAATCACAGAAGGCCTACTATGATTTGGAGTCAGCAGAAGCAGGAGACTATGAAAAGGTCAAGCGGGAAATCCTGGCGCGACTTGGTGTCACCTTGGCAGTTCGAGCACAGCGGGTCCACAGCTGGTTCTTCCAAGACGAGAGGCCCCCAAGATCGCAGATGTTCGACCTAATTCACTTGGTGAGGAAATGGCTACAGCCGGAGTCCCTGTCTGGGCCACAAATAGTGGAGCGTGTGGTCATGGACCAGTTCCTGAGGTCACTACCAGTTCCCCTGCAGAAGTGGGTGAGTCAAGGAGACCCCAACTCGGCGGACAACCTCGTGGAACTTGTTGAAAGGTACTTTGCTGCAGAGAACCTGGTCACCACCCCTACAGCCGCACGGACTTTCCGCCCAAAGCCACGGTCTCCCCAGGCAACCGGTAAGACTGTTCCAGGGGAAGTGGGTGGTAAGCATGGCAAGGAAATAGGGGGGAGGATTTTTGGTGCCAGGACTGAAGTTTGGCGTCCCAAACAAGGGAAGCTACTGCCTGTCAGCAAACCCAACTGGGGAAACATCAGGTGTTTTCGTTGCCAAGAACTGGGACATGTTGCAGCAAACTGTCCATTGACAGATGAACCAATGCAGTGCGATCTGTCCATTAGAAGGCAGTCTATGTTTGCTGCTGTTTCATGCGCTGCAGCACCAAGTATGGGAAAACACATGTGCCAAATGACTGTTAATAATAAGCCTATTACGGCCTTGCTAGACTCTGGAAGTCTAGTGACTTTGGTTACAGCTGAGATGGTTGACACTGTGAATTTGCATGCTAAGAAAATTGCTGTGATCTGTGTACATGGGGATACCCGCGAGTATCCTATAGCCACTGTTCAGTTTAAAACTGGCTTAGGTACGGTGACCCATCCGGTCGGACTTGTGCCCCACTTGGTGCACGAGGCCATCATTGGTAGGGACTTCCCTAAGTTTTGGGAACTGTGGGATCGTCCCGACCCGGTCGCAGTAGCTGACTCAGTGACAGAGCCAGAACTCCTGGCCGCTACTGAAAATGTGGGTTCAGGGGACTCTTCTCAGTGCTCCCCGGGTTTTCCTTTCTCAGTTATGGCAGGAGAGCTGGAGGAGCCTGAGGAGGTCCCCACAACCAGTGGAGCTGGACAGCCATCTGCTGAATCTGAGCCTACGTTGGAGTTTGCTGACCTTAATGTACACAAGGAAAATTTTGGTACCGAGCAGAGAAAAGACCCAACCCTTGCCAGGGCCTGGGAAAATGTAATGGTGATTAATGATGTACCTGTCGAATCAGGGGACGGGCTCTGTTTTCCTTATTTTAGGAGTAATGAGGATTTACTGTATCGTGTATATAAAAAAAATGATGAAGTGGTTGAACAGTTGGTGGTCCCTAAGCCATACAGACGGGTGGTGTTGGAACTTGCCCATGGGCACTTGCTAGGAGGTCATTTAGGGGTTGAGAAAACTACTGAAAGGGTGTTGCGCAGGTTTTATTGGCCCGGAATACAGAAGGATATTGAGAATTATTGTCAATCCTGTCCTGTGTGTCAGATGTCAGCCCCACTACAACACTTTCGAAGTCCTTTAGTGCCCTTGCCCATTATTGAAGTGCCCTTTGAGAGGATTGCCATGGACCTTGTGGGTCCACTCCCCAAGTCTGCCCGAGGTCATCAGCATATCCTCGTAATCATGGATTATGCTACCCGTTACCCAGAGGCAATTCCCTTACGCACCGCGTCTGCTAAAAACATTGCCAAAGAGCTGTTTATGGTGTTCAGTCGTGTTGGAATCCCTAAAGAAGTCCTTACAGACCAGGGCACCCCATTTATGTCACGAATAACTAGAGAGCTGTGCAAGTTATTTAAGGTGACGCAATTGCGAACCTCGGTGTACCATCCTCAAACGGATGGCTTGGTGGAACGCTTCAATAAAACATTAAAGAGCATGTTAAAAAAGGTTGTTGACAAGGATGGGAAAAACTGGGACTTCCTGATACCATACTTGATGTTTGCCATCAGGGAGGTTCCCCAGTCCTCCACGGGGTACTCTCCATTTGAGTTGCTTTATGGGAGACACCCTCGGGGACTCTTAGACATAGCCAAAGAAACTTGGGAGGGGGAGCAGACACCCCATAAAAGTGTCATTGAGCATATCGCTCAAATGCAGGACAGGATTGCAGCAATTATGCCGATGGTAAAAGAACACTTACTGCAGGCCCAAGCAGCCCAACAGAGGATATACAACAGGGGGGCCCAACTCCGTGTTTTCTCACCTGGTGATAGGGTCCTGGTGTTAGTTCCCACTGTTGAGAGCAAGTTCCTGGCTAAGTGGCAGGGTCCCTTTGAAGTAATTGAAAGAGTTGGGGAGGTCAATTACAAAATATATCAACCAGGAAAAAGGAAGCCCGAACAGATTTACCACATAAACCTGTTAAAGCCCTGGAAGGATAGACTGGCGTTAACTGCGAGGTCCCTCCCGGTAACGCCTAAGGGTAATGAGTCCCCTCTGATCCCTGAGGTCACGATTCCAGACACCCTGTCATATTCCCAAAAGCAGGAAACTAAAGAATTCCTCATAAGAAATAGAGAGAAATTTTCAGAGTTACCTGGCACGACTTCAGCAGTTCAGCATGATATTGTTACTGAACCTGGGGTCCGTGTCAAGCTCAAACCATACCGAATTCCTGAAGCGAGGAGAAAGGACATCAGCGAGGAAGTTAAAAGAATGTTGGAGCTAGATGTCATTGAGGAATCCAATAGTGACTGGTCTAGCCCCATCGTGTTAGTCCCAAAACCGGATGGCACTTGGAGGTTCTGTAATGACTTCAGGAAGCTCAATGCAGTGACAAAGTTTGACACGTACCCAATGCCCAGAGTGGACGAACTTATAGACCGACTTGGCAAGGCTCGCTATCTGACCACTTTGGACTTGACAAAAGGTTATTGGCAAATACCCCTGACTGGTAGCGCCAAAGAGAAGACTGCATTTGTGACCCCGGAGGGTTCCTTTCAATATAAAAAAATGCCTTTTGGGTTGCAAAATGCCCCCGCAACATTTCAGAGGGCCATGGACAGGACTCTAAGACCCCACCGACAATATGCAGCAGCATATTTAGATGACATAGTGGTACATAGCACTGACTGGGAGTCTCACTTGCCCCGTGTCCAGGCTGTCCTTGATTCCCTCTTCAAAGAAGGTTTTACAGCAAATCCAAAGAAATGTGCCATTGGTCTAGAGGAAGCCAAGTATTTGGGCTACACTATTGGGCGTGGTGTTATAAAACCTCAAGTGAATAAAATAGAAGCCATCCAGGAATGGCCACGTCCTGCAAACAAGAAGCAGGTCAGGGCCTTTCTTGGCATTGCGGGGTATTATAGAAGATTTATCCCAAATTTTGCAACTATAGCTGCCCCACTGACAGACCTTACGAAAGGGAAAGACTCTGTAATGGTGAAATGGTCCTCAGTAGCAGAGGAATCTTTCCAAGTCCTGAAGAAGGCTCTTTGTGCACAACCAGTACTGTACTCCCCCGATTTCTCCAAGGATTTTTTGGTTCAGACGGATGCGTCTGATGTTGGTATCGGGGCAGTACTATCACAGGTACACAATGGGGAAGAACACCCTGTGGTGTACCTAAGCAGAAAGCTCAATGACCATGAGCAAAGGTATGCAGTCATTGAAAAGGAGTGTTTAGCCATAAAGTGGGCCGTGGACGCACTCAGGTACTATTTGTTAGGACGCCAGTTTGAGTTAATAACTGACCATGCTCCTCTGAAATGGATGGCCCAAAAGAAGGAGACTAATAGACGGGTGAACCGGTGGTTTTTGGCTCTACAGGATTACTCATTCACTGTAAAACACAGGCCAGGTGTTGAGATGGGGAATGTAGATGCCCTGTCCCGTGTTCACTCCTGTTGGGCTACAGGTGTTCCAACCCTGGGGTTGAAACAAGGGGGGAGGATATGTAGCAGAGCGTCCCAGAGAGAGCCAGGAAAAGTCCTGTTCGGGGTTTATACATCTCCCAGACTCCTCTCATACACGTTCAGGGATCTCTGATCCATGGTCCGGTTCAGGTCTTGGTCCTCTCCCCCAGGCTAATTTAAGCTCACCTGAGCAGACAGCCTTGGCTCTTGGCCTGGGATACTCAGAGAACTTCTGTGTAAGAGTGCAAAAAGGTATGTGGAAGCTGACAAGCTGTAGGCTTGCTCAGCTTAGTAGTTAGGATCTGTAAATATTGTTTAGTTAGTGCCGAGACACGGCTAGGTTTTGTTTTGGCTATTTTTTTGTTCCTATTTGTTTCTTTTGGAACACTGTACAGCACCTGTAAATAGACTTGTATATATCACAAATAAACACCGCACTGTTTGTCACTATTCCACTGGACTTGGTATCTGTGCCTGAAAGACTGCTCATCCCAGGGAGCTTTGTACCTTCTACCTGTCCCCCAGGTTACACTTGTTACAGTATGTAAAGCTACCTGAAGAAAATGACTGGTGTTCTTTTGATCCTATTAGTACCACAGTCAGGCAGCTAGACTATTTACATTTAGTGCAGTGCGTCCTGCTCACAGTGTTCAGCTAGATCCGTTCCTGTTATCTTCTTACTGACAGGCAGGCTTGTCTTGTTACAGTATTTTGAAGAAAATTACTGGTGTTCTTTTGATCCTATTAGTACCACAGTCAGGCAGCTAGACTATTTAGATTTAGTGCAGTGCGTCCTGCTCACAGTGTTCAGCTAGATCCGTTCCTGTTATCTTCTTACTGACAGGCAGGCTTGTCTTGTTACAGTATTTTGAAGAAAATTACTGGTGTTCTTTTGATCCTATTAGTACCACAGTCAGGCAGCTAGACTATTTACATTTAGTGCAGTGCGTCCTGCTCACAGTGTTCAGCTAGATCCGTTCCTGTTATCTTCCTACTGACAGGCAGGCTTGTCTTGTTACAGTATATAAAGCTACCTGAAGAAAATTACTGGTGTTCTTTTGATCCTATTTGTACCACAGTCAGGCAGCTAGACTATTTACATTTAGTGCAGTGCATCCTGCTCACAGTGTTCAGCTAGATCCGTTCCTGTTATCTTCTTACTGACAGGCAGGCTTGTCTTGTTACAGTATTTTGAAGAAAATTACTGGTGTTCTTTTGATCCTATTAGTACCACAGTCAGGCAGCTAGACTATTTACATTTAGTGCAGTGCGTCCTGCTCACAGTGTTCAGCTAGATCCGTTCCTGTTATCTTCCTACTGACAGGCAGGCTTGTCTTGTTACAGTATATAAAGCTACCTGAAGAAAATTACTGGTGTTCTTTTGATCCTATTTGTACCACAGTCAGGCAGCTAGACTATTTACATTTAGTGCAGTGCATCCTGCTCACAGTGTTCAGCTAGATCCGTTCCTGTTATCTTCCTACTGACAGGCAGGCTTGTCTTGTTACAGTATTTACAGCTACCTGAAGAAAATGACTGGTGTTCTTTTGATCCTATTAGTACCACAGTCAGGCAGCTCGACTATTTACATTTAGTGCAGTGCGTCCTGCTCACAGTGTTCAGCTAGATCCGTACCTGTTATCTTCCTACTGACAGGCAGGCTTGTCTTGTTACAGTATATAAAGCTACCTGAAGAAAATTACTGGTGTTCTTTTGATCCTATTAGTACCACAGTCAGGCAGCTAGACTATTTACATTTAGTGCAGTGCATCCTGCTCACAGTGTTCAGCTAGATCCGTTCCTGTTATCTTCTTACTGACAGGCAGTCTTGTCTTGTTACAGTATTTACAGCTACCTGAAGAAAATTACTGGTGTTCTTTTGATCCTATTAGTACCACAGTCAGGCAGCTAGACTATTTACATTTAGTGCAGTGCGTCCTGCTCACAGTGTTCAGCTAGATTCGTTCCTGTTATCTTCCTACTGACAGGCAGGCTTGTCTTGTTACAGTATATAAAGCTACCTGAAGAAAATTACTGGTGTTCTTTTGATCCTATTAGTACCACAGTCAGGCAGCTAGACTATTTACAGTTAGTGCAGTGCGTCCTGCTCACAGTGTTCTGCTAAACCTACAAGTTAGTGGGGTGCGTCCTGCTCACAGTGTTCAGCTAAACCTACAAGTTAGTGGGGTGCGTCCACCTCACAGTGTTCAGCTAAACCTACAAGCTAGTGGGGTGCGTCCTGCTCACAGTGTTCAGCTAGATCCGTTTCTGTTATCTTCTTACTGACAGGCAGGCTTGTCTTGTTACAGTAAATACAGCTACCTGAAGAAAATTGCTGGTGTTCTTTTGATCCTATTAGTACCACAGTCAGGCAGCTAGACTATTTACAGTTAGTGCAGTGCGTCCTGCTCACAGTGTTCAGCTAAACCTACAAGTTAGTGGGGTGCGTCCACCTCACAGTGTTCAGCTAAAGCTACCTGTAGAAGGTTGGTGGTGTTCTCATACTACAGGCAGGCAGTTGATTTTGCTAGCTGCAGTATCAGTACATATATATATATATCCTCCTCATCCTCTCTCACCCATGCCCAGGGTACTTTGTCTGGCAAAGCAGCGGCCTCTTCCCTCGGCTCAATGTCATCAGTGACTCCTTCCCTAGCCCCACCATGTCCTCCTGAGGAGTCCCTCGAACTGTTTGACCACAGTGTTGGGTACATGCTCCAGGAGGATGCCCAGCGAGAAGGCTCTGATGATGATACTGAACTCGATGAAGGCAGTAACATGAGCACGGACAGAGGGGGTGCCCAAGAAGGACAGCAATCTGGCAGTCATGCTCCCCCTGCTGCAGCATACTGCCAGGTTTGCTCCAGTGATGAGGAGGGAGGGGATGATGAGGTCACTGACTCAACGTGGGTGCCTGATAGGAGAGAGGAGGAGGAGGAGGAGGAGGCGGCACATCACCAACGAGGCAGGATGCCCTCCAGGGGCCAGCCTAAGGGCAGCACATTGACTGCATCACACCCCAAAGCTCCACATGTGCAGGGCGCTGCAGTCTCTGCGCGTTATTCAAAAAGTTCTTTGGTGTGGGCCTTTTTTGAGACGAGTGCATCAGATCGCACCGCTGCTATTTGCAACATATGTCTCAAGCATTTCTCACGTGGCCAAAACATCTCCCGCTTGGGTACCACATGCTTGACCAGACATATGTTGACCTGCCATGCAGTTCGTTGGCAAGCGTATCTAAAAGACCCACACCAAAGAACAAAGAGGACCTCTCCTTGCTCCTCATCAGCTGAGATTTCCAACCCCACTAGACCTTAAGTCCTCTCTGAGACCTGCACTAAGAGGAATGAAGGTGTAGAATTAGGTGTGTCACAGACAAGTACTTGTGGGCAATCTGCTTTTGGTACACCGACGTCAGACTGTACCAGGCAAATTTCCCTGCCCCAGCTGCTGCACCGGCCAAAAGAAGTTTGCTCCCAGCCATCCACATGCCCAGCGGTTGAATGCTAGCTTGGCAAAATTGCTAGCACTTCAACCGCTGCCTTTTCAGTTGGTAGACTCTGCCCCGTTCCGTGAGTTTGTGGAATGTGCGGTTCCTCAGTGGCAGGTACCCAAACGCCACTTTTTCTCACGGAAGGCGATTCCGGCTCTCTACCGGCATGTGGAAGGCAATGTCCATGCCTCGCTGGACAGGGCGGTCAGCGGTAAGGTGCATATTACCGCTGACTCATGGTCCAGCAGGCATGGACAGGGACGTTACCTAAGTTTCACGGCGCATTGGGTGACTCTGCTGGCAGCTGGGAAGGATGCAGGACAAGGTGCAGTAGTGTTGGAGGTTGTTCCACCACCACGCCTCCAAAATGCTAGTGATTGTGACACACCTCTCTCCTCCACCCCCTCCTCTTCTTGTTCATCCATGGCCTCTTCCTCGGAACCAACGGTGCTCCGTAGTCGTTCAAGAGGCTACGCAAGTACGCAGGCCAAAAGATGCCATGCGGTGTTTGAGCTGGTGTGCTTGGGGGACAGGAGCCACACTGGGGCAGAGGTTCTGTCAGCTCTGCAGGGGCAGGTTCAGAGGTGGTTGACGCCACGCCAACTTAAGGCAGGAATGGTGGTTTGCGACAATGGCACCAACCTCCTCTCTGCCCTCCGACAGGGACAAATGACCCATGTGCCCTGTTTGGCTCACGTCCTTAACTTGGTGGTGCAGCGGTTCTTGGGCAGGTACCCGGGCTTACAGGATGTCCTGAGGCAGGCCAGGAAAGTCTGTGTGCATTTCCGCCGGTCATATAATGCCAGTGCTCGGCTGACGGACCTTCAAAAGGAGTTTAACCTGCCCAAGAACCGCCTAATCTGTGACATGCCCACCAGGTGGAACTCAACGTTGGCCATGCTGCAGCGGCTGCACACGCAGCAGAGGGCCATCAATGAGTACCTGTGCGACTATGGCACCAGGACAGGGTCAGGGGAGCTTGGTTTTTTTTTCCCCACGCCAGTGGGCCATGATCAGGGATGCATGCACTGTCCTGTCACCATTTGAGGAGGCCACGAGGATGGTGAGCAGTGACAGTGCATGCATCAGTGACACTGTCCCCCTTGTCCACCTGTTGGAGCACACGCTGCGTGGAATAATGGACAGGGCACTTGAGGCAGAAATGAGGCAGGAAGAGGAGGACTTCCTTAGCTCTCAAGGCCCCCTTTATCCAGACAGTGTTCCTGCGTGCCCGCCGATCACACAGGAAGAGGACGACGAGGAGGAGGAGGAAGATTGTGTCAGTATGGAGGTGGAGCCTGGCACTCAGCATCAGCAGCAGTCTTTAAGGGATCAGTCCCAAGAAACACATGGACTTGTACGTGGCTGGGAGGAGGTGGCTGCGGACCATGTCGTCCTTAGTGACCCAGAGGACTCCGGACTGAATGCCTCAGCAAACCTACGCTGCATGGCCTCCCTGATCCTGCAAAGCCTGCGTAAGGATCCTCGTATTCGTGGTATCAAGGAGAAGGACCAATACTGGCTGGCAACCCTCCTTGATCCACGTTACAAGGGTAAGGTTGCGGACCTTATCTTGCCATCGCAGAGGGAGCAGAGGATGAAACATCTTCGGGAGGCCTTGCAGAAAGGTCTGTGCAACGCGTTCCCAGAGACTGGGAGGTTACAAACTCCTGTTTCTGGACAACGTGTTGCTGAGGCTCCGGTCAGTCAAAGAAGGAGCGGTGGAGAAGGTGGCCGTCTGACCGATGCGTTCAGACAATTTTTTGGTCCGCAGCCCCAAGGTATGATCGGTTCCAGCAACCATCGCCAGCGTCTGTTTTACATGGTGCAGGAATACCTAGGGGCAAGATCAGACTTGGACACCTTTCCCACCGAAAATCCTCTGGGTTACTGGGTCTTGAGGATGGATCACTGGCCAGAGCTTGCACAGTATGCAATTGAGCTACTGGCCTGTCCTGCATCCAGCGTTCTTTCGGAACGCACATTCAGTGCTGCTGGAGGCGTGGTAACTGATCACAGGGTGCGTCTGTCCACCGACTCGGTCGATCGACTGACCTTCATAAAAATGAATCAGTCTTGGATCACCACCAGCTACCAAGCACCTGATGCTGATGTAACCGAATAATTTTTTTTGAAATCTCAGATCCCTTCAAAGACTGCCTATGCTGATGCTGAGTGACTATCCCTGAGTAATTATCCTCTTCCTCCTCAATCATCACGCTGATAGCTTGTAAGAACATTTTTGGTTCTGGGCGCCACCACCAGTGCCTAAGGCACAATTTTTCAGCCCCTGTTTAACAGGGGCGTGTAATTACAATTTTTGATGTAATACTTTGCAGCAGGGCTCGTTCCTGCATTCCAACTAGAGTGTCTGTGAGGGGTTGCAGTGTTGTGGCACCAGCACCAGTGCCTAAGGCCCATTTTTTCTGCCCCTGTTTAACAGGGGCGTGTAATTACAATTTTTGATGCAATACTTTTCAGCAGGGCTCATTCCTGCGTTCCAACTAGAGTGTCTGTGAGGGGTTGCAGTGTTGTGGCACCAGTGCCTAAGGCCCAATTTTTCTGCCCCTGTCTAACAGGGGCGTGTAATTACAATTTTTGATGCAATACTTTGCAGCAGGGCTCGTTCCTACGTTCCAACTAGAGTGTCTGTGAGGGGTTGCAGTGTTGTGGCACCAGCACCAGTGCCTAAGGCCCAATTTTTCAGCCCTTGTTTAACGGGGGTGTGTAATTACAATTTTTGATGCAATACTTTGCAGCAGGGCTCGTTCCTGCGTTCCAACTAGAGTGTCTGTGAGGGTTTGCAGTGTTGTGGCACCAGCACCAGTGCCTAAGGCCTAATTTTTCAGCTCCTGTTCAACAGGGGCATGTAATTACAATTCTTGATCTAATATTTCACAGCAGGGCCCTGTGAGGGCTTACAGTGTTGTGGCCACAGCAACACCTAAGGCCCAAATTTCTGCTGAGTATATAGGGCAGGACCCTACTTTCAAACATCTAACTTACAAACGACTCCTACTTGCAAACGGAAGGAGACAACAGGAAGTGAGATGAAATCTACCCCTAGGAAGGGAAATTCTCTCCTGTAAGAGTTAATATGGGAAAAAAATTTCTCCTTTCCACTGATGCTTTCCAATCCTTGTTCCACAAAAAAACCCAAATTTTCAAAAAACATTTTTCATTGGGACAAAAAGTGAGGTGAAATCTTCTGAAGAGGAGGAAAGACAGCAAAACAAATGTCACAGGGGTGATAACCCTTCCCTATGTTTTCCAAAAAGCTTAAAAAAGATTTTTTGGCTGGAGCTAAACACGTTAAAAATGTTCAAACTTACAAACAGATTCTACTACAGGTTCTACTACAACAAACCTACAGTCCCTGTCTTGTTTGAACCGCCTGTATACTGCTGTTCAGAGTATATAGGGCCTGGTGGCCCCACACCTTTCCTTATTTTAATTTGGGTGTGGGGTTCCCCCTAATATCCATACAAGACCCAAAGGGCCTGGTAATGGACTGGGGGGGTACCCATGCCGTTTGTCTCACTGATTTTCATCCATATTGCCAGGACCCGACATTACATTAAACCCGCAAGCAGTTTTAAATGAGATTTTTTCCTTTAAAAATGACATTTGGTGCAGGGACTGTTCTAAACACGGGAAACACGCGTCACTTTACAGGCATACTATAGACACCCCCCAGGTACGATATTTAAAGGAATATTTCACTTTTTTTTTTTTTTACTTTAAGCATCATTAAAATCCCTGCTCCCGAAAAAACTGCCGTTTTTAAAAGTTTTTTTTGCATTGATACATGTCCCCTGGGGTAGGACCCGGGTCCCCAAACCCTTTTTAGGACAATACCATGCAAATTAGCCTTTAAAATTAGCACTTTTAATTTTAGACGTTCGAGTCCCATAGACGTCAATGGGGTTCTAACGTTCGTGCGAACTTTCGGTCTGTTCGCAGGTTCTGGTGCGAACCGAACCGGGGGGTGTTCGGCTCATCCCTAACCACCACCTGTGGAAGGGAGTTCCACATCCTTACCGCTCTTACAGTAAAGAACTCTCTACGTAGTTTATGGTTAAACCTCTTTTCTTCTAATTTAATGAGTGGTTTATGAGTCTTGTTAAACTCCCTTCTGCGAAAAAGTTTTATCCCTATTGTGGGGTCACCAGTACGGTATTTGTAAATTGAAATCATATCCCCTCTCAAGCGTCTCTTCTCCAGAGAGGATATGTTCAGTGCTCGCAACCTTTCCTCATATCTAATATTCTCCAGACCCTTTATTAGCTTTGTTGCCCTTCTTTGTACTCGCTCCATTTCCAGTACATCCTTCCTGAGGACTGGTGCCCAGAACTGGACAGAATGCTCCAGGTGCGGCCGGACCAGAGTCTTGTAGAGTGGGAGAATTATCGCTTCATCCCTGGAGTTAATCCCCTTTTTAATGCATGCCAATATTCTGTTTGCTTTGTTATGCTTAAAGAGAGTTGCCATCAAATCTACAGTTATACCTCAGTTATGCTTAAAGAGAGTACCGCAACTGTATCATTAAGAAGAGAGATCTCCATGAGGCATTGCAGGCTCCACATCACAGCCTGCATTTTATGAATGGAACATCAAATGCAGGCCACAGTGTACTGGCGTGCATTGCCCTGCAGACTATAATGGAAAGCACATAAAAATATTCACTCTTTGTTATGCAATGTAAATAAGCCCCTAAGTGAAATTTTTTTAATTTTGGAAGCCAGGATTGAGGTTAAAGGGTAAGTGCACTTATGCCCCGTACACACGATCGGATTTTCCAACGGAAAATGTGTGATAGGACCCTGTTGTCGGAAATTCCGACCGTGTGTAGGCTCCATCACACATTTTCCATCGGATTTTCTGACACACAAAGTTTGAGAGCAGGATATAAAATTTTCCGACAACAAAATCCGTTGTCGGAAATTCCGATCGTGTGTACACAAATCCGACGGACAAAGTGCCACGCATGCTCAGAATAAATAAAGAGATGAAAGCTATTGGCCACTGCCCCGTTTATAGTCCCGACGTACGTGTTTTACGTCACAGCGTTTAGAACGATTGGATTTTCCGACAACTTTGTGTGACCATGTGTATGCAAGACAAGTTTGAGCCAACATCCGTCGGAAAAAAATCCTAGGATTTTGTTGTCGGAATGTCCGAACAAAGTCCGACCGTGTGTACGGGGCATAATGGTGAACTTACGCTTAGTAGTCTCCTATCCTTCCCTTTTTTCCCAGCATGCGCTTGCCTGTAACTGCTCCTGAATTTCTTCCCTATCAATCAGTGTACTCTCCTTGCATTTCTGCTGCATTTATTTTGTTGGCAAACCCTACACCATCTGGATAAAAAAGTAATAAACATTACATAAAGAGCAATTTATTCTAACAAAAAAAAAAAAAGATACCAAAAGTATCTTTTAATGAACGGTTGGGCCTAGACATAATCTGCTTTTCATCATCTGTGAACTAAAGCAACTAGAAGTGTGGTATGAATTAATGCTGCTTTGCATAATTCTGTTGGCTCTGTAGGATCCCTTATTATACCAAGCCATAAGAAGCACATCGGTAATCATCCATAGATAACTGGGAAGACACACAAAGTCAGTTACCTGTTCCATTCCATTACCTTTTTTTCCTCCCGCTTTTTGTTTTTCAGTTCAGTGTGACTGTATTGCACAACTAGTCCGGTTAGTAATTATAGGAAACATCTCCTTGAATGTTTCCTGTAAATCATGAGTGACACTGGAGAGGAGACCTAATGTGAGATATCAGTGTTACTTCATTTTTTTTTTTAAATAAATAGGCCCACAGGAGGTTTATGCAATGATGTGCTACTATGCGCAGCATATGAGCACTTTATGACAGACTTACCTTTTAAACATTGTCCTCCAAGGATGAAGGGGTCCTGCCATCTTCTCCCGGTCTACCTTATTGGTTCTATCAGCCGCTTGAATGGCCAGGCAGCAGTGATGTCACTGCTGTACATGTGCATGGGAGTCACATCATCATGGCACAGAGGGGTGCCATATATGTACTCCAAACTGCGCATGCACAGCTCAGTGTACATTAAAGATGACAGGCAGAGGGAAGCATTTATGACTGAAGCAACCAACATACATAATCAAAATATATCATACTTGCTTTAGTTTTTTACTAAATATTTTAGTTTTTTTTAATAAGTAATTCTGAAATATTGCGTATGAATGCTTCATATTTGGTATTTGCAGCCATAAGGTGGTGCTCTTTACATCCTCTTTGTCTTTCTAAGTTACTTCTGCAAAAATTGTGCAAAAAATAGCTCTAGCTAATCCCAGACATCTCAAGTTTCCCACGACTCGCGGGATATCTGTGAGTGCGGCATGATCTCCTGGCTGAGCCTGCACTGCCACCCAGCCTGGAGCAGGGCCGGACTGGCCTACCAGGATACGAAGAAATTTCCCGGTAGGCCCTCTGCCCTGGGGCCGCTTTGAGGTGCGGCAGTAGCAGTGCCCAGGGCCGATCCAAATGCAGAGTCCTCCTCTCCCTCCCTCCGTTTGTGTAATCACAAACAGCAGGTGTCTCCTGCTGTGTCATGCAGCTGCAGTCTTAACTGTTTGGCGGCCGTGCACTGTAACAAAGCCCCGCCTCCTCATCCATGATAGACGGAACACTGATTCAACTTCCCAGCATTGTATCAGTGTTCAGTTGACTGTCTATCACGGACAAGGAGGTGGGGCTTTGTTACAGTGGACGGCCGCCAAACAGTTAAGACTGCAGCTTCATGACACAGAGAGAGACACCCACTGTGTGTAATCAAGGTACTAGCAAGGCTACAGATGGGCAGTGATGAGGATACAAATGGGCACAGTGACGCTGCATTGTTGGCACAGTGAGGCTGCAGATGGGCACAGTGAGGCTTTAGATGGGCACTGATGAGGATACAGATGGGCCCAGTGAGGCTGTATTGTTGACACTAGTGAGGCTGCAGATGGGCACAGTGAGGCTTCATTGATGGCTCAGTGAGGCTGCATTGATGGGCACTGATGAGGCTGCATTGTTGGCACACTGAGACTGCAGATGGGCACAGTGAGGCTGCAGTGTTGGCACTGATGAGGCTGCAAATGGGCACAGTGAAGCTGCATTGATGGCTCAGTGAGGCTGCATTGATGGGCACAGTAAGGCTGCATTGATGGGCACATTGAGGCTACATTGATGGGCACTGATGAGGCTGCAGATGGGCACAGTGAGGGTGCAGATTGGCACAGTGAGGCTGCATTGTTGGCACTGATGAGGTTGCAGATGGGCACAGTGAGGCTGCATTTGGTGGGCACTGACAAGGCTGCAGAGTGAGGCACAGTTTGGCTGCATTGATGGGCACAGTGAGGCTGCATTGATGGGCACAGTGAGGCTGCATTGATGGGCACAGTGAGGCTGCATTAATGCGCACAGTGAGACTGAAGATGGGCACAGTGAGACTTGATCTCTTGTACGATGTCTGCAATCTACGATCATCTCTTGTATCATGTCCTCAGTCTCTGACCATCTCTTGAATCATGTCTGCAGTCTCTGGCCAACCATCTCTTGTATTATGTCCTCAGTCTCTGACCATCTCTTGTATCATGTCTGCAATCTCTGACCATCTCTTGTATCATGTCCACAGTCTCTGACCATCTCTTGTATCATGTCTGCAGTCTCTGATCATCTCTTGCATCATGTCTGCAGTCTCTGACCATCTCTTGTATCATGTCTGCAGTCTCTGATCATCTCTTGTATCATGTCTGCAGTCTCTGAGGGTGTCTGGAGAGAAGTGAGAGTACCACCAGGATGGGGGTCATGGGAGGAGTCAGACGTGGAGAGGAGATTATAGGATATAACCAGAGCCACAAAGCTGAAGCCATTTGATTGATCCCTGCAGGGTGCACCTGAGAGGTCAGTAACAGCGTTGCCAGGCCAGTCTGAGGGGGGGTCACAGATGTAAGGGGGAAGTAAATACAATAATGTAGGGGGATTGGCAATCTTCCAAAAACGTACTAGATAATAAAGTGAAACATAGTGTTGGGCTATTGGAGTGATAATATACTGTAAATATTATGTGGTAAATTACCTAATATATCCACATGTACAATGAGCAATGACTAATAATAAATCAATATGTGCTGCACACATACCATATATAGATGAATGAATAATGAGTTAATGTTCTATACTTGTAAACAATTAATAAACAACGAAAAAAGTGAAAACAATAAAAATAATGACAAAGTCCTCTGAAAAGCGATTCACAGTCCTCTGAAGAGTGATTCACAATCTTCCAAAAAAGTACTAGATAATAAAGTGCTCCGTGAAGTAAACAAAAAATAAAGGATAAAGTGACTTCCTTTCTTCTATGCAAACACCATATAAAGTGCACTGTGCTTTTCTTTACTGGTGACACCCTTCCGTGCTGTGCACTGTGATGATAGATGGCCTCTTACCTCAAGGCTGTGGGAGAACAGCATGTGTGTTTTAATCACAGATGGTTCTTGGTAGTGGTTGAAACTCCTATACATGTATATTTCCAATACTGGAATGGCAGTCTGCTCCTTTACAATCTAGTGCCACTTATCTTTTTACACATAAATGTGTAACTCCCGCAATACAGGTAAATGAAAGATGGCAAGGGGAAGAAGAGAGGGATCCCAGGGTAGTGTAGTATGTTTTGAAACAACTTGATTTATTTAATAAAAACGGTGGATACAGGTACTCACATTCACAAAGTAAATTACAGGCATCAAACCACGAGCGCCGAGCTTGCCTGCATCACTTCCGGTGCTTCTACGTCCCTACAAGTATTTGTCACGGTCATGGGACTTCATCCCCTGATGGCCGCCCACCTAAACTGATAGGCCGGGCAAGGAGAGCATTAATCAGAGAAGCAGCAAAGAGGCCCATGGTAACTCTGGAGGAGCTGCAGAGACCCACAGGTCAGGTGGGAGAATCTGTCCACAAGACAACTATTATGCCACGTACACGTGGCCGGACTTCCCGACAGAAAAAGTCAGATGGGAGCTTTTGGTGGGACATTCCGACCGTGTGTATGCCCCATCGGACTTTTTCTGTCGGCATTTCCGACGGACTCAATTATAGAACATGTTCTAAATCTTTCCGTCGGAAATGCCGACGGAGTTTAGCCCGTTGGCAAGTCCGCTCGTGTGTACGCGGCATTAGTTGTGCGCTCCACAAATCTGGCATTTATGGAAGAGTGGTAAGAAGAAAGCCATTGTTGAAAGAAAGCCATAAGAAGTCCTGTTTGCAGTGTGTGAGAAGCCATGTGGGTGACACAGCAAACATGTGGAAGAAGGTGCTCTGGTCAGATGAGACCAAAATGTAACTTTTTTTACATTTTTAACTAAAAAAAAAGTGAGACTTTAGTATCACTTTAAGGCCTCACTTAGACAGGTGTTTGCAGCGCTAAAATATGCCTAGTGTAAAATTCCTGGCATCTTCTTGTGTCCAAGGTGCCACAGTTGGGGAGTACAGCTGGCTATTGAAGTAAATGGCTGTAGACTTCTGCACTCATGTAATTTCTGATGCTTCTGTGCATCTATATTTACCCTTACATTCGCATACAACATATTTCCTGAGCGCAAAACTTCCACATTCGGGAAATACTTCATACACACAAATGCAGGTAAATATTGGCATTTACACAATCACAGGAGGTGCAACCATTCATCTTTATAGCTAACTGTACTCCTCACCAGCAGCACCACAGGTGCATTAGAACCTAAAGTGGTTCTAAAGTCAAATCGTTTTTTACCTTAATGAAGGTAAAATAACTTTTCAGTAGCTACTTCACCCCCCCCCCACCCCCCACCCCATACCTAAATACTTACCTGAGTCCTGTATTGATCCAGAACTGTATTCGTCTGCAGGTCTACTCTCCCCTTTTTCTTGACTGAGAGCAGAAGGGGCCATTGGCTCTTGCTGTTGTCATTCAAATCCAGTGAGCAGAGAGCGAGGGCAGGGCCAAACCGCTTTGTGTGTGTCAATGGATAAAAGCATATGTAGGCAAGTACAGTCTACTTTTTCCACTGCAGGTGGCACATGTCACAGCGACCCAGTGAGAGACGGTCATACTCTCCTGTAAAGCAAATTTGATGCGGGGAATTCCGCATTCAATTCGCATAAGTGTGAACCCAGCCTAACTTGGGAGATTTAATATGCAGAATTGAAATTGCAATTAACTTTTCAAAAGAAATACAAAAATGTAAAGATTGGATGAACGTTTTAGTGCAGCTTCAGGCTGATGTCAGCCAAGCAGTTTTGTGGCTACCAAAAAAATCACTAGTACAGCAACACTAAAGCAAGCAGCAGGATCGCTGCCTTTATGCCCCCATGGAAAGGCTCCCTCGCTTGCTGAGGCAGCAAGATGTTGCTCCCATCACTAGTGATCACGATATAGCAGCATTCACGCCAGTGACAGAGCGACATCTTGCCTTCAGAGGGAGCGATTCCATGGGAACAGACAGACAGCATCTTAAGCAATCCTGTTACTGGCGATCTCTTGCTAGCAGAATTGTGCACTTGACAATAACCTTACAACATTTAGTAGATAAACAATGTATCATTTATATAGTGTGTTCAGGGACTATAGTAAAAATCTGGTACTTATAATAAACTACATCAAACATTCTCAACCAAGGTTCCCTGGAACCCTAAGGTTCTTCTAGATGTTGCTAGTGGTTCCTTGAGCTGTAGCTGGTTGACCTCTCATTTGATGGTCCATGGCCAACGACAGTCTTTTTACCTGACTGTAGGGGTGAAATTTTTCCCACTCACTATCAGTGTAAGGTACGTTTTTCAGACTGACCACCGATAAATAGTTTTAGCAGGGGTTCCCCCAGACGAGATGATTTTAAGAGTTCTTCTGGGGTAAAAAGTTGAGAAAGGCTGAGCTATACTATCTGTGTATTTTTTATGTTGCTCTATGCATCAGATCAAAAAAGGAGACAACTGAGGAGGAAAGTGGGACAGAGGGATGTGGTTTCAAATGGGGATTAGTCCCTTCAAATGAGGAACAGTTGGAAGCATGATCTGCATATATTCCAATAATCATAGTGATAAAACATGTGAAGAGGGTAGAATATGGGAACATTTCAGTATCTACATGCATTCTTATAATCATTGGGCAAAAACTTGTGAGAGCACTTTATAATATATGACAGGCGAGGTCCACCTGTCCCTAACCCTTACCCTAGGTTCACACTTCCACGTTTTGTGCGGGCCTGCGTTTCCACATAAAAAAGGTGCATGCACCTTTTCAAAAATGCAATTCTCGCACCCGCAAATGTGCTGCGTGCAGAGATGAGTGGAGGTGCCATTCAGAATGCATGGCAGCCCGGCGCGTCTCTTAAGAGCAGCACAAATTGGCTGTGGGTGGTTGCGGGTGTGGGAACAGATGCCATTCTTGCACCCGCAGCCACATGCAAAGGTGTGAACCAAAGCCTAGGCTCGGTTCAGATATATGTGAATTGGATGCGTTTTGAACTGCATCCGATTTGCATAACGTGAACCGAAGTGGATTGCAATGAAGTCAGTTCATACAGGTCCAGCACGGCTGAGGTCCATTCTTTAAAAGAGTTCTGTGCGATTTTAGGTCCGGTTCTGGTGCAAATTCAAGTAAAAATCACACCTCAACCGACAAAACTGCACCGGACTCATTTTAAAAATGGACTGAAAACCTTAGCAGGACATGTGTGAACAAAGCCTTACACTTGGTTCTCACCTATGCATGTGGCTGTGGGTGCAAGAATCGCAGTGATTCCTACACCCGCAACCACCTGCAGTGAAAGCGTGCTGCTCTGAGAAAACACGCAGCACTGCCATTTATTCTGAATGGCACCCCCTATGCTTGTAAAATCTCAGTGTCTGCGGGGTGCAGGAACCGCAGGGAAATCACATGGTCAAAATGACCATGCAATTTCCCTGCAGGCTGCATTTTGAAAAAGGTTCATGCACCTCTTTCTGCAGAAAACGCAGGCACGGCAGCCTATTGAAATTAATAGGCTGCCGTACCCGTGCAAACGCGGCCCGCAGAAACAGATGTGGACCTGGGATCATAGGATGCCTCTACCTCCACCCCCTCCAGAATGGTGACCTTTTTTCCCCCCTTGCCCAGTAAATCATTCAGTGAGTAGATGGTTTACTGAGGTGTACATGTAATAACTACAAACATCTCAAATTTTGTAAGAACCATAATGATGTGTGCAAGCTTATCATGGTTATGATGTATGATATGATATGTATGATATGATAATCACACACAAATCACATTTTGAAATGAATTACTGACACAATAACCACATCACTTTTGTATTTGAAGATCCACAAGGGCTTGTATGCAAGTGCAGATATAGATAGAGGTGCTGAGGCAGCGGAACTGTAAAATGAGGAAATGCTTTGTAAGAAGTCAGAAGTGTGCCATTTGTGATTAAAGAGGAACATACTACATACATATATATTAAAGGAATCCGGACCCTTTTTTCAACCTTGCACTCATCATGAAAATGACACTCGTTTGCCCATTAACACATGCTGTATTTACAGTGCCTTAAAAGGGTATTCATACCCCTTGAAATTTTCCACATTTTGTCATGTTATAACCAAAAATGTAAATGTATTTTATTGGGATTTTATGTGATAGAGCAACACAAATTGGCACATAATAAATAATGATAAATGGTTTTCCATTTTTTTTTTTTTTTACAACTGCCAGTCTTTTTGGGGGTGTCTCTTCCAGCTTTGCACATATAGAGAGTGACACTTTTGCCCAGTCTTCTTTGCAAAATAGCTCAAGCTCTGTCAGATTGGATGGAGAGCGTCTGTGAACAGCAATTTTCAAGTCTTGCCACAGATTCTCAATTGGATTTAGATCTTTGATCTAAAGTACCATTCCATTGTAGGTCTGGATGTATGTTTACTGTCGTTGTCCTGCTGGGAGGTGAATTTCCACCCCAGTCTCAAGTCTTTTGCAGACTCAAAGGCCCCTTTCACACTGAGGCGGTGGGTGGGTCGGCGGTAAAGTGCCGCTATTTTTAGCGGCGCTTTACCATCAATTTTGCGGCGCTATTCGGCCGCTAGCGGGGTGCTTTTACCCACCGCTAGCGGCCGAGAAAGGGTTAAAACCACCACAAAGCGCTGCTGCAGCAGCGCTATGCCGGTGGTATAGCCACGCTGCCCCATTAATTTCAATGGGCAGGGGCAGTAAAGGAGCAGTGAATGAGCAGTGTATACGCTCCTTCACATCTCCAAAGATGCTGCTAGTAGGACTTTTTTTAGTGTCCTGCCAGTGCACCACTCCAGTGTGAAAGCCCTCGGGGCTTTCACATTGGAGAGACAGCAGCGGCTCTTTCAGGGCACCTTGCAGGCGCTATTTTTAGCTCTGTAGCACCTGCAAAGCGCTCCAGTGTGAAAGGGGTCTAACAGATTTTCTTCTAAGATTGCCCTGTATTTGGCTCCATCCATCTTCCCATCAACTCTGACCGGCTTCCCTGTCCCTGCTGAGGAAGAGCATCCCCACAACATGATGCTGCCACCACCATGTTTCACGGTGGGGGTGGTGTGTTCAGAGTGATGCGCAGTGTTAGTTTTCTGCCACACATAGCGTTTTGCTTTTAGGCCAAAAAGTTCAATTTTAGTCTCATCTGACCAGAACACCTTCTTCACAGAACAGCTATATTTATACTGAGATTAAATTACACACAGGTGGACTCTATTTACTAATTAGGTGACCATACCTCCCATCATTTTGAGATGGGAATGAGGGACACCTACTAGCAAATATATGTAGTCATAAGACACGCCCCTTCCACACCCCCTTAAAGGAGAATTAACCAAAAAAAAGGTTAATTAAATTCACAAGGGCTTTTTTTTTACTTCTACTATTCCTTTATATTGGATTTTAAAATGCAGCAATTTAGAATTTGGATGAGAGGTTTATCACTGGGAAACACTTTTTGAAAAATAAAAAGTGCCTTTTTTATACAACTATATGGATCAGAATGAAATGAGGGACAAATGAGGGGAAAAGAGGGACAGAGGGTTATTGCTCCAAATCAGGGACTGTTGGGAGGTATGGGTGACTTCTGAAGGCAATTGGTTCCACTAGATTTTAGCTAAATACAAATGCATGCCACACTTAGATATTTATTTGTAAAAAATGTTGAAAACCATTTATTATTTTCCTTCCACTTCACAATTATGTGCCACTTTGTGTTGGTCTATCACATAAAATCCAAATAAAATACATTTACGTTTTTGGTTGTAACATGACAAAATGTGGACATTTTCAAGGGTTATGAATACTTTTTCAAGGCACTGTATATAGATCAGACATTCTTTCTTGCCTTGTTAAGTAGGATATGTAGGGGCCTGTTTAAAAAGGTTCAAATGGTTCCCAACACTTTTTTTCCCTTGTTAGTTTACCCATAGCAAAAAACAACTTTTTTTGCCATCACTGGCAAAAAAGTTACTCAGTTACTACTAACATAGGTGTACCCCCAGAACTACATCCCCCAAGAGCCCTTTCCTTACATAAAGTGTGTGGGCAGGTTCTTGGGAGTCATGGCAACAGCATTGTTCTATTAGAAAATAAACCAATATTGTCATGTGAAGTGCTTCAAAGAGGGGTTGGAAACAGGCAGAGTTTTGTAGTCCAACAAACAAGACTGACAACGGATTTTAGTGAAAAAATGGCACTATGTTGTCAGTACAAGCAGGAAGTTAGGAGCACATTGGATTTCTGGAAGATCTGTGGGTATTCTTCTGTTCTTGCAGCATATTTGAAGGAAAAAAAATTCCGCCATAGGGCTTCCCTGTTTTTTTTTTTATATTGCTGGTTTTGTTCTTGTTAGCAATTTTTTTTGTCTCAATTCCCTCTAAAAATATGTTTAACGATTAACAAATGCTAATGTAAAACTAAATGCATCATTTAAATTTAAATATAGTGTTGAGGGTTAGACTTCCTGTCAGGTTCTTATTACTGTATTTGTCAGTTTGGGAGATTCACTCTCTAACTGCTCATAAAAGTGAGGGTAATTCCAAAAAAAAAACAAAAAAAAACAGAATAGAAATGGGGGGAAATCTTTCAGGGGGGACTCATGTTTACTTGTCAACTGTCTAAGAAGACATGCTCCTCACTTCCTATGGAGTCTATGGGACAGGAAGTAAAGCGAAATCGCCTTAATGAAACACTGATGACAAAAAAAAAAAGACATCAGTTTTAACCCATACCTACTCTATCCAAAATGAAAAAAAAAACCCAGAAAATTGTTTTAAACTTACCGTCATTTTCTTTTCCTGGTGCCTATCCATGGCAGCATACCTGTGACAAGCTCCGCCTTGGCTTCTCCCTCAGGATCAGTGAATATCTTTAAAAGAGAGGGTCAGAGACCCCCCCCAGCATTATGACATAAATAGCATACCGGTGCGTATGCTGCCATGGATAGGCACCAGGAAAAGAAAATGACGGTAAGTATGAAACAATTTTCTGTTTTCTCGGTGAATCCATGGCAGCATACCCGTGACAAATAACTAGCTAGACGGGTGGGTCCATGCTTAGAAAAAATGTTATTTATAAGAGACTATCCTTTATTTTTAGATAATGCTGACTTGATGGCTTTCCTGCCGAATTCAACAGATGAGAGAGCCCCTGGATCTACTCAGTAGTGTTTCATAAACGTGTGCTGAGACGACCATGGTGCTGCCCTGCAGATGGTTTCAACCGACACGTTCGCCCTTGCTGTCCACGAGGAGGAAACCAGCCTGGTGGAATGAGCTTTAATTGAGGTAGGTGGTTCCAGACCTCTTGCTCTGTATGCTTTCTGGGTCAGTCTTGTTATCCATGAAGAGATTGTCCTAGCCGTTGCCTCTTTGCGCTTGTTTTTTCCCCAAGGGATAATGAATAATTTGGGTGAACTTCTGAAGGTGGCCGTGACCTGGAGGTAGTATTTCAAAATGGCTGCTATGTCAAGTTTGCGATGATTTTGGAAAAGGCTGGTAGGGTCCAGGGCTCCGATAGCCTAGTGGAGAAAGATGTTTTAGGGACAAATCCGCAAACTGTCCTGAGTTCTACCCTCTCTGGGAAGAAGATGATATGGTTGTCATCTGCTCCTAAGGCTTGGAGCTCTGATACCCTTCTGCCAGATGTTGCTGCAATTAAAAAGGACAGTTTCAGGGTTAAGTTCCATAATTAAATAGTTTCTGAAGGAGCGAACGGTTTGTCAGCTAAGGCTTCCAGGAGAATGGAGAGGTCCCAGGAGGGGAAGGACTGTCTGATAGGCGGATGTATCTTCCTGACTGCTTTAAAAAATTGCACCACTAATGGGTCTTCTGCCCATCTGCTGCCTGTTGCTGCAGAAATGGCTGCCACTTGCACTTTTAAGGGACTTAGCCCTAATCCCAAATCTAGACCTGTTTGGAGGAAATCCAGAATTTGAGAAACCGAGGGTGTATTGGGGTTGAAGCTTTTGCCGGTGGAATTCAGGACCTTCTTAATAGCATCATGGGCCCCTGGGCAAAGTAATGCTCTGGGGCCCCTACAATGGAGATAGTGCATGTAAACAGACATCAAGTAGGTAGGAGGCAGACAAGGCCTCAGATACCCTCAACATTGTAACCCCTCTACATCTTATATACATCCAGCACTCCTAACTCCACCCAACCACCCAACCACCCCCCCCCCACACACACACACACACCAGATTTACCCCCACCATTGTTGATAACTCCCCAGCACCATGACAACTCTACACCGTAGATATCCCCCCAGCACTCTGACCCCTCTATATCCCACATATCCCCCCAGCACTGTGACCCCTCTACACCCCAGATATCCCCCCAGCACTGTGACCCCTCTACACCCCAGATATCCCCTCAGCACTCTGACCGCTCTATACCCTAGATATCCCCCTAGCACTCTGACCCCTCTACATCCCAGATATCCCCCCCAGCACTCTGACCCCTCTACACCCCAGATATCCCCCAAGCACTCTGACCCCTCTACACCCTAGATATCACCCCAGCACTCTGACCCCTCTACACCCCAGATATCCCCCTTAGCACTCTGACCCCTCTACACCCTAGATATCCCCCCAGCACTCTGATCCCTCTCTGCGCCCTAGATATTCCCACAGCACTGTTACCATATACCATAAGATACCCCTTGTATTGTGACCCCACTACATCCCTGATACCCCCTACACTGTGGCCTCTCTACATCCCTGATACCTCTAGCACTATAGCCACCCAAGATACTCCAAGCAATGCTACCCCCTATACACTCCAAATCCCCCCTCAGCATTGTTTTCCCCCATACACCCTTGATATCCCCCAGCACCATTATTCCATCCATGTAGTACCCCCTTTTCCAGTGGAGATACAGTGCATGTGAACTTTTGGCTATGTGCTCACCTCCAGCACTGTGACAAGGACTCACCTATACCAATCAAGTCATGCAGGCAGAAGGAGGGGTGGAGGAGGGAGCATCCCTCCGGGCATTCCAAGCCCTTCGGTGCAAACAGTGCTGGACAGCTGGGCTCACCATGACACCATCCACAATGCCACTTCCGCAGGCGGGCTCTCAGTGCTGCCGACTCAGCAGCTCCTACCCTGTGGGCTCCAAGTCAAGCTGCATGGGGCGGGGTCAGAGCATCACTGGCGCTCCGGCCCCATCCCTCCCTGCTGGCTGTGAAATAGGTATCGATCTGCACAGCATGGCGCACCACTGCCAGCCTGCCCCCCTCTGTGAATCCGTCACTCTCAGTGCCATCATGGGGCCCCCAATTTCTGGTCAGCGTGGGCTCAAGGAGTAGCTTCTTTGGGGAAAGTGCAGGGGCCCCCCATGCAGCTGGGGCCCCTGGGCAGTGCCCAGGTGTGCCCTCTCATTAAGATGTCTCTGCTTGAATTCGTTCCAGACTCTGTTGTACATGGTATCTGTTGAAGGTTTGCGCGCCTTGAGCAGAGTTGAGATGACGGTTGCAGGACAACCTAGTGATTGTAACCTCTTCTGCTCAATATCCAGACGTGGAGGTTCAGTCTCTGGGGGTTCAGATGGGTGTGATGTCCTTGTGATAGGAGAAATTATATTGAAGGTATCCTCACTGGAGAACTGATGTTCAGATACATTGCCCCTGAGAACCATGGGCGTCTTGGCCAATATTGTAGGACTGCTATGACCGCTGTCTTCTCTGTCACTAATTTGGAGAGGAATCTTGAGATAAGACGCCATGGAGGGAAGGCATAAGCTAGGCTGTATGGCCAGGGACTTGACAGGGCATCCGTCGCCTCTGCCCAAGGGTGAGGTAGACATGAGATAAACCTTGGTAGTTTCATATTGACTATTGATGCAAATAGGTCCAGTTCGTTGGGGTCTAAGAATCTCCGGGATAGGAGATCCACTTTTCTGTTCAGGTGACCTGGAAGATAGACCGCTCTTAAGTCTCTCAGGCTCCTCTCTGCCAAGATGATGATGGTCTCCACCTCCCTCAGCAGGGAGCTGCTGTGTGTTCCGCCCTAGCTTTGGGTGTATGAAACCACTGCTTTGTTGTCTATTCGGATCAGAACAGATCTGCCCTTGATCTGAGGGGCTAAGGCTATGAATGCGAGATATACGGCCCTGATTTCCAGTATATTCGATACGATACCTGTTGTTCTGAATGTCCATCTTCTCTGGACCCATACCCGGTTGCAGTGCGCTCCCCATCCTTTCGAGCTGGCGTGTGTAGTATTTGTGATCCGACAGACATGACCTAAAGGACGTGGTTTCAGAATCATCTCCTTCCTCGTCTACCATTTCATACTTCTGAGCATTGGAGCTGTCATGCCCTGTCATGAACCCTATCTGGAAGTGCCTCAAGTGCCAATGCGTCCAGGGGACCATTGGAATACACAAGGACATAAGACCCAGCAGGCTGAAGCAGTCTGAAGCTGTTAGGTGGAAGCATGTCCTCAGCTTCCTTATCTGCTGAGTGAATAATTCTGCTTTCTGGGGACGTAGGGACACAGTCCCTTGTTTGTTGTTGAATAATGCACCCAGGTAAATCATCTGTTGGGTTGGGGAAAGGTGACTCTTCCGAAGATTGATTATGCATCCATACTCCACCAGTGTTGCCAATAAGATCTTCCTGTGCTCTATTAGCTAGATTGGATGCTTCGTTAGCAGGAAAATGTCATTGAGATAGTGGAACACCCTGAGCCCCTGATCCTGCAGGGGGGCTAAAATTGTAATAAGCACTTTGGTGAAGACTCTGGGTGAAGTACACAGGCTGAATGGGAAGCTCTGGAATTATAAATGAGTCTGGCTAACTGCAAATCTCAGATATTTTTGGAAGGGTTCTAGAATGGGGATGTGCAAATATGCATCCTGAAGATCTACCGACAACATCCAATCTCCCGGGCAGACTGCTCGGGTTATTGTCTGTAGCGATTCCATTTTGAACCTCTCTAGAGGTATATGTCGATTTAGCTTTTTGAGGTCTATCACAGGCCTCCAACCTCCACTCTTTTTGAGGACCAGGAAGAGTATGGAATAGAACCCTGAAAACCTCTCTGAGCGAGGTACTGGTATAACCGCTTGCTGGTCTTGTAGGGAATGAAGGAATTGGAGCAGCGCCTCTGACTTCTGAGGGGACCTCTGTATTTCTGTAGATGTAAATAGGAGGGCGGTCTAAGAATGTCCAGAAATGACTATACTTTACTGTTGAGACTACCCAGGGATCCTTGCAGTTTCTCCTCCATACCCTGGAGAAGTGCCTGAGCCTTGAGCCTACCGGGTTCTTCTGGGATGGTCTGGTGTCAAAAGGATTTATTAGAGTCCTGCTGGAATCTGGAGCGTCTGTTTCTTCTGTCCTGGGGAAGCAGACCCGATCCGCTTTTTCTAACATTTCACCAAAAGTGCTTTTTTAAAAAAAAGGTATTTTGCACCAATTCTGTTTGGATGCAGTATCAGCCACCCAAGGTTTCAGCCATAGGGCCCTTTTAGCCATTACGGCACGTAGCATTGACCTTGCAGAACACCTGATAGTATCAACTGCCGCTTCGCCAATGAAATCTTCTGAGAGTTTAAGTTCGTCCAGGGCCTTTATCATATCTTCCTTGGGAATATCTTGACGAATAGCCATCTCTATATTTTCTGTCCAAGTCCACAGGGCATTGGATACTCATGTTAAGGCAATAGCTGGCTTGCATGCATTGTCCGCCATTTGATACGCTTTTTTTAAGTCAAGATTTATTCGCCTATCGAGAGGATCCTTAAAAGAAGTTGAGTTATCCATTGGGAGAGTGATATTTTTTGCCAGACGAGCTACAGCCGAACTACAATGCGGGCCATCTAACACTGCCGAGTCCTGTTCTGACATTGGGTAGAGTTTACCCAAACGGTTGAGGGGAAATCTTTTTTCCGTTTTCTTCCACTCTTCGATAACATGTTTAATTTCCTCTATTAGAGGAAAAAATTAGATCTGCTTCTTCAGGAAAGGAAAATAGCTCTTTGACTTTTTAGCGGTAGTTTCAGCTTTCTCCCAGCCTAAAGCTGTTTTTACAGCTTGTGTATATATTGCTGAACTAAAGAAAAGCTGAAGCCAGAGGAAACCTGTTCTTTTGAGGAATCCCCTAAATCATCAGACTGCTCCTGTCTGACCGGGACATTCCCTTTGGGCATGGCAGGCTCCTCAGATGAGGGTCCAGGGACCGGGGGCTCTGCAGGAGGCTGAGCTGGAGATTGCAGGGTATTTACCACTGTTAGTTCCCCTATAGAGTCCTTGACCACTCTCTTAAGAACGTAAGCCACCTGTTGGCTTTCTGACTCTCTGTCCGCTGCATACTCCCTAAAGTAGCTTCTGCAGACCAGTTTATCATGTGGCTCCACATGCTCTCTACACCTTGGACTTCTGGCGTTTGGAGAATGCGAGGAGCGACACCTTTTTGTAGCTGAGCCCTCTACGTGAGCATGATGTCACGATCTTGAAGAACATCTTCGGTTAGGGCTTTAATGGGATTCGTCATGATGCCTTGAGGTCTTCTTAGACTTCTTCTGGTGTACAGGGCTGTAATACATAATATGTACCAGCATAAGTGCAAGAGGCAACCCACTGGAAGCACAGCAGTGCCATACTGAATTTCCCAGGCTTAAAGGGGTTGTAAAGGTAAAAGTTTGTTCACCTTAATGCATTCTATGCATTAAGGTGAATAAACATCCGACAATACCGGCCCCCCCAGCCCCCCTGTTTTACTTACCTGACCCCTCGAAAGTCCTACGCTCGCCCCCGACATCCTCTTCGCCGCTCAGCCTGGCCGTTGATCGGCTACAGTGGATGGATTGAAAGCAGCGCAGCCATTGGCTCGCGCTACTGTCAATCACATCCAATGACGTGGCACGCCGGGGGCGGGGCCGAGTGATACAGTGAGCGGCTATGGCTGCCGGCTGTATCACGGGAGCGCGCCCGCAAGCACTCAACACCATGCGAGGGAGCTTGCATGAAGGTGTTAAGTCCTTGCGGGGGGGAGCCGATGAGGGACCCCAGAAGACCAGGTTCGGGCCACTCTGTGCAAAACAAGCTGCACAGTGGAGGTAAGTATAACATGTTTGTTATTTAAAAAAAAAATTATCTTTAGTGATCCTTTAAATGGACAAAAGGGGATATATTTTGCAAAAAGCAACTCCTCCCAGGCTTAATTTTTAAGTGAGGGCAAAGAATTTACTTCTTTCCCTTAATAAAGATGGCCGCCGGAGCTTCCCACTGTACCGCGCATGCGTGGCCGACGGCGCCCGGACCTGCCTGCTCCACCGAATGCGACAGATTCCCACGCCTGCGCAGTAGGGGCAGAGAGACGCCAGAGACTTTAGAAAGATTGGCGCGAGGCACGCGCCAGTCCTTAAGGACCCCAGAGGCTAAAATAAGAGGAGGAAAGAAACAACACTGGCAGGTAAGGAAAAGAGAAAAAATAAATCCTTAGAAAGAAGGTGAAAAGGAAGAGGAGAGGAGAAAACAGAAAAGGAGGGGAATGGCCACAGAGAAAACTTTCCTTCTTAAAGAAACAAGGGGAAAAAAAGAAACAAAATGTGAAAGCTAAAGGGGCTGACTGTAGCTGTTTGCTCCACTGCAGGCCTTGAGCAGACACCTTATAATTGGTGCAAAAATAAAAGTTTATACCTAAGAAGCACTGCATGTCCCAAAAGACCAACAGAAGGGACTCCCTGACTGTATTAGTGCGTTTAGCAACTCAAGACCAGGGACTGCATCTGGAAGAGGCTGAAAGCAGACGGAAACTGCTGAATGCAGAGGTAAGGACATTCGACCAACAATCATTGTCCATAAGGTATGAGGAAAAAAGGAGAATACTGGGGGGGGGGGGGTCCTATGACCCTCTCTTTTAAAGATATTCCCTGAACCTGAGGGAAGAGCCAAGGCGGAGCTTGTCCGCTTGTCACGGGTATGCTGCCAGGAAGGCACCAGGAAAAACTTTTGCTTTTAGATATGCTGTAAAGTGGTTGTAAAGCCTCAAGGTTTTTCCCCTTAATGCATTATACGCATTAAGGGGAAAAACCTTCTGTGCTGCAGCTGCCCCCCAGTCCCCCCTTTTTCTTACCATAACCTGATCGTTCCAACAATGTGCACGAGCCCAGCGGCTCCAGACGCTGTCTCAGGTCCTCATTGGACAGATCGATAGCAGCAGGAGCCATTGGCTCCCACTGCTGTCAATCAAATCCAGTGACACGGGAGCCAGAGGCGAGGCCAAGTCCTGCTGTCTGTGTCAATGGACACAGAAGCAGGACTCGTGAGCACTCCCGCACGGTTACCCCCCAGGGAAAGTGGCTCTCCGTGGGGACACCAGATGAGGAGGAGGAGCCAGGAGTGCCGCAGGGGCACCCCAGAAAAGGAGGATTGGGGCTGCTCTGTGCCAAACCCTTGCACAGAGCCGGTAAGTATGACATGTTTGTTATTTTATAAAATAAAAACAAAAACCTTTCCAAACACTTTAGGTTTCTTTTCAGTCGTCAAAGGGCACTTCCCTATTTTCTAGTTTACCTATAATTTAGCTGAAACAGATTCTTAATCCAGGCACCCACGGCAGACAGCACAACCACGTTCTCAATCCTGATTGGTTAATGAAGGAGCAACAGCACAATGCAGAGTCATAAGTTTCCTATTTGCTTGCATTCCACACTGTGTTAACTCTTACGTAGCTGTCTTCATACCCCAATGTGTTTATTGACCCAAACCATAGACTATATGTGCCGATTACTTGCATTACACCCCTCGAGTAACTTCAGACCATGTGGGAACAAGATTTCGAAAGGTGCAAAATGAACATCTCAAAGTCCAACATGCAAGAACGGAATTTTCCTATGTTCCTGCCTCAGGCTTTGTGCTGCCCTGGTATACCTGCAAATGCAGAGTCCATGTACAGACTCAGAAGTCCATCAGTGGCATTTCCCAGCAGTTGGTATCTTTAGGGACAAGCTCCAGGTACAAAGGACCTTCTAAGTTATGGCAGTAGCAGGAGACATTCTTGTACTCCTCCTAGGTGTGGCTTTCCAATCTTCTCATTCAATAAGTTCTAGTTGAAATTTTTCTAATTTGTAGCAAATTTGCATGGCAAGTCTCTAGCAAGAGCAAAGTTGCAGTGGTGAGTCTACAGCAAAAGCTCTGCAAGCCTACAGCATGAAAATTCAGCCACAATGACCCCTGTGGTTGGATGACTTTTGCACAACATAACTGAACCAGAACTTGCAGCAGACTTTCAGAACATTTGCAAAGAAAGTTGATCTGAATGCGGACTTGCTGCAATTGTGCAGCAACCTTGTGAATCCTGGCAAGTCTAGCAACAGCTTAGTAAGTCTTTTTCAAACTTGCAGCATAATTGCTTGCTATCTGGGATATACATACCTGTAATAAATAAATATGCACTCTTACTGAATGTGTGGGGTTGATTTAGGCCATACACTATACAGAAAATCGGCCGAACCCATTTTCGAAAAACGAACGTTCGACCGTGACCGCAAACGATCGTGCCATCATATAATGACCGATAAATTGTTCAGTGGACATGAATAAATAATTTTTTGTTCGTTTTTTTACATATACCTAGTGCAGACAGTTCGGACGGGAAACACATTAACCTTGCAATTTATCGTACGTTCGGCAGAAATTTACCAAACTTCCCGTTCGTTTTTTAACCACAAAAACGTCACAAACGATTATCGATTTGTGCCCATTAACTTGCCGAAAAACGAACGAAGTGTCTCTATACGAACGATTTTTCGGCCGATTTTTCGTATAGTGTATGGCCAGCATTACTATCACTGGAGAGTGCAAAATCTGGTGCAGCTGTGCATGGTAGCTGATTAGCATCTAGCTTGTTCAATTAAGCTTTGACAAAAAATAAAAAAACCTGGAAGCTGATTGGTTTCTATGCAGAGCTTCACCAGATTTTTCACTTTCCAGTTTTGATAAACCAACCCCTTGGTGTGCTTTGTATATTTCTTCAAATTCTGTACAGAAATTCAACATGAAACCACTCCTGCACTTTGCCTTTGTGCAAGGGCTAACTGTGGTAAAGATGGGTCTGCTCTCTCTCCTTGAACAGAGTGATTGGTTTTGTATCCGCCTCTCCTATAATTTTCTACAGGCAGCTTGTAATGGGTGGACTTGCTGGGTTACTCCCATATTGCTGATTTCTTCACAGGTTATGTATAGTTCAGAAATTATATCATCGCTATTTTTACAATGTAATATCTGGGTCGGTCAGTGAAGGTAATTGGTACACACTAAGTATGTTTTTTATCCTTTGTGGCTATTTAAGAATATAATTAAATGAAAGTTTTAATGCCTGGATTTCAACTATTAACAAGAATGATCGATCACTATGGGCAACAACTCTTTCTCCACCACCATAGAAGATTGTTAAGCAGTGTAGATTGGCAGCAGTGTCTGTTAACTTCTCCTCCACTACAGTGTAAAGCAGTTCTCACAAACTGCAAAATGGACTGTCCATCGCCAACTGCTGATTTGCCATTATGAGCTGCCAATCATTTGTTTGCAATGTACAACACCCATGAAAGAGTACTACTGTGATGCTCAGAAGAGGAAAGGGGACTAAATAGAAGGAAAACCAATTGGTGATTTGACACCTGCCACCCCTTCAAAAAAACCAAAGAACCAGTGCTGGTTGTGCAGTGTGCCCCTGTGCATTTAAGGAGTGGTGGACTCCCTCCAGGCTCACCTGCCATCTGCCTATCCATTATAATGCATGTGCTTCTACTATGGAGGCTCTCAAAATATTGAGTTAAGACTGCAGATAATACTATGGTGCTGTGAAGAGGCTCTGCAGCTTACGCATGTATTTGCAACCCCTGTTTTTAATGCATACTGTTAGACAGGATAATTTGGTTGGTTGCAGGCTGGTCAGTGAGTTGAGCTGGGAATTTTCTTTGGCTCTGTTTTACATGCATCACCCTTCCATGTGCCCCTTGCTGCAAAGGCTAGTTATAGGTGGGGGCAGTGGCCATTTGTTTGTACCCTTCAAAGAAGGGAACCCTATGAAATCCCCAATAATTGTTCACTGAATAAATTTCAGATTCCCAATTTTTTTTTTCTTATTTACAATATGTTCAGTCAGCCTGAACTACGCAATTGTGGTTGACACAGCTGCAGAAAGCTGCGCAGTTTATTTCAAACAATAAAAATAGGAAAACAAAAGACAAGCAGAGCAACACAGAAACCAGAGAACTTCCCGAATAGACATCTTGGTGTTTATGGCAGATTTAAAAGACCAATGTTTTGTTAGTTACAGTTGTGAAATAAAAGCACAGATTTTATTTTTCTGACTCTCAGCTGTAGCACTCCTAAGAATAACAGATTGTTTCTGCTACAAAACTTCCAACATTTTAAATGCATTTTTATACCTATACATTATATGCTGACATGGAGCATGCTGAAGTTTGGTGAGGTGCCATAAAGTGTTAATAACATCTGATGTTCCTAATTTTACATATTGCTTATGTTGATTAGACTAATTTTGACCTCAAATAAATAGGATCTCATACTTGATAAGTTCACTTTAAAAAATCTACAAAAAGTGTGCAACTAAACCCAGGGAACGTATGTAATTATGTAATTTGAGGTCAAATGAGAATGTATTACGTTTTCCAAATGTTAAGCACTAAAAAAGATCTATGAGAACTCATAACCCGACAGATCCTATAAGCTAACTATGTTATACTTCTCACAAGATGGCCCATGATTTTTTTTAGATGTGTTGCTTTGCATTTTAGGTCATCAAAATAAGCCTAAAACGCTTTTTATGGCATCCCCATCTTTAAAGAAGCAAAGCCCTTCTCAGCCCTCCAACATGCCACATATGATATGGTCTAAAGCATTAAAAACCTCCAAGATTCATTGGCTGCGCTCCCAGCTCTCATCCTACATGAACTGTTTTACATTAGCACTATATATGGTGTACAAGTAGCATCTTTCATTTCAAGGGGAGGCGGCAGATGTATTACCTGGTTATATGCTTTTTTAATTAGACGGCTGGCTTCACTCATTTTTGTATGGAAGTAAATAACTGCTTAGTTCAACTAGATTGTAGTTTGATCCTAAAAATTGAACTTTAATTGACCTTTCAGTGACCGTAGAGCAGTGAAAGGACAAGACTTTGGAATATGTTCGATTTTTGAGAAAACTGAAAGTGTTAATAGTTCTTTTCATGTCAGCAGAAAAATATGGTAAGAGTTTTCCTCTGTGGCTTTTTTTGCATTGTGCATAAACACCACAAGCCAATGAGTCACTCTGAGCACTTCTCAATCCATCCTTCACTTACTTGATTGTCATTAGTAACACATTTATTATTAGCAGGGAACTTGCAAACAACACCTTTTAGATAAAGTGATCAGTTAAAGCGGTTGTATACCCGCTGTCTTTTTTTTTTTTTTTTTCTACACCTGCAAGGGAAAAGGCATAATGAGCTAGTATGCACCGCATACTAGCTCATTATGAGATACTTACCTTAGAACGAGGCGCCAGCATCTCACCTGGTCCACGCCGAGGGAGCCGACGTCTCCCCTCGGCGTGTCTTCCGGGTATCGCGGCTCCGGCGCTGTGAGTGGCCGGAGCCGCGATGTCATCACTCCCGCGCATTTGCGTGGGAGACTTCTGCCCGACAAGCTCCGGAGTTTGCCGGGCTATCAGCCGAGAATCCCCTGTGCGCATCCGCCGCTGCAGTCAGCGGCTCATTGCGAGGGGAATATCTCCTAAACCTTACAGGTTTAGGAGATATTTTTTTTTACCTACAGGTAAGCCTTATTATAGGCTTACCTGTAGGTAAAAGTTAAAAATAAAGGTATACAACCGCTTTAATTCTGCAGAAGACAGTAGGAGAATTATTTGTGGTTCTGCGATCATTTGTCCCTCTATAATTAAGCCCTGAAAAGGGAGAAATGCATCTGAAGAGTTCTCTACAAGTGAACAGGAGCTGAAGCCATTTTTGACCCATTTCATTCACATTCATGCAACAGGGAGCTGGTGTCTGTGTGCAGATGGCCACCATTTTGCTGAAGTCTGACAAGTCAATCCTGTCTCGCATCAGTCTATTCACATGCTGATCTGACTGATGCATGCTTAGGGAGCGTTTGAGCGGTACTATTTTCACTCTTTGGGCTAGAAATTATTTGTGGTTGTTGCTGACACAAATATACTTGCACCTGTAAGTGTAGCGGAGTGCCCACTTACTCACTATGCTCATTTGCAGGCGCAGGCCCCTTTATTGCCATTTCCCACAACTCCTTTGGTTTCTGAACCTTCTCAGAGACGAAAAGTAGCTCAGCTTACCTCCCATAGCAGTTGATATAGGTCACACCTGCTGAGGCAGAGGTAGCTGGGTAATGTACTGTAACTGCAGTCAAGTCAGAAGTCCTTCAATGTCAGAACCAGTGTGTGGGCAGCCAGGCCAAAGCTTAATAACATGCAATGTCGCCAAAATACTTAGCTATTCTAGGAAGCTCCTCCCTGATTTCTACCAGTATTCTAGTTCCAGTGGATGTTGTTTTGCCCTTGGATCCCTCCAGCTGTTCACTTACATCACCAGAGGTACCCTCGACTGCACTTTGAGGGGTGCGATTGTTTTGCTTGCGTCTTTTAAAAAGGTTCTCGCGGTAAAAGCCAAGAAAACATAGACCTCCGTGGTATATTAAAGGGGTTGTAAAGGTTTGTGTTTCTCACCTTAATGCATCCTAAGCATTAAGGTGAAAAATCATCTGGCAATGACGGCCACCCCAGCCCCCGTTTACTTACCTGTGCCCATTCACCTGCTGTGCGCGTTCCCCGGCGTCCTCTTCTCCATTGATTGGATAGATAGGATAGATTGATAGCAGCGCAGCCATTGGCTCGTGCTGCTGTCAATCACATCCAATGATCGGGGGCGGGACCGAGTCATACCCTCTGTGTCTATGGACGCAGCGTGTATGACAGGGAGCGCGCCCGCAAGCTAACCCACTCGGGATAGAGCTTCCCAGAGGGGGGGGGGGTTAGCTATTGTGAGGAGGAGCCGAGACAGCTGCCAAGGGACCCCAGAACAGGGGGATCGGGGCCACTCTGTGCAAAACAAACTGCACAGTGGAGGTAAGTATAACATGTTTGTTATTTAAAAACAAAAACAAAAACAAACCCATACAACCCCTTTAATGCTTTACTAAACAGAAAAGCCGCACATACAACTGCACAAAACACAATTCATATTTACTAAATATGCCTACAACATACACAAGCCAATTGTCCTTTCTAGAAAAATAAGCATGTACAATATGTATGCAAAAAGTAAACTAAACAGTTACTCAACTTAGAGAGGGATCAATCTTCAAACGTCTCCAAAGTTCTCCTGCTTCTGGCAGCCATGTCTTGCCTCTTTGTCTTCCAAAATCAACTCCCCTTATTCTGACCACATGCTTCTTTCAAAACCTAATCCCCTCCACCTAACATCCTCTACCTCATATCCTGTAAGATCTTCCTCTGAAACCAGTCTGACCAGTAGATTTGCATATCAATAGAGGGAGTGTTAGATTTTTTAAAACACATGGTCCCAAATCCAACAATTAACAAATACATATGCTATAAAATCACCTAAATATCCATAGCAACACATTCAACCTCTTGATTTCTATAGCATGATATTTGAAAAAAAATGTAAAACTTCAACAGCTCTTAAAGCCTTTGTCCAGGAAAGGGCGAAATAAATCCCCCGTAATGTAAATGGGAGGAAAAAATTCCCTTTCGACCGCTGTATCTTCTGGGCAGTCAGACTTTTGTCCCTGGAAGGCTGCAACATTGCTTTAAGCAGGTTAACAATGTCCTTGGCAGTCTGTGGAAAGAAAGATCCAGATGATGAAAGTCTCTTGTCCTCCTCCTGGTCATTAGGAAATGCACAGATAAAAGTTCACTCCAATTCAGCCACCATCAGGAAATCATCTGCATCTTCCTCAGACTCTTTTCTGGTCTGCCTCCTCCCATCTGGCCTGGTCATCTGCTCTGCCCTCTCCACCTCTTGATGCTCAGTACCCGAAAAGAGTAAGAGACAAAGCAGATTATATGTTCCTTACAACTGTAAACATAGCTCACTGCTCACATTTCTCTATCTCCACAGTTCTAAGTGCAAAACGAATGGAGGGTGCCCACTGTTGCGTTGTAACACTTTCATGAAAAGACATTGAAAAGAGAATAAACCTGAATATCTCTCTGTGCTGTCCTGGGAACACTGGCCTGCTGTTGTCCAGTCTACACAGCATGGCACTCCCTAGCAAAATGCCCCCCCCCCCCTTCTATGACAAAAAAAATGCTTAATGTGACTGAATCTACCCTTCTCAACCACTTGCTTCCACTTCTTAAGCAATGCTGGTGTAGGAATACCATCTATTTCCTCTCTAAGGACCCCTGCCTTAAGTAAATCAGTCCACATGTGTCTTCTGGAGACCATAGGCCTTGCCTTACTTCCATCTGGCTCAACTCAGCCATCTATAAATGAACTGTTCAGATCCTCAGTTTCCCAATTATGGGAAGTAACAGTGGCACATGTCCTACTTTTGCTTACAAGCTTAGAGTCTTTGTCCTTTGTTAGGGCATCATTAGACTTGTCTACGAGGGCTGCACACTGCTCATTCAAACCTTCAGCTCTGCCTACAGGGGTTTGAACACACTAAGCCACTGCAGGTTTAACTTTGATTACCCTACTTTCTAAATATTTTGTCTTGCTTGGAGTGTCTTCCAAATACTTGGATGCCACTGCAAGCTGCTCCTTCAGTAAATCTTTTTTCTAATTCTGCCTTTTCCCTCTTTTCAGATTTAATATGTAGAGTATGCAGGAAGTGCAAACCAAACACAGCAACTGCCCGCATCTCTCCCTTACTGAACCCAAAACGTTTGAGATTAAAATCTGAGGAAATATCAGAGAATCCATCCTTCCAAGCTCTGTTCAAAGGAGAAGCATACATAGTCAGCTCCCTTGCAACAGACATCCACTGACTATCTCTGGCCCAGGTAGGAAGTGTGCACACCTTCTCCTCCTGGACACCAGAAACTTTTGCAGCCGCACTCTTCCTAAACAGTGTATGCAGCATTTTTCTTCAGCACAGACTACAAAATACACCACAGAAAAACAGGTCTACTTCAGCTGAGCTTTAGCGCAATCCTGGACGAGCCCCCAAATGTTTTGCTTTGTGTCTATTAAAGGTTCTTGTGGTAAAACCAAGGAAGCTTAGACTTCTGCAGTGTATCAATGCTTTTACTAAACAGAAAAGCCGCACATACAACTGAACAAAACACAATTCATAGTTACCAAATATGCCTACAACATGCACAGGCCAATTATCCTTTCTAGCAAAATAAGCATGTACAATAGGTATGCAATGAGTAAACTAAACAGTTACTCAACTTAGAGATGGAATCAAGATGTAATGTACTTCATGGTTCTTTGGTCAAAGTCCAACTCAAAACTTCACAAGTCTGGGTCTCATTGGCGCAATTGCGGGTGGCCGGCGGACATCGCGGCCGCCAGTCACGCGCATCGGGTCCCCTTCCGTACAGCAGGGGCACGCGCTCGTGCCTGCTATGGCACCTTATGGTGAGACGGTGTACACCTACTGCGATTTGTGAGAACATGCCGACCTGCCGCCTTATAATGACGGGGCTGGTCGGCAAGTGGTTAAAGTGCAATGATAAAAAGGAAAAATTCCTTTAAATATAGTGCCTAGGGGTCCCCTTAGTCTGCCTGTAAAGTGGCGCATCTGTAGCATATACAGAACAGGCTGAAGCAAAACTGACATTTCTAAAGAAACAAAGAACTAGTCAAATCCCGCTTAAAATGACTTGTGGTTACAATTATTGGCACCTGGACATTGAAAAAACAAAGAAAAAAACAGCGTCCCCCCTCCTCAGTCCATATCAGGCCCTTCGGCGGGGCGAACACTCGGCGAACACTGCATATTCGGACAGGCAAATGTTCACCTTGAACACATGCGTGGGCCCAACCGTTCATCCAACACCTCCCCAACCTTCACTTTTTCCTACCTACAGGGAGATGTCATCCAACTGTACTTATTCACTCCTGACATGTCCCAGTCTGTCTTTAACCACTTAAGGACCGCCTCACGCCGATGTACGTCGGCAAGGCGGCACGGGCAGGCAAAATCACGTACATGTACGTGATTTGCCTCCCGCGGGTGGGGGGTCCGATCGGACCCCCCCGGTGCCCGAGGCGGTCCCGTTTTGTCCCCCGGCGATCGGAGGTGAGGGGGAGGCCATCCGTTTGTGGCCCCCCCCTCGCGATCGCCGCCGGCCAATCAGATCACTTCCTTTACTGCTGTATGCTAAACAGCAGCAAAGGAAATGATGTCATCTCTCCTCGGCTCGGTATTCCGTTGCAGCGCCGAGGAGAGAAGACTTCACTGTGAGTGCACCAACACTATACAACACAGTAGAACATGCCAGGCACACAAAACACCCCGATCCCCCCCGATCGCCCCCCGATCCCCCCCCAATCACCCCCCCCCCTCCCTGTCACAAACTGACACCAGCAGTTTTTTTTTTTTCTGATTACTGCATTGGTGTCAGTTTGTGACAGTTACAGTGTTGGGACAGTGAGTATTACCCCCCTTTAGGTCTAGGATACCCCCCTAACCCCCCCTAATAAAGTTTTAACCCCTTGATCACCCCCTGTCACCAGTGTCACTAAGCGATCATTTTTCTGATCGCTGTATTAGTGTCGCTGGTGACGCTAGTTAGTGAGGTAAATATTTAGGTTCGCCCTCAGCGTTTTATAGCGACAGGGACCCCCATATACTATCTAATAAATGTTTTAACCCCTTGATTGCCCCCTAGTTAACCCTTTCACCACTGATCACCGTATAACCGTTACGGGTGACGCTGGTTAGTTCGTTCATTTTTTATAGTGTCAGGGCACCCGCCGTTTTTTACCGAATAAAGGTTTAGCCCCCCGATCGCCCGGCGGTGATATGCGTCGCCCCAGGCAGCGTCAGATTAGCGCCAGTACCGCTAACACCCACGCACGCAGCATACGCCTCCCTTAGTGGTATAGTATCTGTACGGATCAATATCTGATCCGATCAGATCTATACTAGCGTCCCCAGCAGTTTAGGGTTCCCAAAAACGCAGTGTTAGCGGGATCAGCCCAGATACCTGCTAGCACCTGCGTTTTGTCCCTCCGCCCGGCCCAGCCCAAGTGCAGTATCGATCGATCACTGTCACTTTCAAGGCACTAAACGTATAACTGCAGCGTTCGCAGAGTCAGGCCTGATCCCTGCGATCGCTAACAGTTTTTTTGGTAGCATTTTGGTGAGCTGGCAAGCACCAGCCCCAGGCAGCGTCAGATTAGCGCCAGTACCACTGACACCCACGCACGTACCATACACCTCCCTTAGTGGTATAGTATCTGTATGGATCAATATCTGATTCGATCAGATCTATACTAGCGTCCCCAGCAGTTTAGGGTTCCCAAAAACGCAGCGTTAGCGGGATCAGCCCAGATACCTGCTAGCACCTGCGTTTTGCCCCTCCGCCCGGCCCAGCCCAGCCCACCCAAGTGCAGTATCGATCGATCACTGTCACTTACAAGGCACTAAACGCATAACTGCAGTGTTCGCAGAGTCAGGCCTGATCCCTGCGATCGCTAACAGTTTTTTTGGTAGCATTTTGGTGAACTAGCAAGCACCGGCCCCAGGCAGCGTCAGGTTAGCGCCAGTACCACTAACACCCACGCACGCAGCATACACCTCCCTTAGTGGTATAGTATCTGAACGGATCAATATCTGATCCAATCAGATCTATACTAGCGTCCCCAGCAGTTTAGGGTTCCCAAAAACGCAGTGTTAGCGGAATCAGCCCAGATACCTGCTAGCACCTGCGTTTTGCCCCTCCACCCGGCCCAGCCCAGCCCACCCAAGTGAAGTATCGATCGATCACTGTCACTTACAAAACACTAAACGCATAACTGCAGCGTTCGCAGAGTCAGGCCTGATCCCTGCGATCGCTAACAGTTTTTTTGGTAGCTTTTTATTGAACTGGCAAGCACCAGTGGCCTAGTACACCCCGGTCGTAGTCAAACCAGCACTGCAGTAACACTTGGTGACGTGGCGAGTCCCATAAGTGCAGTTCAAGCTGGTGAGGTGCCAAGCACAAGTAGTGTCCCGCTGCCACCAAAAAGACAAAAACAGGCCCGTCATGCCCATAGTGCCCTTCCTGCTGCATTCGCCAATCCTAATTGGGAACCCACCGCTTCTGCAGCGCCCGTACTTCCCCCATTCACATCCCCAACCAAATGCAGTCGGCTGCATGAGAGGCATTTTTATGTCCTCCCGAGTACCCCTACCCAACGAACCCCCCCAAAAAGATGTCGTGTCTGCAGCAAGCGCGGATATAGGCGTGACACCCGCTATTATTGTCCCTCCTGTCCTGACAATCCTGGTCTTTGCATTGGTGAATGTTTTGAACGCTACCATTCACTAGTTGAGTATTAGCGTAGGGTACAGCACTGCACAGACTAGGCCCACTTTCACAGGGTCTCCCAAGATGCCATCGCATTTTGAGAGACCCGAACCTGGAACCGGTTACAGTTATAAAAGTTAGTTACAAAAAAAGTGTAAAAAAAAAAAATATATATATAAAAAAAAAAAAATAGTTGTCGTTTTATTGTTCTCTCTCTCTATTCTCTCTCTCTATTGTTCTGCTCTTTTTTTACTGTATTCTATTCTGCAATGTTTTATTGTTATTGTTATTATGTTTTATCATGTTTGTTTTTCAGGTATGTAATTATTTATACTTTACTGTTTACTGTGCTTTATTGTTAACCATTGTTAACCATTTTTTTGTCTTCAGGTACGCCATTCACGACTTTGAGTGGTTATACCAGAATGATGCCTGCAGGTTTAGGCATCATCTTGGTATCATTCTTTTCAGCCAGCGGTCGGCTTTCATGTAAAAGCAATCCTAGCGGCTAATTAGCCTCTAGACTGCCTTTACAAGCCGTGGGGGGGAATGCCCCCCCCCCACCGTCTTCCGTGTTTTTCTCTGGCTCTCCTGTCTCAACGGGGAACCTGAGAATGCAGCCGGTGATTCAGCCAGCTGACCATAGAGCTGATCAGAGACAAGAGTGGCTCCAAACATCTCTATGGCCTAAGAAACCGGAAGCTACGAGCATTTTATGACTTAGATTTCGCCGGATGTAAATAGCGCCATTGGGAAATTGGGGAAGCATTTTATCACACCGATCTTGGTGTGGTCAGATGCTTTGAGGGCAGAGGAGAGATCTAGGGTCTAATAGACCTCAATTTTTTCAAAAAACAGTACCTGTCACTACCTATTGCTATCATAGGGGATATTTACATTCCCCGAGATAACAATAAAAATGATTTAAAAAAAAAAATGAAAGGAACAGTTTAAAAATAAGATAAAAAAGCAAAAAAATAATAAAGAAAAAAAAAAAGCACCCCTGTCGCCCCCTGCTCTTGCGCTAAGGCGAACGCAAGCGGCGGTCTGTCGTCAAACGTAAACAGCAATTGCACTATGCATGTGAGGTATCACCGCGAAGGTCAGATCGAGGGCAGTAATTTTAGCAGTAGACCTCCTCTGCAAATCTAAAGTGGTAACCTGTAAAGGCTTTTAAAGGCTTTTAAAAATGTATTTATTTTGTTGCCACTGCACGTTTGTGCGCAATTGTAAAGCATGTCATGTTTGGTATCCATGTACTCGGCCTAAGATCATCTTTTTTATCTCATCAAACATTTGGGCAATATAGTGTGTTTTAGTGCATTAAAATTTAAAAAAGTGTGTTTTTTCCCCAAAAAATGCGTTTGAAAAATCGCTGCGCAAATACTGTGTGAAAAAAAAAAAAGAAACACCCACCATTTTAATCTGTAGGGCATTTGCTTTAAAAAATATATATAATGTTTGGGGGTTCAAAGTAATTTTCTTGCAAAAAAAAATAACTTTTTCATGTAAACAATAAGTGTCAGAAAGGGCTTTGTCTTCAAGTGGTTAGAAGAGTGGGTAATGTGTGACATAAGCTTCTAAATGTTGTGCATAAAATGCCAGGACAGTTCAAAACCCCCCCAAATGACCCCATTTTGGAAAGTAGACACCCCAAGCTATTTGCTGAGAGGCATGTCGAGTCCATGGAATATTTTATATTGCGACACAAGTTGCGGGAAAGAGACAAATTTTTTTTTATTTTTTTTTTTGCACAAAGTTGTCACTAAATGATATATTGCTCAAACATGCCATGGGAATATGTGAAATTACACCCCAAAATACATTCTGCTGCTTCTCCTGAGTACGGGGATACCACATGTGTGAGACTTTTTGGGAGCCTAGCCGCGTACGGGACCCCGAAAACCAAGCACCGCCTTCAGGCTTTCTAAGGGCGTGAATTTTTGATTTCACCCTTCACTGCCTATCACAGTTTCGGAGGCCATGGAATGCCCAGGTGGCACAAACCCCCCCAAATGACCCCATTTTGGAAAGTAGACACCCCAAGCTATTTCCTGAGAGGTATAGTGAGTATTTTGCAGACCTCACTTTTTGTCACAAAGTTTTGAAATTTGAAAAAAGAAAAAAAAAAAGTTTTTTCTTGTCTTTCTTCATTTTCAAAAACAAATGAGAGCTGCAAAATACTCACCATGCCTCTCAGCAAATAGCTTGGGGTGTCTACTTTCCAAAATGGGGTCATTTGGGGGGGTTTTGTGCCACCTGGGCATTCCATGGCCTCCGAAACGGTGATAGGCAGTGAAGAGTAAAATCAAAAATTCACGCCCTTAAAAACGCTGAAGGCGGTGATTGGTTTTCGGGGCTCCGTACGCGGCTAGGCTCCCAAAAAGTCCCACACATGTGGTATCCCCATACTCAGGAGAAGCAGCTAAATGTATTTTGGGGTGCAATTCCACATAGGCCCATGGCCTGTGTGAGAAATATATCAATTAGTGACAACTTTGTGCAAAAAAAAAAAAAGTGTCACTTTCCCGCAACTTGTGTCAAAATATAAAATATTCCATGGACTCAATATGCCTCTCATCAAATAGCTTGGGGTGTCTACTTTCCAAAATGGGGTCATTTGGGGGGGGTTTGTGCCACCTGGGCATTCCATGGCCTCCGAAACTGTGATAGGCAGTGAAGAGTGAAATCAAAAATTTACACCCTTAGAAATCCTGAAGGCGGTGATTGGTTTTCGGGGTCCGTACGCAGCTAGGCTCCCAAAAAGTCCAACACATGTGGTATCCCCGTACTCAGGAGAAGTAGCTGAATGTATTTTGGGGTGCAATTCCACATAGGCCCATGGCCTGTGTGAGCAATATATCATTTAGTGACAACTTTTTGTAAATATTTTTTTTTTTTGTCATTATTCAATCACTTGGGACAAAAAAAAAAATATTCAATGGGTTCAACATGCCTATCAGCAATTTCCTTGGGGTGTCTACTTTCCAAAATGGGGTCATTTGGGGGGGGGGGGTTTGTACTGCCCTGCCATTTTAGCACCTCAAGAAATGACATAGGCAGTCGTAAACTAAAAGCTGTGTAAATTCCAGAAAATGTACCCTAGTTTGTAGACGCTATAACTTTTCCGCAAACCAATAAATATACGCTTATTGACATTTTTTTTACCAAAGACATGTGGCCGAATACATTTTGGCCTAAATGTATGACTAAAATTGAGTTTATTGGATTTTTTTTATAACAAAAAGTAGAAAATATCATTTTTTTTCAGAATTTTCGGTCTTTTTCCGTTTATAGCGCAAAAAATAAAAACTGCAGAGGTGATCAAATACCATCAAAAGAAATCTCTATTTGTGGGAAGAAAAGGACGCAAATTTCGTTTGGGTACAGCATTGCATGACCGCGCAATTAGCAGTTAAAGTGACGCAGTGCCAAATTGGAAAAAGACCTCTGGTCCTTAGGCAGCATAATTGTCCGGGGCTCAAGTGGTTAAAATAATTTTCAAACTGCCTATCAGTCATATTTTCATGATTACTTAAAACACAACCTAGATATTACCAAGCAAATTTTCTTCTCTTATTATCTTCCAAACCACTGCATGACCTCTCTGACCGGTACTATAATCAATACATATTTATGAAATTTTTCTGCCTAGGTGTTACTGTTGACACACCTTCAGTCCACGCATCCAGAACATATCTAAATCTTCACACTTTCTCTTTTACAATATCCCTTAATAAATTAAAGTAGAACTATATGCAAAACATTTTTTTTTCATTTTGGATAGAGCAAGGGAAGGTTATAACTGTCAAATTTTTAATTTTTTTTCCATCTGTGTCCTAATTGCTGAGATTTCCCTTCACTTCCTGTCCCATAGCCAAACAGGAAGTAATAGAAAATTCCTGCAAATTAAGGGAATTCCTTCTGGTGTCTTTATTGGAAGATTTCCCTGCTATTACTTTTCTGGGGACAACCCAAAATTTGGTATTTCCTTTTACTTTCACTTTCAATGATAATGGTAAACAGGACAAATAGAGAGGATGCATCTCTTAAAGGGGGCACAGACCGCAATAAAAACTGACAAGCATTCTAATCCCTCTCCATTCTTTTCAAAACTAAAAAAAAAAGGTTTGCCTTTAGTTATACTTCAAATTAACGCAATGGTCCTTGTTCAAACCCTTATAATTCTCTTCCTGGCTACTGCAACAGTCATTTGTTTAGTATTCCACACATAAGCCTCGCTCGCATCTCTGTAGTCTCTCATGAATTCTGAAGTAAGATGTATCTATACCTTACACAATTTGCTGTCTCTCTCAATCTCTTGGCTTTAAGGCGATTTAGGTCTACAAATACGATACAATACTATGCTCTGCCTTATAAAATACAATCCATCCTCCAACTATATTTGTAACCACGTACACAAATACTATCTCAATCACACTGTCCAGTTGAAGTTCTCCACATGATCTAGTCACTCACTCCATTCATAACATGATTCTATGCAAGGCTGCAAGATTTCTGTAGAACAGTCCCTCTTTCCTGGAAGTCTCTTCTCTTTAAAAAATCCTGAAATTCCACCTCTTTTAGGGTCCACATACACTGGCTTAAAAAAATGCTGCTTCTACAGGAGTTTTGTGTTTTGCATGTAGAAGCAGCTCGGTGTTATCCTATGTGCCCATGCACATTAGGAAGTTTAGAGGCATAGTTTAAGCTCAGCATTTAGAGGCAGGAAAAAAACCTTTCTGGTTTACATTTTTGATTGGAGTTTTCTGGCAGAAAAAATGCTAAATACTCCCAAATGGACCTTAACATGTGTACAAAAACACTCTGTATGAGCCTTTTTTTCTGCCAAGGGAACGTTGGAAGCGTTCTATTAAGCCCAGTGTGCATGGAACCTAAAATTCTGTATACAACTTCCTCCCTACTCCAAACATTCATCACCCAATAACAAACTTCATTCACCTGCTTGCCCTGCCACCTGACTTACTGTTAGGGCCTGGACTTGACCCTGGCCGGGTCCTCTGCTGTGTCTGATAGTGGCGTCACCTGGAATGCTATACAGTTTCCTGGACAATTCCTTGAATGATACTGCCTTGAATCTTGTTTGTCTTGAACCTTGAACTCTTTGCTTCCTATGAACTTCCTGATTTAAACCATGTCTCTGCTCTCCCTGTTTACCAGATTGTTGTGCTCTTTCCAGCCAATATCTCGATTTTGTCTCTCTTCACTACCATTCATTACCGACCTTTGGCTTGATCCTCGACTATGTTTCTGCTTAGTCCCAACCTGCAACTATTAGTTGCCGACCTTTGGCTTGTTCCTCGACTACGCTTTTGATTGATCCCTACCTGCTATATCTGCTACTAGACCCCAGCTTGCTCACCCCCTTGTGGGGTGATCGAAAGGACCATGACCTGGTACTTGTCAGAAATCATGAAATTAGACCGAGACAGAAGTACAGTTAAATCACACTTGTTTAATAATAAAAGTAAAAAGAACAAACGTAGTCAAACATTGCCAAAGTTCAGTAACCAGAACAGATAGTCAGCCAAGCCAGGCGGCTCAAGTAGGCAGGACAAACGAGCAGGATATGAACAACAGCTGAGTAACAGTGGAGAGAGATGGGAGCTGGCAATTAGCCGACAACTGAGCGGCCAGCTCAGAGAAGGAAGAGCTGAGTCCAGCCCTGACAGTACTAACATGCAGCAAAGCCCATCTCCACCATCAGGAGCTCTGGTGAATACCGGTTAGTAATTAGACCCCACACCTTAGTTGAACCCGTGTCATCAGCCAGGGTGATCTGCGCGTATATCTGTCCCGCTTGCCGGTGGGTGCTACCCCACTGCTATAGCTACTGGCCCCCAAGCCTGACTTCAGACTGTGACACCTACCTATTGTGTTTAATGTTTCCCCACTTCTTAGATTTCTTTTATCCCTGTAGCATTGTTCAGCTTAAAATAATATGTGGATCCTTATATATTAAGATTTTTTTTTACATCATTATCATCACTTGGTCATTTTAACTAGCAAGTGTTGCTGAGCCACAAAACCATTCAGACTTCTTTTTGTCAGGCCCAATACTCAAGCTTTTACTGGAAATTTCTGCGGTTTACTTCTAGTGTGTCCCTGGCCTACTGTTTGGTGTTCCTCAAGTAAAACCATCAGAAACATTTGCACTGTGACCTGAAAGTAGTACATTTTATGCAAGATACATAAACCACTTCAACTGGTTATTCCTAGTTCAAAGATAGAACAGCTCTTCTCCAAGCCGTTCCATATTGCCTTACACCTGTAATTCTTATTTACAGCAACCACAGATGTTTAATGGAATCCCAGTGCCTTTTTTGGCAAGACCAACTGGTATTTTTTCCACACATCAAATGTATACTGTATATCAAAACACATTTAATGGTACATTAGAATTTAATAGAAGTTGATTCTTTGGATTTACATACCCTTTAACCCTTTCGTTCCTGGAGCCTTTTTACACATTTTTGCACACATGTTAAAATGCACATTTTAGACTTTTAAATAAAATCCCCCAAAACGTATATTTTCTAAAAGCACAGATCCTCAAGAAAAATTGGTGACAGTTGCAGTTCTTTTTACATCATACAATAGTTGCACTACTGTTTAACAAGTCTATATTTTCATTAAAAAATACACACAAATTAGTTACACAAACACTATACCCCATTTTGGGTTAACTATAAAACACGAGCTTACAAGCCCCCTATGTGTTAGCATAGTGCAGGTGACAGGTTTTCTTTAAGGAGACATCAGGGGTCTAAAATTTCTCCTCTGCACTCTGATGGAGCACAGACTGTGCTCAATCACCTTCTTTCCAAACCAGACAAGCTGTAGATTGACAGCTCTGAACGTAGAAGTGCTCAGAGATGAACATTTCTAGTTTCATTCTTTACAGTGGTGATCAGCAAATGAATGTTCACTGATTCCCCACCATTCTCCAGTCTGCCACCTGCCATGGAGGTTCTGGGCAAACAGGAGGGACAGGTGAGCCCAGGTGAGGACTTGGCAGGAAGGAGTTCTACCAAGCAGCCAGGAACAAAAAATATAAACAAACTCCCAGCTTCTGTAACAGCTGGGACCCTGTTTACCAGTGTTAAAGTGGAAGTCTAAACATTTTTTCCCTTAATGCATTCCTCGCATTAAGGTAAAAATAATGTTTAGGTGTCAGCACCCCCTCATCCCCCCTTTTACTTATCTGAGCCTTCATTCCATCCAGCGCCATGCACGTCTGCAGATCTTTTCTCCCCTCACTTCCAGGTCTCACTGGCCTTACTGAGGCTGAAATTTGACGTCAAAGTTAACACTGCACTACCACATAAGAATAAGTAGGGGGCATCTACTAACCTTTAAGGGATTGTAAAGTCTCATTTTTTTTTAAATAAAAATAACAAACATGTTATACTTACCTGCTCTGTGCAGTGGGTTTGCACAAAGCAGCGTAGATCCTCCTCTTCTCAGGTCTCTCTTCGGTACTCCTGGCCCCCTCCCTCCTGTTTAGTGCCCCCACAGCAAACAGCTTGCTATGGGGCATCCGAGCCGAGCTGCAGCTCATGTGTCCATTTAGACATAGAGCTGCGGTTTGCCCCCCCCCCCCCGATTGGTTAACTTACTTTGATTGACAGCAGTGGGAGCCAATGGCACCGCTGCTGTGTCTCAGCCAATCAGGAGGGAGAGTCCAGACGGCTGAAACACTCGTGGACATCGCTGGACAAAGATGGGGCTCAGGTAAGTTTTAGAGGGGCTGAGGGGGGCTGCTGCACACAGAAGGCTTTTTATCTTAATGCATAGCATGCAAAAAAACCTTCTGCTTTTACAACCCCTTTAATATTTATTGTTGATTATATATTTAGGTAATATGTGCAATGACATTACAGCCAATAGAGTTTACAGTTATGGTTTTTTTTATATTTTATATTTTAAAGTTGCATTTCTGTTTGTTAAAAAGCAATATTTTTGTTTGTTTATGATACTTGGTTTTATTTATATTTATTTTCTGTGTCTGTGGTGCATGTTCAAATCTTAATACCATAAATAATAAAAATGTTATTAGATTTTTACTCCAGGAGTATATAATGAGTTTGGAAATTCTAGACAAATACTTAAATAATGCATTCATGCAAGTTAACTAAACTCATTAGATTTTAGTCTACTAAAATGTACTGGGGATTTTAGTCAACTAAAATACGACTAAAAATAAAACAATTTAGATGACTAAAATACAACTAACATTAAAATGGTGCTTTATTCAAAAGACTATGACTAATACTAAATCGAAAGTTAATGTCAAAATTAACACTGCTGTCTACATGCCAGAGCTGCCACCAATGTAGTTGTGTCAGTGGCAGTAGAATGGTTAAGGGCAGAAAGGAAATACTTTAACAGCTATAGAGTTGTGTGAAAAAGTATTATGCCCCTTCCTAATTTTTTTTTTTTTTTTGCATATTTCTCACACTTAAATGATTCAGATCATCAAACAAATTTTAATATTAAAGTAAATCCAAAATGCAGTTTTCAAATAATTATTTCATTTATTAGGGGAAAAAAGCTGTTTAAACCTGCCTTGCCCTATGTGAAAAAGTAATTGCCCCCCCCCCCCTCATGCTGAATCATAAATGGACTGTGATTAATCACAATTTTTTGGAAAGCTGAGTTAAATTTCACTTCACCCTGATTAATGCCACACCTGTTGAATCAAGAAATCACATAATCAGAAGCTGTCTGACAAAGTGAAGCACGCTAACAGATCACAAAAAGCCACACATCATACCACAATCTAAAAAAATTCAAGAACAGATTAAAAACAAAGTAATGTACATGTATCCATCTAGGAAGGGATTTCTAAGGCTTTGGAACTCCAGTTGTGAAGGAATGTGATGTAGATAATAATAGTAATCTGAAAATGTCTATTTTCTTATGTGCATACATATTTTTCTCCTTACTCATTATATAAGTATACAGATTAGCTCTGTTCCTATATTTTCTCAAGATGGCGGGTACCCCCTGCATCCCACACATCAGAAGAACGCGGAACTGAAGATAAAACCAAAGACAGCCAAACCTCGTTATGAAGATTCTCCATCTTCTTTTCCTTCTTAACCAATGAGATGTACCTATTAGACTAACATAGCAATGACGTATTTGTGTGTATAAAACATTAGCACCGCCTTGAATAAATTAGAAGTGTAACAAGTAACGGTGCTGAGCGTGTCTCAGAGTGTTTACTTTTATATGCATGCATATCAACACTTTCAAAATTAGAGACAGCAGCAGATAACCTTGGGCTCGATTGGAGCTCTTAATCATTTCCATAACAGATGGTGCCGAAACCCGGGACCTCAGGCTACAGTCGAAGCTATACCGCGACAAGCATTCGGGCGTTAACTGATTGATGAGAGTGGGGTTTGCGCAGCCCTAACAGTACCGGTGAGTTTGATTTATATTCTTACCACTGTACGACTCTCTTATCTTTCGGTTGACGGCTGGATTCTGTCGGTATGCTGAGACTGTCTTAGAGGCAGGTATTTCCTCGCCTGAGGTTGTTTTAACGAACCTGCCAATGGGTTTCTGCTGACTGTATTTTTTGTTCACTGTCTGCCATTCTTTGGGCTACGAAACTCAGCAGTCTAAAAGTGCTACATGTGCGATTGTGGCAGTCGGTTATAGGATGGTTACTCAAGGATTTGTCGGATCTTTAAAAGGAAATCTCAGCTGCTGGCGTTGCAGTCTGAAAGCATTACAGATGTGTCACCCCCAGATGTGCTGTCGGCCTCTGGGAGGTAACTGTAATGATGGCCTTTAACTGGGTTGAAGGGGGTGATGTCTGCCCCTGAGGTTATCTTAGCCTGCTGAAATTTTGCAGTTCGAAGAGTGGCAGGTGTAATGTCCTGTCGTGAGTGTATTTGTGGTTTACTGTTCGCTATGTATGAGAGGGGTTGGGGTGGGGACTGGTTAAGGTCGGAGGGGGGGCTGCCCGGGGGATCTGTTGGGTCGCGGGCCGTTGCTCCTCACTACCCCTGACGTGTTTGTTCTTGTTCTGAGATTAACCGTACATTACAGGGTTATAGCAAACAGTAGCAACTTGGAGCGCAGTATGAGCCCCCACCGAAGGAATTTGTTGATAAGAACGCTGAGAAAAATATTAACCCCTTGGTTGTATGTAATCTCCTCTCAAGCCGTTAGCCGAGAAAGAGAGAGAGAAAAGAAAGTGATATTGTAAAGAAAGTGATATTGCAAAGAAGGAGAGAAGCAGATGTTGAAATAGTTAACAAAGTTGAAAGAAGTGGCGAAAGTTATGTTGCTGAAGAAACAGGGAGAAAAATCCTGTGTGATAAAGAAAATTGGATAAAGGAAGTTAAGACAGATGGCGATTGTATTATGTATGTGTATCACATAGCTGATGATATGTTGGAACTTGAAACAAAGGAGAGGAGGGACGGCACTGCCCTCTGTCTAACAACCACTCCTTTCTCACCACCCAAGCACAACCCCCTGTGACAACTAAGCCCGGCGGCCATCTTAGTGCACCCATGCCTTCACTTTCTACCTAGCCTAGTGCACTTCCTGCCGGCGGCCATCTTGGTACACCCAGTAAGCTTAAACAGCCTGTACCCAGCCCTCCCTGTTTTAAACCAGGATGGTTCATACCACACACCTGTCTTCCCCAATACGGAAGCATCACATTCCCAGGCCGGATATGTTAATGATGAAAAAGCGTCTGAGTGGGAAGCCCAACAACAGGCAGCAAGGCCACCCACTGATTTAACCCCCAATCCGGCTCCGGACTCACAGTTCCGAGAGGATCTCAAACACATGCTGGCAACCGTAAAGAACAGTGCCTCTTGCCAGCCCCTGCCCCAACAACAGTCTCGGTTACCAGAAGGGGCACCAGTGATGTATGTCGCTTTTACTCTATCACAAGCAGCGGCCTTAGTGACAAGTCTGCCTGACCCAGAGAAGCAGCCAATTCCCTTCTACCACAGGATAGTGCAGATACAAGAAACTTACTCAGCTGCCTGGAGAGACTTGATCAGCCTATGCCAAATCAAAGCAGGATATGTCTTTTGGCCAGTCATGCAGACGGCCTTCAATGATGCCAGCCTGACAAGTGCCACTTCCTACACCTCAGGAGTAGAGTTCTGTGCACAACTCCACGACTGGGCAAAGGAGAAGTTGACGGATCAGACCACCACAATCCAAGATATTACCCAAGATAAAGGGGAGTCTGTGAAGAAGTATCATGCTAGACTCATAAAGGCACACACACACATGTTATCAACTGCTTTTGTTTCAGGGCTCAGAGAGGATATCAGAAAAGGCCTGATGGTGGCCCGCCCTGAATACCATTCAATGAAAATGTCTGATTTATTGTTGGTGACCAGAGGTATAGAAAATCAAAAAGATAAAAAACCAACGCCCCTCATGGTAATCCATGACGAAGATCCCGCCTACACTCGTCCACCACCACTGCCCAATACCAGGGTAAGGATCACCTGTTACAACTGTGGGAAACGGGGTCACATAAGGAAAGAATGCAGAGCCCCAAAATATCCCAAACGAGACAGGGAACCCTATGCAGGGCAACGGGAACATTAACCACCACCACCACGCCCCAACTCTCACTAGGAAATGCGCAAACCCGTGTCACCCCTTATGGCAGTGTCCTCAAGTGGAACTGGGGGACCCTTAGCAAAGGTCACGTTACCCATACAAGGAAAACCTACCACCTTTCTCATTGACACGGGTGCAGCCAGAAGCGTGTTGAGGGCTGTGGACCTGCCTGATAATTCTTTCCTTTCCACTATTGATGTTTCCTGTGTAGGAGTGGATGGGGTACCCCGCTCTAGTCCACTTACTGAGCCTCTACAGGTGGGAACATTTCCTGATTTACTTGCCAGATTTGTAGTCTCCTCTACATGTCCCTTGAATCTACTAGGAGCTGATGTGTTGTCCAGACTACAGGCCTCAATCAGGACACGCCTGAAGGGGGGATGAAGTTACATACTCCCCTATCTTTAGAAGACTAATCTGCTTTGTGTTCTCTGCCTCTCCTGATGACACTTAATGAAGAAAAAACTTCAAGTTCAATACTGCAGGAAGTACTTGACAGAATCCCTGCGTGCCTATGGTCCACAGGACCGGAAGACAACGGTCAATTAAAGGTGCCACCAGTTTCAGTCAAGCTAAAAGAGGGTGCTTCATTGCCCCGGAAACCACAATAACCCCAAGAAGAGAATCCTAAAGAGAGAACCAGGTACCTACTGTGGATGCCTTTGACTGCAAAATACCTCACAGAGGTGGACCTTACAAACGTTTTCTTCAGTGTCCACCCTCACCCCTCCTGCTGGTACCTTTTTGCATTCATCCACGGAAAGAAACGGCAACATACCTAAATAGTTGTGCCGCAAGGGGCACAGAACTTTCCAAGCCAGTCTGCAAAAGCTATGGCTATCATCCTTGACACATGACAAGAGGAACAGCCGGAAGTGATTCTCTTCCAACATGTTGATGACCTTCTCCTTTGTGCAGCTGACTTACCCCCTGTTGAACTCACCTCAGAAAGCCTGTTGTGCTATCTTGCCAACCAGGGCTGCAGAGCCTCAAAGCCCAAATTGCAGTGGTGCTCAACACCTGTCATTTTCCTTGGACTAATTTCCTAGTGCAGAGCATGGATTCCAGAAGCCTTCCTACTGATGCTCTGCAATCAGACCCTTCCAGATGTCTCCTGAAGAAATATCTAAAGTTTGAAGCCTTTAAGTGCGCCACCCCCGGCGCTAGGGCTCCCAACCTACGGCAAAACGCTCAAGTTCTTTGTATCCGAACATCTGGGACATGCTACAGGTGTACTCACCCAATCACACGGCATCAGCCTACGCTCCGTAGGATATTATTCCTGTCGGCTGGATGCGGTAGCAAGAGGAGGCCTATTGTGTCTGCGAGCTGGATTTGCTACACAAGCCTTGCTTGACAAAACTTTGAACTTGGTCCTCGGACACTGCCTCGTTCTGCTTGCTCCCCATGACGTTGTTGCCATATTCAACCAAGGTCCAGCCGAAACACTTGTCCACTACCAGACACTTGAGACTCCTGTGTTCTCTCCTACTGGACAGCATTACTCTATTAAGTTGTCAAACACTGAACCCTACCACCCTTCTTCCACTTCTCGAGGGGGGAGGAGGAGTAGAGTCTTGACTTGTCACCCCATGACCACACAGGACACGCGGTCACCACTGAAAACACTGTTCTACAAGCTGAAGCCTTACCACCGGTGATGTCTGCACAGGAGGCAGAGCTGTAAGCACTTACTACAGCACGTAAATGGGCAGAGGGAAAAAGAGCCAACATTCATATGGACTCAAGATATGCTTTCAGCATTGCCCATGATTATGGTGTTATCTAGGACAGAGGATTCCTGACGGCTGCAGGAACACCTGTGAAAACTTGATTGATGCCTTGCTTCTCACAACCCAAGTGACTATTATGAGTAAAAGCACACGACAAAATGAACTCAAAGGAAGCTTAAGGCAATCATCTAGCCAATTCAGCTGCCAACCAGACAGCTGGTGGTCCACGGGAAGTGGACAGCAGGGTGGTAGAAGAAGACCACCCCGTGCTTACCTTACAGACTTTCCCAGTGGACAGAGTTTATCTAAAAGAACTACAGGAAACAACAAGTCTGGATAAGAAGGAAAGCTGGAAACGGAGAGGAGCAACTCTCAGAAATGGACTATTCGAGTGCAACAAGAAGCCTTGTCTACCCAGGAGTATGTACCCAGTTGTGGTGCAATGGGCACATGGAGCTGCCCACTTGACAAAGACTTTTATGAACTCTCTTATCAACAAGTGTTGCACCAAGAGTTACTCCACTGACCGACAACTTCTGCAGATCATGCATTATCTGCACCAACTGCAACCCAGGATGCACAGAAGAAGAAGCACCTGGCAAAAGCCCTATACCCCATTCCAGAGGATGCAAATTGATCATTCTCAAGTGCCAAGAAGTGGCAGATTCGAAAACGCCCTAGTGGAAGTGGTCACGACTGCCAGGACCACAGCTAAGAAACTACTAAGTGAGATAGTATGTAGATTTGGGGTCCCAGAGGTGATATTGAGAGATCAGGGACCAGCCCTAACAGCAACCCTTACAAAAGAGATTTGGGCAGCACTGGGGGTTCAGCTGGCACTACACATCCCATACCACCCTCAAAGTAGCGGGAAGGTAGAAAGGATGAATGGGACACTAAAAACAGGATGTTAAAGATGGCCCAATAGACTAACATGAGTTGGCCCATTGCCCTGTTCAGTGTCAGACACACCCCCGGGGGAAACATGCCCTATCTCCTTATGAAATTTTGTTTGGTTCAGCTCCCAGACTTGGTTGTTACTTTCCACAACAGTTACAGTTACAGTCTGATGTGTTGACTAATTATGTAACCACATTATCACGAGAATTAACCTGAATGCATGTCCAGGTGTTTTCTTCCATTCCAGATCCTGAATTAGATACAGGAACACACCAACTACTGTCTGGAGATCCTTGAGCCAAGTTATGATGGTCCATTCCAAGTTTTGGTGACCACAGCCACCTCAGTCAAGTTGGCCAGGAAGAACACCTGAATGCACGCTTATCACTGCAGGAGAGCGTGTTTTCGGGTGCTGCATATCCTTTTTCTGTTTGATCTAGGGGGGAGGGGCCCAGGAGGTGGCCATCACAAAAATGATAACATAATTACGTTTTGGTGTAACTCTTCAGGTACACATGTGACCACCTTGACCTTAGATTACTGTGACATAGTACCTTGTCCGTTTGACCCTTCATGGTGATGCCATTGGTACAGTGATATCCCTGACAGTAAGGACATATATGTATGCCACACAGACAGTTACTGGGGACAGAGTTGTGGTTCCTGTGGGGACCAGTGGGTTGGAACACAGGGCCAGACTGGGCGACCACAGAGTGCATTAGACAAAAAAAAAAAAAAAAGATGAAAATAGAAAGCCCCATATCCTAACCAAAGATACCCCTGATACATACACGTCATAGGGGTTACAAGGGGGGTCCCTGATGAGTTTAAATCCAGGGATCAGGTAAAAGCTGGTTTTGAGACTTTGATCCCCATAACAACTGTCAGCAAGAATGTAGATTGGATTAACTACATGTCATGGTTATGCAATAAAGTTTGTCGATCAGCATACCTGTCTCCATGTGTTCATCTCTAGAGACCAGCTGACCCTCACCAGACTGCTTTTGTAACCTCTCCTAGAAGCATGGCCCCACCCCAGGCCCTATCAGGGAACCCTATATTAACCTGTGCACTGCAAGCCAGCAGTGCTGATCAACCACTGTGTGTTAGCCTCTGTGTGTACTTGCTATGTTTCCTACATCTGATTTCTGTTACCGACTTTGGCCTGTTCCCGGCCATCCCTGTTTGCCTGTGACCCTGATGTTCCAGCCAGCTCCCTCCTTCCTCTTCTCCTGTAGTCTACTGTGAGCGTGAGCTGTGAGACCCTGGGGGCCGCGACCTGGAGCCAGACTGCAGCGCAGTCCATCCTCACCACTAGAGGCTCTGGTGAACACCTGCTGGCTCTTAGACTCCGCGCCCTGGGGAATCTATGCTCTAGCTCCCAGTGGGATCTGTGTCAGTGATCCAGTAGACCTGCTTCCTGAACCTCCCAGGGTACAATCCGCAGCAGTCAGCCGTAGGGTCTACTACCTTGCGGTGCACTCCTGATCCCAACGGTGTGCATCTGTCACCCAGCCTCTAGGTGACCTGACACTACACATATTATAACCAACAGAGATTTGTAAATTACTCTAAAGATGCCCTCCAGCGAATTGCTGACCAGTTAGCCCCCACTTCCTACATGACATTCCAGGACCGGGTGGCCTTAGACATGGTGCTAGCTGGGAAAGGAGGTGTTTTGTAAAATCATAGGAAAAAACGAGAACCTGTTGTACATACATTCCTGATAATATTGGCCCAAATGGTAAGGTTACTTTAGCTATAAAGTAATTAGAAGATCTGTCACTGGAGTTGAAGAAGAACTCAGGTATCACAGATCCATGGGACCAATATTTTAGCTGGATGAGTGGGTGGCAGAAGGTGCTCGCCCAGATACGGGTAAGGGTATTAATAATCCTGGTTCTTTTAGCCCTGATTGTATGCTGTATTCTACCTTTTGTAAAAAGTTAATGAGCAAGGCTGTAGACAATAGCACACCTACATTTCTCCACCAAGAAGAAGAGGACCCCCTTATGATGGAAGATGACAAACCCTTCACTCCTCTACAGTCACTCCCTGTCCATAATCTCACAATCCTATAGGGTTATAGGGATAGATAGCGCCTGACTGCACCTCTCCAGCTGTATCGAGGAGGGAAGTGAACAGTTGCTGCCCAATTCTATATACAGCCTAAAAGAGTTGCTGAGGAGAAGGGCCAGGCCAAAGTAGGACCTTTAGTATTAGGGACAGAAAAGAGAAAATAGTCATTTTAGGGGGGATTGTGAAGGAATGTGATGTAGATAATAATAGTAATCTGAAAATGTCTATTTTCTTATGTGCATACATATTTTTCTCCTTACTCATTATATAAGTATACAGATTAGCTCTGTTCCTATATTTTCTCAAGATGGCGGGTACCCCCTGCATCCCACACATCAGAAGAACGCGGAACTGAAGATAAAACCAAAGACAGCCAAACCTCGTTATGAAGATTCTCCATCTTCTTTTCCTTCTTAACCAATGAGATGTACCTATTAGACTAACATAGCAATGACGTATTTGTGTGTATAAAGCATTAGCACCGCCTTGAATAAATTAGAAGTGTAACAAGTAACGGTGCTGAGCGTGTCTCAGAGTGTTTACTTTTATATGCATGCATATCAACACTTTCAAAATTAGAGACAGCAGCAGATAACCTTGGGCTCGATTGGAGCTCTTAATCATTTCCATAACACAGTAAACCACGGGGAGAGCCATTATCCACAAATGGAGATAACTTGAAACAGTGGTGAACCATCCCGGGAGTGGCCAACCTACAAAAATTACTCCAAGAGCATGATGATGACTCATCCAGGAGGTCATAAAAGAACCCAGAACAACTTCTAAAGAACTACAGGCCTCACTTGCCTCAGGTAAGATGAGTGTTCATGATTCAACAATAAGAAAAACACTGGGCAAAAATGGCATCCATGGGAGAGTTCCAAGGCCAAAGCCACTGCTGACCAAAAAGAACACAAAGGCTCATCTCACATTTACCAAAGTACATCTTGATTATCCCCAATATTTTTAGGCAAATATTCTGTGGACTGAAGAGACACAAATTTAACTTTTTGGAAGGTGTGCATCCCGTTACATCTGGCATTAAACGCATACAACATTTAATAGCAAGAACATCATAGGAACAGTCAGACATGGTGATGGTAGCGTAATGGTCTGGGGCTGCTTTGCAGCTTCAAGACCTGGGCAACTTACCATAATTGATGGAACCATAAATTCTGAGCTCTACCAGAAAATCCTAAAGGAGAATGTCCGGCCATCAGTTCGTGACCTCAAGCTCAAGTGCATGTGGGTTATGCAGCAGGACAATGATCTAAAACACAACAGCAAGTCCACCTCCAAATGGTTCAAACAAATGTAAATGCAAAATGTAGGTTTTGGAGTGGCCTAGTCAAAGCCCGGACTTAAAACCAATTTAAATGCTGTATCATGACCTTACACAGGCTGTTCATGCTGAAAAACCCTACAATGTGGCTGAATTAAAACAATTCTGCAAAGAAGAGTGGGCCAAAATTGCTCCACAGCAATGTGAAAGACTCATTGCCAGTTATCGCAAATGCTTGATTGCAGTTGTTGCCGCCAAGGGTGGCACAACCAGTTATTAGGTTTAGGGGGCAATTACTTTTTCACATAAAGCCAGGCAGGTTTGGACAGTTATTTTGCCTTAATAAACGAAACCATCATTTAAAAACTGCATTTTGTATTGACTCGGGTTATCTTTGTGTAATAATAAAATTAGTTTTATGATCTGAGTCATTTAGGTGTGACAAATATGCAAAAAAAAAAAATCAGAAAGGGGGCAAATACTTTTTCACACAACTGTATGACTTTTACTATAATTTCTTATTGATTTGATGGTTAAAGGTTCCATTTTGAGGAATTTAAATCAGATGTAGTTTCATATTCACCCCACATTCGTTTAAACAGATTTCTTCTAAATGAAGTAGAAAACTTTTCAGATTTCAGAGACTGTGGGTGAATATGGTATACTTTATCACTTGAGAGAATCATTATGCAGAAGCTGTCTTCTGTTCAGTAAGCAATATAATAAGCATACTTGAAACTGGAAAAGCTCAGACATAAAACTAAATGAAAAAGCAGCAGCAGAGAAGAGTACAGGGAACAAAGCTGGCATTATAAATTCAGTAGCACAGCTTAGCAATGAAAACTGTGCCAGGGCAAACCTGGTGCCATTCTAATTAGGGGTGTTATTATAACACAATATACATGGCTGTTTTGCATAACAATTGCAATACTTTTGTACTTGGATTTAATTATTAACAAGCATCATAGTTTTGCTTGCTTAATTTGACATTTCTTATGTGCTGTGCTGCTTTTAGCAGAACATTTTTCCTGTACACACTGCAATAAATGAGAGGATTAAAAGGTGTAAAAACAGAGATATTTTACCCTGAGGTTGTTTTATTTAGTTTATTGAATGAAACAAAGAGTGACGAGAAAACAAATCCATTACAAGCATCCAGTAATTATTAATTATTTAGCAAAGTTTAAATTGTTAGTTTTCTGGAAGTTTTCTGAAAAATGAAAAAGTGATCTAACATCATACGCCCTCCCCACCCCCTGGTCCCTGGGGTAATTACTGGGATGCTGAGCTGTCAGTGTCCACGCAGCCAGTCCACTGTTCTCCCTCTTCTCTGTGCAGCACTTCCGGGTTGGTCCAAAACCATTCTGATAGGTCAATGCCAACAAAGAGCACCGCTCTGGTCCGTCCCAGAAAAGCTGCAGTGCAGATGCAGTGCAGAATCATAACATCATCAACAGTTGTCATTAAACCAGCCAGACACTATGATACAGACTGCGATGTAGCACATCTTTAACCTTACCTAATTATAGCAATTAGATGGGATATTACAAATGAGCAATACTAATAAAAATGTACCACCCTCCTAAATAGTTTTTACTTTGCCCAGGTCGATTGCCTTGGTATGTATGATCACACTACCTAAGAAAGGGCATCAGTTGATTTTTCTATTTCAGACGCCCCTTCCCCACCATAAAGTTCAGAATCCACAAACATCCAGAAATAATAATTTATCAAGAATTTATAACTTCTGGTTTCTCTCTCCTTCTGGAGAAATAATAAGAGTGGCCAACTATCCAGATAACACATTGGCTGAACTTAGAAAACACAAAATTAATGAATAACAAGGTGTACATACTGTATATTCTTTATTTATTGTTATCTCAAAGCCAAGCCCTCCTAAGCTCATCAAGGGAGAAGCCAAGTGATCTAGCTTAGATAGCAGTCCCAAGAATGAGAGCAAAAGTGAAAATTAGAGAGGTTGATTTTTTTTTTTTTTAAGAAAAGAACAGCATAAAATTTAAACTTAGTTAGAGCCCTTGCACACTGGGGCGGGGGGCGGCGTCGGCGGTAAAACGCCGCTATTATTAGCGGCGTTTTACCGTCGGTCTGCGGCCGCTAGCGGGGCGGTTTTACCCCCCGCTAGCGGCCGAGAAAGGGTTAAATACCACCGCAAAGCGCCTCTGCAGAGGCGCTTTGCCGGCGGTATAGCCGCGCCGTCCCATTGATTTCAATGGGCAGGAGCGGTAAAGGAGCGGTATACACACCGCTCCTTCACCGCTCCGAAGATGCTGCTGGCAGGACTTTTTTTACCGTCCTGCCAGCGCATCACTCCAGTGTGCAAGCCCTCGGGGCTTTCACACTGGAATGCAAGGAGCGGCACTTTCGGGTCGGTTTGCAGGCGCTATTATTAGCGCAATAGCGCCTGCAAACCGCCCCAGTGTGCAAGGGCTCTTAGAAGTAACAATTCAGAATATACAGTATAAAAAAGTAGGCAATTGAAGGAACCGTGATTGATACTTAGAATCTCTCAAAACAGGGTAAATCATGGGGTTAGGTGATCTGTGCAAAGTAATCCAAGAACCTTTACCCAACTGATCTGTTTTATACCTACAGTATCTCACAAAAGTGAGTACACCCCTCACATTTTTGTAGAAATTTTATTATATAATTTCATGTGACAACACTGTAGAAATTACACTTTTCTACAATGCAAAGTAGTGAGTGTACAGCTTGTATAACAGTGTAAATTTGCTGTCCCCTCAAAATAACTCAACACACAGCCATTAATGTCTAAACCGCTGGCAACAAATGTGAGTACATTCCTAAGTGAAAATGTCCAAACTGGGCCCAAAGTGTCAATATTTGTGTGGTCACCATTATTTTCCAGCACTGCCTTAACCCTCTTGGGCATGGAGTTCACCAGAGCTTCACAGGTTGCCATTGGAGTCCTCTTCCACTCCTCCATGATGACGTCACAGAGCTGGTGGATGTTAGAGACCTTAAGTCCCTCCACCTTCCGTTTGAGGATGCCCCACAGATTCTCAATAGGGTTTAGGTCTGGAAACATGCTTAGCCAGTCCATCACCTTTACCCTCAGTTTCTTTAGCAAGGCAGTGGTCATCTTTGAGGTGTGTTTGGGGTTGTTATCATGATGGAATAGTGCCCTGCAGCCCAGTTTCTGAAGGGTGGGGATCATGAACTGTAGCACCCCAGTGCCTGCTGCAATCATGCAGCCCCAGACCATGGCACTTCCACCACCATGCTTGACTTAAGGCAAGACACATTTGTCTTTGTACTTCTCACCTGGTTGCTGCCACACACACTTGGCACCATCTGAACCAAATAAGTTTGTCTTGATCTCATCAGACCACAGGACATGGTTCCAGTAATCTGTGTCCTTAGTCTGCTTGTCTTCAGCAAACTGTTTGCAGGCTTTCTTGTGCATCATCCTTAGAAGAGGTTTCCTTCTGGGACAACAGCCAGGCAGACCTATTTGATGCAGTGTGCGGTGTATGGTCTGAGCACTGACAGGCTGATCCCCCACCCCCACACCCCTTCATCCTCTGCAGCGATGCTGGCAGCACTCATACGTCTATTTCCCAAACCTCTGGGTATGACTCTGAGCATGTGCACTCAACTTCTTTGGTTGAGCATGGTGAGGTCTGTTCTGAGTGGAATTTGTCCTGGTAAACCGCTTTATGGTCTTGGCCACCGTGCTGCAGCTAAGTTTCAGGGTCTTGGCAATCTTCTTCCTAGGCCATCTTTATGTAGGGCAACAATTCTTTTTTTCAGATCCTCAGAGAGTTCTTTGTCATGAGATGCCATGTTGAACTTCCAGTGACCAGTATGAGAGAGTGAGAGTGATAACACCAAATTTAACACACCTGCTCCCCATTCAAATCTGAGACCTTGTAACACTAACGAGTCACTTGACACTGGGGAGGGAAAATGGCTAATTGGGCCCAATTTGGACATTTTCACTTAGGGGTGTACTCACTTTTGTTGCCAGTGGTTCAGACATTAATGGTGTTGAGTTATTTTGAGGGGACAGCAAATTTACACTGTTATACAAGCTGTACATTCACTAATTTACATTGTAGCAAAGTGTAATTTCTTCAGTGTTATCACATGAAAAGATATAATAAAATAGTTACAAAAATGTGAGGGATGTACTCACTTTTGTAAGATACTGTAAGAAGGAATATTCTTGCTGAATTAGTAACCACAGAAACATCTGAAAATAATAAAAAGGAATTGCCAGGTTTATTAGGTGCTGTAAACTACGCAATACCAAATGCGCTTAAAAAAAGAATAAAAATAGACCCAAAAGGAGCTCAAAAGAAAAAAAAATCCTAACACATAAAACAGTTTACTTAAAAGATAAGTGAAAATGGGGCTTCCATCATCAACAACAAGGTGAGACCATTTAAAAGCACTAGGAACTTGATGTACTGGAATAAGGAGGATAATGCTGGGAGACCAGGAAACTAAAGCAAAACAGAGGTACCCCCTAGAATTTTATAAATTGATAATGATAAGATATGGCTGTTTAATAGTTAACAATAGTAAATTCAATATTAAAATACAAACCAAATGAGCATCATTTTGATCAAGCTTGTAGATATTCTACCTGAATCTTGTTAACAACAAATTTCTTAAAGTTAATGGCAATTATCCCAAAATCAAGCCCCATAAAAAGTTGGGGCATTAAAAACCTTCAGGATCTGACACTGGCACAACTTACGAAACCTCGATAACTGCAAATGAGAGAAGAAATGTTGTAAGTAATGCCAGGTACATGCTTAAATTTAAGCAAAATATTAAATGTCATGATATGTAGAAAAATAAAACAAAACAGCTTAAAAACCAATGCAAATTTGGATGATAAGCAATTAGAGGCAAAAAACATTCCTTTGTTATCCGTATGCAGCATTGTAAGATATAACATTGGTTCAGGAAATAATGGCTCCAAATAACTGCTGAGACAAAGACAGTAAACTATTTTAATACAAGCAGATTGCACAAATGCTCTAGTATTCTCCAAGAATGATGCCACTGGAAAGCATACCCATAACCTGCTAAAAAAGGTGCCAAAAATTACAGAACCTGATGGATAAATAAACCTGATTGCTAAATAAACCAAGATCAAAATATTTAATGAGATCATGCAGCCATATGGCACAATCAACGAAAACCAACAAAAATATGCCCCCTTACTCTCATATATTCTTTGATAGCCCAATTACAACATACAAAACATACAAATAAGAGTTAGTAATGTAGAAATGAAAGCTATTCCCCACCCCAACTTATAAATACTCACTGCTTCCAATTGCACTGCATATATTTTAGCATACATTGCAATATAAATACCTTTTACCTTTGTTTTTCTATGCGGTCACATCACCACAAAGCTCCATCTTTTCTATGTGGTGAGCGGCTGGTGGGATGGAACTAAAGCAGAGGAAACCAGTGGGTGATATCACTACTCTATGGAATTCTGTCCTGTTCTCAGTCCTGAACAAATGTAATAAACATACATTTATGCTACAATGCATGCAGTGAAATAGGGAGCACTAGGCAGGCAGCATTTAAAAGGTAGGGTATTGTATAGACTAAATTTCTGCTTTAAGACTTTAAGCACCTAGAGCAAACCTGCAAGAAAATATTCCTGCAACAATAATAACCCTAGCTGCGAAGGCAAAGTGACTCAAAAGGGACTGGATATCCCTTTAAGTTTGGACAAAAATATAGAAATCATTGACCTCATCCTGCTTAATATTAATAAAGGTATTAATAAATTCCATGGCAATTGTCCCAGTGGTTATTCCCAGGTGGTTACTGGAAAAACAATAGGTCTACCCAAGCATTTCAATAAAATCAGTGCCTAATCAAAAGAGGTGTAAGATACTGAGGCCTAAATGCCTGGCACCTCATAAAAAAATTACCAGGTGGAAAAGATAGATGATGACTCAAAGGGAAGGAAACAGGCCAAGTAGAGACATTCTAAAATTTGAGAAAGGAGGGAGTAAAGGGTACCTGCATATCAGTGTTCTACTAATTCTCTATCAATTTTTGTTTTTAACAATGGCAGGATGACAAAATACAGAATGCAGATCGTTAACAGGAACACAGCCCTTCCCAGTGAAAGAAGAAAGCAAAAACATTGACAGACATTACAAAGGAGCTTTGTCATCCTGATGCCTGTGTAGTACCCTCCAAAATAGATTGCTAGGATAATAGGTACATTTTTTTTTTTTTTGGCTCCTCTGTAATCATTGGAGCAGCTCTTGATTTGTTTGGGCTGTTCTAGATCTCACAGGCTGCAGGTTTGATTGCACCCCCCCCCCCCGCATTTTGGAGGCTTTCAAAACATAGGGGGCTGGGAAAGTCAAATGGGCAGCTTGAATATTTAGTGTGCTTCAACAAACCCCTGGGGAGGTGTGTTCCAGTAGGTGGCTGGGGAGAACATAAATGGTTTGGGCCTGAAGCAGCCCTGTTCTTGTCCTGCTGCAGAAGTTGCACAGCCTCAGGGGCTCTGCCCCTCTGATGCAGTCTTGCTGGAGCTTGCTGATGTTCATCGAGATCCTAGCTGTGGCAGGGCTGGGGGGCCTATTCCTAATCATCTAACTAAGCAGTTTCACCTGAGGATCTGGTCTGCAAAACTCACTGGAGAGTGCTGGATGGAAGCTGGAAAATGTGTAAGCTGTACTATGGCACTGTGAGTATTAATTCCTCCCTCACTGAAGACTGTCCGCTGGAAGCTAGGAGCTGAACAGTTGTCCTGAGAGATAGAGATGTCTGAAGGAAACTGGGGGGAGCTCAGCTGTCCTGGAGGCTGTTCTTTGGTTGACCAAAGAAGTTGAGTGCACGTACTCAGTGTCATATCTTGAGGTTGTCATTGGGAAATAGATGTATGAGTGCGGCCAGCATTGCTGCAGAGGTTGAAGGGGTGGGGGGTCAGCCTATCAGTGCTCAGACCATCCACTACACACTGCATCAACTTGGTCTGCATGGCTGTCGTCCCAGAAGGAAGCCTCTTCTAAAGATGATGCACAAGTAAGCCCGCAGATGGTGTCAAGCGTGTGTGGCAGCAAGCAGGTGAGGAGTACAAAGACAAGTGTGTCTTGCCTACAATCAGGCATGGTGGTGGGAGTGTCATGGTCTGGGGCTGCATGAGTGCTGCCGGCACTGGGGAGCTACAGTTCATTGAGGGAACCATGAATGCTAACATGAACTGTGACATACTGAAGCAGAGCATGATCCCCTCCCTTCGGAGACTGGGCCGCAGGGCAGTATTCCAACACAACGACCCCAAACGCACCTCCAAGATGACCACTGCCTTGCTAAAGAAGCTGAGGGTAAAGGTGATGGACTGGCCAAGCATATCACCAGACCTAAACCCTATTGATTGCCGAGCAGCATATACTAGTCCGGACAGTGTCTGTGCCGTAGTGTGTTCTGTGTGTGTTGTTTGTTGTGTTTGTTGGTCCATTTTTAAGCAAACTTTGACTAGGTGTCTTATGCATCCTATAGTGCAATAATTTTACAATTGTATGTTCACTTCACCCAGGTGATTTTATAATGGAATAATAAATTGCTATCTTTGATACCACCCTCCAACGTACTGACCATTAATTGCTAAGGTAACCACTTTCCCCCTTTCGGTAACCCTATACCGTAGATCCCTTCCCCTTTCCCTGGCCCTCATCCTACCTTTATATGCTATTTACCTCGGTTACAGCAATTACACCTCACAGGAGCATGGTCAGGAACTGATCAGTAATTGGACTGATCAAACCACCTATACTTACTTGCTTTTGCCCCCCTTCCCCCCTCCCCCCATGATTTTCTAAACCCTATTGAGCATCTGTGGGGCATCCTCAAATGGAAGGTGGAGGAGCGCATGGTCTCTAACATCAACCAGCTCCATGATGTCGTCATGGAAAAGTGGAAGAGGACTCCAGTGGTAACCTGTGAAGCTCTGGTGAACTCCATGCCCAAGAGGGTTAAGGCAGTGCTGGAAAATAATGGTGGTCACACAAAATATTGACACATTGGGCCCAATTTGGACATTTTTACTTAGGGGTGTGCTCACTTTTGTTGCCAGTGGTTTAGACATTAATGACTGTGTGTTGAGTTATTTTGAGGGGACAGCAACTTTACACTGTTCTACAAGCTGTACACTCACTGCTTTACATTGTAGCAAAGTGTCATTTCTTCAGTGTTAAATAATAAAATATTTACAAAAATGTGAGGGGTGTACTCATGTTTGCGAGATACTGTATACAATCTGATTTTACTGTTGTGGGTTTAGTAACACTTTAACATTCAGATTTTTCTTAAATAAATTACCTATTTTTTTCTGCTGTATGTCTCATGTCTGGAAAAGTCTTTCAGTTCTGAAGGTAGCTGTCTGTAAATATCATTACTGATTTAATATTAATAAAACACAAGCATATTCCAGTAGAAATGCGTTAAATAAGTGTCTTGGCTAAGGAGTGTTAATCATATTTTTATAAAGGAGGCTCCTCTTCTTGCACTTCGTTCCAGCTGGCACGAAGATATTGGGAGCTGCCATTAAACGGCAATCATCAAAATTATAATACAGGAATTCCATGTTCCTCTTGTCAGGCAGCCAGAACTCGGAACAGGAATGTTTCCACATAGAAAACTTCTTTGGAATATTTACTTCTTGTAAGTTTTTCCACTAGTGATTTCGAGAAGGGAAAACACTTTCTTGTATAAATTCCAAGTGTTCATTGTTCTTAGACATGTGAGAAAAAAGCAGGCTTGATTATGCCCATAGAAGAATATATTCACCATGGTTCCTTGTACAACATCTGGATCACTATCAACTGTAGTTAAAGCAAATCTAGGTATAAAACACATAAGAAACTGCCACTTACTTCACATAACAGACACATTTATTATATATCACTCTGGAAGCCTCAGATACTGGGACATGCTGATATACAAATAGTACTGAACTTCTGTGCTTGTCGTCTCTGCCTCCCTCCTTCATCTCGTTGTTGGTTATTGTGGCTGCTCATCACCATTATGGGTGAATATTAAAGCAGAACTAAACTTTCTCCCTCAATACAAAAAAGGTCACTGCCCCCACCTATAACTGGTCTTCACAGCAAGGAGCACTGGAAGGGCAAACGTATGTCAAAAACCAAAGAATGTCCAAGCTCAACTTACCAACCAGCCTGCGACCAACCAAACAGTATGAGTTAAAAACAGGGGTTTAGTTGCACACATTTGCAAATACATGCGTAAGCTGCAGGCCACAGCAAGGCACCCTGTATCCTGCAGACCCTAGCTCTGAAGTGCAGATGACTGGAAGGAGCCCAACCCTCATTAACCACTTGTTTACTGGGCACTTAAACCCCCCTCCTGCCCAGACCAATTTTTAGCTTTCAGCGCTGACGCACTTTGAATGACAATTGCGCGGTCATACAACACTGTACCCAAATGAAATTTTTATCATTCAAGAGCTTTCTTTTGGTGGTATTTAATCACAGCTGGGGGTTTTATTTTTTGCTAAACAAACAAAAAAAGATGGAAATTTTTGAAAAAAAAAAATAATCATTTAATAGTTTAATAGTTTGTTATAAAATGTTGCAAACAGGTAATTTTTCTCCTTCATTGATATGCGCTGATGAGGCGGCACTGGTGGGCACTGATAGGCTGCACTGATGGGCACGGATAGGCACAGATAACGCGGCACTGATAGGCACAGTTAAGGCAGCACTGATAGGGACAGTTAAGGCGGCACTGATAGGCACAGTTAAGGCAGCACTGATGGGGACAGATAAGGCGGTACTGATGGGCACAGATAAGGCGGCACTGATGGCCACTGATGGACGCTGATGGGTGGCACGGATGGGTGGCACTGATAGGTCTCACTGATGGGGGGCACTGATGGGCGGCACTGATGGGGGCACTGATGGGTGGCACTGATGGGCAGTGATGTGCGGCACTGATGTGCAACACTGTTGTTGCACTGATGTGGGCGCTGATGGGTGGCACTGATGGGTGGCACTGTTGTTGCACTGATGTGGGCGCTGATGGGTGGCACTGTGGGCACTGATGGGTGGCATTGTGGGCACTGATGGGTGGCACTGTGGGCACTGATGCATGGCACTGATTGATGGCACTGTGGGCACTGATGGGTGACGCTGGTGGGCACTGGTAGGCGGCACTACTCCCTATTGCTGTGTCACTGGCAGGGGGCAGATGATCAGTCCCGATCACGGCCGCCGGTGATCGGGTTTTTTTTCCTCCTCACGCTGTCAGCACGAGGAGGAAAAATAGCTGATTACCGGCTCTGTGTACATCACATGATCAGCTGTCATTGGCTGACAGCTGATCATGTGGTAAGGGGCCGGGACCGACCCCTTACTCTGATCTGCGATCAGGCGAGTCTCATAAACTCGCTGATCACCGGGCGCGCAGGCCGCTCGTGCACGGGACGACGTCAATAGACGCAGTCCCGGCAATTTAGATCCGCGCTGTTGCCGTCATTTGGCAATGGCCCGGATCTGAAGTGGTTAAAGACTCAGGAACACACTGAACACCCAGCACATTGCACAACGGTAGCAAAGGTGTCAGTGTGTTGCCTGACCAATATGTCACCAATACAAAAAAAGGTCACTGCCCCCACCTATAACTGGTCTTGCCATGGGTGCCTTGCCGTGACCTGCAGCTTACGCATGTATTCGCAAATGTGTGCAACTAAACCCCTGTTTTTAACGCATACTGTTAGACAGGTTAATTTGGTTGGTCACAGGCTGGTTGGTAAGTTGAGCTTGGAAATTCTTTGGTTTTTGACATGCGTTTGCCCTTCCAGTGCTCCTTGCTGTGAAGACCAGTTATAGGTGGGGGCAGTGACCTTTTTTTGTATTGTTGACATATTGGTCAGGCAACGCACTGACACCTTTGCTGCCATTGTGCAATGTGCTGGGTGTTCAGTGTGCTCCTGCACCTTTAAGGAGGGTTGGGCTCCCTCAAGTCATCTGCCCTTCATCTATCTATTAGAATACATGTGCTCTCACTGTGGAGACTCTTAAAAGTGAGAGCTAGGGTCTGCAGGATACAGGGTGCCTTGCTGTGGCTGCAGCTTACGCATATATTTTAAGTGTAAGGAACATTTACATAAAATCAAAATACGGTGTACACCTACGTATTGTGCACCAAGAGTATACATTACCAAACTAATATATATATATATATACCGTATTTATCGGCGTATAGCACACACTTTTTTCCCCTTAAAATCAGGGGAGAATCGTGGGTGCGTGTTATACACCGATCCCCGCCGATCTCCGCTGATTTTTTCCGATCGCGCCGACATACACATCCGAGTGTACAGATTCAAATATGGCGCCGGCGGACTCGGCGGAGCAGAGCGAGCGCCGCAGAGATCGGAGGGACTGGGCGGAGCCGAGATACACATACCCAAGTGTACTCGGCTCTTTTCGGCTCCACTCACAGTCACGCCCAGGGCGGGACTGGGCGTGACTGTGAGCAGAGTCCTCCGGCGCCATATTTGAATCTGTACACTCAGATGTGTATGTCGGCGCGATCGCAAAAAATCAGCGGAGATCGTCGGGGATTGCAAGGCTGCACTGGGGCAAGGCTGCAATGGACACTGGGGAAGGCTGCACTAACAAGGCTGCACTGACATGGCTGCAAGGCTGCACTGGGACAAGGCTGCAATGGACACTGGGGAAGGCTGCACTAAGAAGGCTGCACTGACATGGCTGCAAGGCTGCACTGGGACAAGGCTGCAATGGACACTGGGGAAGGCTGCACTAACAAGGCTGCACTAACAAGGCTGCACTGACATGGCTGCAAGGCTGCACTGGGACAAGGCTGCAATGGACACTGGGGAAGGCTGCGCTAACAAGGCTGCACTAACAAGGCTGCACTGACAAGGCTGCACTGAGAAGGCTTCAAACTTGGGGTGCGTGTTATACGCCGGCGCGTGTTGTACGCCGATAAATACGGTATATATATATATATATATATATATATATATATATATATATATATATATTTATTTTTTTTTTGCAACTTTATTATTTAGTAAAATCAAATATTATAGTTAGAGTTTAGGTCATATATTCCACATTCGCATTAGGGAACACGTCTAAGTGCATTATTCACATTAAACTCGCTTAACAGTGTATAAGAATTTTAACAGAGAGACAGTAGGGAAGAAGGAAGAAGAAAAGAAAAAAGAGGAAAGAGGGAAAGGTTAAGGGTAAGAAAGGACAGCAAGAGGGAAGGACCCAAGATCTGAGGAGGGAAGCGCAAAATAGTAGGGGAACTCCATCGTGGTTGAAAGGGATCAGTAATAGAGTCCTCTTTAGTCCAGGTCAGAAACTCAGGTGAGTCTCGGAACCTCGACCAAGCAGTCCAAGTGTAGAAAAACTGTTCTTTTTCCATTTCCTGTGCCAACAGCCATTCCAGGTCTCTAATGAAGTCTAATTTTAATGCCCATTCCCTGAGGGAGGGGAGTTGATTTCCAGTGGCATAGGATGACCGCTCTGGCTGCAGCGAGAAAGTGTCTAAGCATGTCTTTTTTTCACTGACTTAAGAGGTCCAGAAATCATAGACAGAAGGGCCACCCTGGGTGATGCAAGGATAGAAATGTCCATTTACAATATAAATCAATTCCCAGTAAATGCGGAGCATATTTCCCTTCACAGCATGGCATCTCCAACAGATATCTGATATCGTGGTTATAATGATGGAGAAGGGCATCTACACCATCTGGTTACTAATTTGAACCCTTTTTTAGGTTTTCGTGACTAGTGACAGTTTGTGGGTTAGAATGAAGCACTTTTGTCATTCCACGATCGAAAAAGTCTGTTGAAGGTCTTTTTTCCAGGTCCACTTATATGTAGGGAGGTCTGGATGAGCTGTGTGTTTGAACATTAACTGTTTTTAATCCTTATGCTGCTAAATATTTAGGAAGGTATATTATATTTTCTTGTTTTAACCTTTTTTTTTTCTTTAGTTGTTTCCTGATTTTTGGTCTAGATCAAATGATGCCATACATCCCAGCAGTTTTTTCAAGAATCTGGAGAAGGGGAAAAGGGGCTTCTCAGCTATGTACAACCTCCTGCTTGAATGCCTGAGCGAAGGGCAGATTGATTCCCAGAAGTGAATGCTACATGATTAATTTGCCCTTATGCCGCGTACACGCGGACTTTTCGACGGACTGAACTCTGAAGGACTTTTCAACGGAGTTCGGACGGAGTTCCAACTAAACGGACTTGCCTACACACGATTACACCAAAGTCCGACTGATTCGAACGTGATGATGCACGACTGGACTAGAATAAGGAAGTTCATAGCCAGTAGCCAATAGTCGTTTTTGGTCCATTGGACTAGCATACAGATGAACGGATTTTTCGATAGAACTCGAGTCCGTCAGAAAGATTTTAAACATGTTCTATTTCTAAAGTCCGTCAAATTTTTCGACAGAAAAGGTCAGATTAAGCCCACACACGATCGAATTGTCCGACGGATTCGTTCCGTTGGACCTTTGCTGTCGAAAAGTCCGGTGGTGTGTACACGGCATTAATCTTACTTTTTGCTTTCACTACTTCATGCCTTCTTGGTTAGCTGACACTGACTGTGGATTGAAGCATTCAGCAAGTCGCCATACTGTCCGCACAGACTGTTTCGAGAAGTATGTTGAAATGCATTATACAATATTTAGACAGAAAAATATGCACCATGTTTTCATTACATATAGTTTTTAATGAAGCAAAATGAATAAAGCAATGTGGTTTTATAAAACTGTGTAACGCCAAGGTACTGTTAACGTGAAGAATTGTTAACAGGCAGGAGTTATACTACCAGGACCAGGCAAGGTGTTACAGTTTCTTACTTGCCTGTTCTTAATTTCAAAAGAGGCCAGTCATGAGTCTGATATGTCTCTCTTCCATTACTATATTTGTTTCTGTAGAACTTTCGATTCATTTTTATAAAGAAGTATTAAAATAAAGAGGCCAATCAATATGGCTAAATATTGGAACCTAGAAGATCAGCCAAAGATATCAATGGCCATTGAGGGAGCTCCTGAACATTGCATCGCTGGAGTAGAGATGAGTATAGTTCCGCTTTAGAGCTGAATTCACACTGACTTGCAGTAAAATGCAGGGAAAATGGATGTACATTTCTATCCTTTTTAAGTGTGTTCTAACTCATGTTGACTTGCTTTGATGAGTGTTTTAGGTCACATTAAAATGCTATGCATTTTGCAAGCTTCCTGTGACATCACATCCTGTTCCTGTTTGTATGTTAGGGACACAATAATAACATGGCAAGTTTTTTTTTTCTTTACTTGCATTGTGCTGCATTGCGCTGCGTTGACATGCGTTTTACATGCATTTACTTGCGTTGCAGTAAAATGTATACATGTTGCACTGTAAGGCAACACAATGCAATGCAGGTCAACGCAGTGTTCTAGTGTAAATAGGACACATAGAAAACAATTGTTTTTAATGTGTCTATGCATTGTTCTGCATTTTACAAGTGCAATAAAACGCAGATCAATGGACTAGCGTTCATTAAGTTCCACTTGGTTTAGAAAGGAAATCCCTCTGGAATTAGGATGCCCCAAAGTGCGGGCCTGGAAGAACTCTGCTCCTGCTAGTCCTGGCCATTGCTCTCTTCTACTCTTTCTTCCACACTGCCTTCTCCCTGCCCAACAATGTTATAGAGGTCCAGGGAACAGTGGTCATCACAATGTTGGAGGGGGAGTACCCAGGGTTTAGAGGTGGAAACAGTGCTGGGGGGAAATCTGGGGTGTAGGGGGTAACCGTGCTGGGGGTTCCTGGAATGTACAGTATATGGGCTACAGTGCTGAGAGTATCTGGGACTCTGTCAGGTTGTATAGATATCCCTAATCTCCAAAGGAGGCCTGCAAATACTTGATCCTACTCTCTAGAAATGAGCAAGTGCTAATACAGCAGGTTTACTATATGCATAGGAAAGCTTTTCTTACCTAATTTGTTACGTATGTAGTGTTTTGTCAGCATCTCTTTATTGTACAGGTAAAAAAAATGTGCTTTTAGTATTTTTTTTCTTAGGAGCCTGTAAACCATTACACCTGTGATCAGCAGACCCTGGGTGCAATGTAAGGCTCTTGCAGACTGTAATGCCGCATACACACGGTCGGACTTTCTGGCCTACTTGGTCCGGCACACTTTCTGACAGACTTTGTCCGCCAGGTGCGCCGGACTTTAAAACGGACGGACTTGCCCACACACGACCGGACTTTCGCCGGAGTTACGGCGGACTTTCAGAATGAACGAACTTGCCCACACACGGACAAGTCCGTTCATTTTGAACGTGACTCATGTGCGACAGGACTAGAAAAGGATGTAAATTTTGCCGCTTTTATCGGCGAGATTGACACCTTGCGAGCCCCGTCGCGGGTCATACCAGGCCCTTAGGTCTGGTATGGATTATAAAGGGAAACCCCTACGCCGAAAAAACGGCATGGGGTCCCCCCTAAAATCCATACCAGACCCCGATCCGAGCAACATCACCCAGTGACCACGCCCCCTAAAACGTCACAGTCTCAGCATGCCCAGGGACTGTGACATCAAAAGGGGCGGGGTCTCCGACTATATAAGTCACAACGCAGCCCTCAGAGAGCAGTCCAGCCGGAGAGAGCGTCGTGTCAACATCTGGAGAAGAGAAGAGAAGACAAGAAGCCCAGAAGACAAGAAGCCCAGAAGTCCGGACCTCTAATGGCAAGAGAGCTACCTGAAGACAGCGGAGGAGCCGGCCGAAGAACTGGAACACCGGGAGAAGAGAGCGGAGAAGAACCAACCGGACGCTGGGAGAAGATGAACCAGAGGGACCCCCGAAGCCAGAGGAAGATCCCCCCCCGGAGCTGTTTAATAAAATATTTTAAAAACCTGTGTAGTGTTTTATTATTTACACTTTTTCCCTAGGTGAATGGGTAGGGGTACCATGTACCCCATACTTATTCACATAGGGTGGGGGGCCGGGATCTGGGGGCCCTCTTATAGGGGGCTCCCAGATTCTGATAAGCCCCCCGCCCGCAGACCCCGACAACCAACGGCCAGCGTTGTCGGGAAGAGGCCCTTTGGGGTGGGGGGGCCCCGCAGGGCGCCCCTCTCCCCCAAAGCGCCCACCCCCCATGTTGAGGGCATGCGGCCTGGTACGGTTCAGGAGGGGGGGGCGTTCGCTCGTCCCCACCCCCTTTCCTGACCGGCCAGGCTTCGTGCTCGGATCGGGGTCTGGTATGGATCTTAGGGGGGACCCCACGCCGTTTTTTTGGCGTAGGGGGGTTCCCTTTATAATTCATACCAGAACTAAGGGACTGGTATGCCCTGCGCTCGCCGCAATAGGAAAATTTGTCTTTTCTATTGCAGCGAGCGCGAAATGCAATACCCTGCCCTCGCGTCGTATCTGGTCCGTTGGACCAGCATACACACGAGCGGGCTTTCCGTCAGACCAGCACACAGACGAGCGGACTTTCCGCCCGAAACTGAGTCCGACGGAAAGATTTAAAACATGTTTCAAATCTAGGTCCGGCGGGCTTTTGGGAAAAAGTCAGCCGGAAAAGTCCGCCGGAGCCTACACACGGGCGGACTGTCCGGCACACTCTGGTCCGCCGGACCAAGTATGCCGGAAAGTCCGACCGTGTGTACGCGGCATATGTGTAGCTATCTACCCATACCTCCGAAAACAGGCAGGCAGATACTTCAGTCCAGGAAGATTCGATGAACTACGAGGATGCTTACCAGCAGTGCCTGTAGATCTTCACAATAAATCCTAGTATCAAGCAAGCAGGGAAACAAGTAATTTTATTTTATTGGAACTTTGCTGAATATACCAAAACCAGGCAATATCTGAAAGCCAGCTCCCTTGCAGTCTATTTTTATATTTTATATGTGAACCCTCACCTGGTAAAACAACCTTTTCAGAAATGAAAGGCAAATTTTTTGTGTTTACATATAAAAAGAAAACATTATAAATACTTTTTTTCCTTTATTAGAAGTAATCACATACCCTCTGTTCTCAAATGCAGAGATCTCAGAGAGCTTGGGGACGAGAAACAGCAGGACGTTGATCTTAACGGTGAATGGCTGTACAGGGGGGATGTATCAGTATACTGATCGTTGGAGGAGAGCAGGCTGTGTTCTCAGCACAGCCAGAAAACTGGCCACGCTGTGCTATCATGCCTAGTGTGGTCAGTTTTCAAAAGGAAAGCAGAGGGAATGGCAGGAATAATATTCACACAAAGGAAGGAATACAAAGAGAACAGGATACTTGTCATACAAGTACATGGTACAGCAGGTGCATATTAGGAATATGAAATGTTGGATTTACATTTTTAAAGATAAGAACCCAATGACAGACATAACACCTGGTAGAAATTCTAACATTTTCCAATTCTGTACAAAACTAAAAGATAGAGTGACACAAAAAGGTAACTAATAGGAAGATCGTTTACACAGGAAGGTGGACACAGATGAAGAAATATACTGTACATGATGTTAGGGAGCCACAGGAATTGGGGGATACAGGCAGTTGAAAAACAGGTACAAGAGTTGCAGGAGACCAAGAGGTTTACTCAATAATGGCCTAATTACTCCGCCATCTTGCAGTAACATGTGGTAGCACACCTAACACCCATTGTGATGCAGTTAATTTTGAATAGCACTCCAATGCATCTAAACAGCACACTTGTGCTACAGTGCACCACAATGCAACACAACAATTAGTGTGCATTACAGTGTGCTGTAACTAAAGATAAACAGAACAGGAGTATTTTTTTCTGCAATGGGAGGCCCATTAAAACCAAATGGACACCACCTGTATCTTCCTTGATTCCCTGCAATCAGCCAGGTGCCAAGGCTGATGGGAAGGCTTTCCTTTACACCTCCTGTCCTGTCTCTCCTGAAGGTGGTGACAGGATATAACAGGGCACGGAGTGGCACAGGTGCCTGGTTGAAGATCCTGGAGAGAAGAAACTTGCAGCAGGTGCTAAGCAGTGGGCAGGTTGGTGTACTGGCCAATGCAGGTACACGCCAACAGGCGCAGGACAGATGGCAGACTGGTGGACTGGCAGATACAGGTACAGCAGACAGCAACCAAGCTGGGGAGGAGGTGGATGCAGCTTCTCAGGTGGTCAGGCAGGCAGAAGTTGGTAATGGCCAAGCAGCAGAGGTACAGAATCGGATCCAGAGCGGAGTCAGGGCTAAGCCAGGGTTGGTATCAGGGGAGCAGAGAAGGTACCGGAACAGCAGGCCGAAGGCAGAGTCGGGTCACAAGCCGGGTCAGCAATCAGGTATCAGAAACAAACAGAGTCAAACAGGCCGGGTATACACAGGAACAAGCACAGGATCAGGTCACAGACAGTAGAAGCTGAAGACCACTCAGCAATCTTCTGGTCTATGGAGCTAGTTTAAATAGGCAAGAGGGCACCAAGTACTCATGCACACGCACGCTAATGTGCACATGCACGGGTACGTTAGCGAGTCAGAAATTTCTATTCGACACTCTCTAACTCTTATGTGCATGCATGCGATTTTTCAGAACCTCTAGTTGTCACTTGAGAATTCTTTTTAGCAAGTGCACATCTTTGTGCACGATTATGCATACAATGTCCCTGACATCTGGAGTCTGCTCTTGCTCTACTGTAGTCCACCATTCAAATACTGGGACACAAAATTAAGGCATTCAACTGCAGCCAGGGTTTATTGCAATGAAAGCACACTCCCACCCAAAACCATGCCACCAATATGTTTCACCCACAGCAGGACTTCATTATTGAATAGAGCGGGTACTGTAATTGCAATAAACCTTGGCTGGAGATGAATATGTTCGGCATGCGGGCTATTTTTTGGATGATAAATAGACAACCTTTACTGCATTACAGAGAATAATAAACAATGTAGAATAATAAACAACAGAGGAATCTCTGCTGCCCACTATTGTATTCAAGCAGCTGCATCACCTGTGACTGCTAGAAACCCGAACAGTGACTGCATCTGGTAGGATGCAGTCCCTGTTTGGACTACAATTTTCTACTTAGTTGAATTTTCTGTTCAAACTTTTTTATTGAAAAGAAGACATAAATTTTAAAAGGTAATATTTGTGTGACAATAAACAATGTTAATGACACAATTTCTTTTTCATGCGTCTAAGTAGTAATATAGACAGTAGGATCGTTGTCATAACAAAAGATACAGAAGGTAAGCATCAAATCAGTATGTGCAAACGCATTGAGTTTATCGCAATATGTCAGTAAAGATAAGACAGGAACAATATACCTATGCGATTACAAAAAAGGTTAATCCGCAAACATTTGAAAGATCAAAACCTAGTAAACTTTGTGTAATCATTAGGAAGTATTACCAGTAGTGTGTCTGTAGGTAAGATAATAGCTAGTGAAGAGGAGAGAGGAAAAGAGGAGAGAAAAGGGGGGGCAGAAAGAGTATACAGAAAGGGAGAGCGGGGAAGGGGTGGTTGGGGGGTCGCATTGGTTGTTGGAACGCCGCTGAATTAGTCTGATGTTTTCGTGGTATAACTAGGGCTCTAGAAGGTGTTTGTCCAAGTCCGGGAGTAAAAAATGTTCAGCCCAGGGGTTCCAAATTTTAAGGTGTTGGGGAATTCTATCCAAAATTGTTGCTTCGATTTTACTATGAATCATGGCTTGGGGGAACCTATTCTTAACTTCAGCGAGATTCAGTTTTGGGGTTTTCCAGGCTCTGGCTATCGTCTGTTTAGCCGCTGTAGTGAGTTGAAGGAGAAGACGAGTCTGGGATCTGGTGTACTCTGATGAGATATGGTTCAGCAGTGCAATGGAAGGGTCAGGATCAATGGCATGTTGAAGTAAGGTGGAAGCCATTCGGAATATTGCATCCCAAAATTTCTGAACTATTGGGCATGTCCACCATATATGAACATGAGTACCTCTCTCACCACAACCTCGGAAACATACTGAGGGGTAATTTGGGAGAAATTTAGAGATCGTGGCTGGAATCAGGTACCATCTCATGAGTACTTTATAATTCGCTTCTTGAGCAATTACATTGTGGGATGAAATTTTTGTGTTGGTTCATATACTAGACCAGTCTTCCGCGTCAGGATCTATTAATAGGTCTTTGGACCACTGTGCAGTGTAAGTGGGCAGGTTGGTTGGGGGGGAAGTCAAGTGAGTATATAAGCGGGAAATAAGGCCCGGGGCATGGGGGTCTGAGTTGCAAATCCCTTCAAATATGGAGAAATCGTCTAATGAGGAGTGTGAGCCTATAGTTTTGCGGACGAAATGGGCTATCTGTAAATATCTAAAATACTCTGTCGAGGGTATTTCTGTTTGTAGGGATGAGAACGTCTTTACGGAGGATATAAAATCGCATATGTGATGTAGCCCTGCTCTCAGCCAGATTTGTAATGATCTTGAATTAGCGTGGTCCGGGTAAAATTTCAGGTGATCTAGAAAAGAAAGTAATGGGGAGTGAGCTGATACCAGTTTAAACGGGGTTCGAAGTTTGTCCCATAACTTAAGGCAATGCCCGGTAATGGGGTTACTTATAGGACCACGGGTTGAGGAGGGTAACCATAATAAGTTAGACACAGTGAGGGGGTAAAGGTCAATAGCTTCCAGACTGACCCATAGTGGTATTTCTGTTTTTGCATGAAAGAGCGTGATCTGGGCTAGCTGGGCAGCATGATAATATCTCAGAAAGTTAGGTAGCCCTAACCCCCCACTGAGCTTACTACGAAGTAGTATGGCCCTAGACACCCTAGGTCTGGTGGAGCCCCATATATATTTGGAGACTCGCGTTTGAATAATTCGGTGGAAGTAAGAAGGGATAGGGATCGGGAGGACTCTATATAAATAGAGACATTTTGGAAGCAGAGACATTTTTACAGCCGCGATCCGACCACGCCATGATTCTAGTAGGGCCGTTAGATGTTTTAACATAGGAAGGTATTTGGCTCGAAATAGATGGGCCGGATCACTAGTTAGTTTATTGCCAAGATATGGTATCGATGTAGACCAGGTGAAGGGGAAGAATTCTTGTATGTGTTCAAGTTCTGGTTGTGGAAGAGACACGTTGATAGCTTTAGATTTGGACTGGTTAACTTCTAGGCCTGACATTAAAGCAAATTTGTCTAAAAGTTGGATAAGATTTGGGTGAGTAGTGCGTGGTGAGGTGACAAATAACAGTACATCGTCAGCGAATGAGCACAATTTATGGGATGTGGAAGCTATATCTAGGCCATTAATGTTTGGATTTTCCCTAAGAAGGGGCCGCTAGTGGCTCAATTGCTAGAGCAAACACAAGGGGAGAGAGGGGGCAACCCTATCTTGTACCACGTTGTATTTGGAAACAGTCCGATCAAAACCCTGAATATTTAACGTAGGCCTGCGGTTGCTTGTATAGGGAGTTTATCCATTGCAGGAAATTTGGGCCAAATCCCCAGCATTGTAATATATAGTGTAGGTAAGGCCAAGAGACCGTGTCAAATGCCTTTCGTATATCGAGATAAAGGAGATGCATAGGGATTTTCCGTGTTCGAGCTAGATGTTGGAGTAGGATAACGCAACGGATGTTATCGCTGGCTTGACGTCGCGGCATGAAGCCAACTTGGTCTTTGTGTATGAAGCCACCTATAATTGGGTTATGGCGTAACGCCATAATTTTGGCCAGGATCTTAATGTCCAAGTTGAGTAAAGAAATGGGCCTATAATTAGACCAAAGGGAGTTATCTGTATTGGGTTTGGGTATCATGGAGATGATAGCTGTCAATGTGTCTCAACCAAAGGTATGTTGTTTAAGGAGGGTGTTAAAGGTATTGTTGAGAAGGGGGACCAGGATAGGAGCAAATTTTTTAAAGTAAGTGCTGGAGAGTCCATCAGGACCTGGTCGCTTATGCGGTTTAAGAGTTTTTATAGCAAGAAGGACCTCTTCGGACGCATTCCACTGACTCTCGATTGGCCTCTGATAGCTTAGGAATAGAAATATTTTGGAATAGTGTTTCGGCTTGTTTCACCGAGAAGGTGCTTTTTGCAGTGTATAGTTCAGCCAACCTTCTATGGAATTCGGACAGCACCTTCACAGGATTGCTCGTATGATTATCCTTGGCCAATTTGAGTCTGATGGGGTTATGCACCCTTTCCGGACGACGAAGTCTTAGTGCTAGAAAAGTATCAGGTTTATTGGCTTTAGTATAAATTGTATGGTTGGATCTTCGGATAGCTTTATCCGCAGATTCTGCCAAGAGTAGGTCAAGTTCTGTTTTCATCTTCTCTAGTGAGATTCTGTGGGATTCGGTTGGGGAGGATTGAAATTGGAGGAAGAGGCGGTGGAAGTCCGCCTCCAGATGCTGAATTCTAAATTTTATATCCCTTTTGAGGTGGGTAGATACAGAGATGCAGGTCCCTCGGATCACGAGTTTGTGTGCCTCCCATAGGAGGACAGGTGAGATGTCAGGTGTGGAATTATGTTGTATGTATTCTTTAAGGGCAAGTTGTATATCAAAACAGTATGACTGGTTAGTTAAATATGCTTCATGTATGCACCAAGTGTGGTCTTTAGATTGCGGGATCAAGGAAGAGACTGTTGTGATCACTGCACAGTGGTCCGACCAAGTTATTGGTTGAATGCAGGAATGAAGTAGGGTTGGTGAGGATGATACTGGTATAAAAATGTGGTCGATCCTAGAGAAAGATTTGTGTGGGTATGAATAGAAAGTGAAGTTTTTCCTAGAGGGATTACATTCTCTCCAGGTATCTAGTAGGGAGGCTTGTTGAAATAGTTTACAAAATTTTATAAAAGGAGAATATTGTTCGGGGGCGTATGGAGTCGCCGCACATGAATAGAGTGCCTTTACAGTGCGACCGTATTACCTGCAGGAGGTGGGTAAAGAAGGGGTTAGGGTTATTGTTGGGAGCATAATATGAAACTATAGTGGTCAACACATCTTGTAAGTGTCCAACTAAAATAATGTAACGGCCTTCGGGGTCCTTAATTTCATTTGTCAGAGTAAACGGTAGGCTATGATGGAATGCAATTAGAGCTCTGCATTGCTTATTGGTAGCAGAGGCGCTGAACATTTGAGGGTATTTTGAACTGAAATATTTCGGGGTAGTTTGGGCTGAAAAGTGAGTTTCTTGTAGGGCCACTATATTGGCCTTAAGGGATGCAAAGGTGCAAAAGGCCCTAACCCTTTTATTAGGGGAATTAAGTTCCTTAACATTAAGGGAGAGTATATTCAGGGGGGCCATTTAGGGACTTGGGGTGAGGAAGTATTAAGTAGTACTAAGAAGATCATGCGAACCACCCGACCTAGTGGGAAAAAAGGAGGATGTGGAGAGAAAGGTGGGGGGAAAGAAATGTCGAGGGATAGAGCAAGGATTTTGTAGAATAGGTAGGTAGGTACAGAAGCGACAGTTGTGTTGGACATAAAAGCCCAACCAAATAGTGCACTGACTTCCCAGCCAGCCAGCTGGCCAGGGATTGTGTGCACCATGAGTGAGGGGAGCAGTGACAGCTCCCAGCCGCAGACCGGGAAAATGTAACATATAACAATATTCAAACTAAGTTAACATTTTGTAATAATACCATATTGCTATGTTTATGTAAGCCAAGTGGAAGTAGCCCACAGCTGTGCCAATCTCTTAAAGAGGAATGGAAACATGAGGAGGATGGTAAGGGGGGAGTAAGAGGAGAAGATCGGAATGGGAGAGGGAGGGTATAGGGGGGTAGAGAAGGTGTAGGGGGGGTAGCTAGGGGGAGAAAAGGGAAGGGAGAAAGGGAGAAGGGAGGAGGGTAGGGAAAGGTGGGGGAGGGGGAAGAGAGAGGCAATTGGCACAGCTGAAATGGGAATCACAGAGGGGGATGTAACATTCTAGAAAATGAGCATCACATCAATAACCTTACAAGTACTATAGTTAGCGCTCATATGGACAAGACAACAAAAAAAAAAAAAGAGGGGGAAAAATATGGTACTTGGAGTCTGTAAGCATCAGAATATTAGTGCTCAATTTAAAGACATGTGTTAACCAATATAAAAACAATAAAAAAAGAAAAAGAAAAAAAAAACAAACAAAAGAAATGGGTCCAAACCTATGTAACCCAGTTTCGGGTTGGAGGGATTTGCATAAGACATGTCCCACGACAGTGGGAGTTCTTACCATGGTACAAACCCCTGAGTCTTGGTTAGGAGATGATCCACATATTCAGAGTGGTACTAATGGTATAACCAAGAGTTCACATTTGGTGTTAAGGAAGAGCAATAAATGTTCATGATGTGTTCAGCGGGGTGTATGTGACTTTGGGTCAAAAAGGCTTGCTAGGCGAGACGGGGTTCCTTTTCGGATCGAGGAAGGGCCTGGCTGGTCTCACTTTGGGGTGGTTGTGTATGGATATGCGTCTGAGCGAGCCGGAGTGCGGGGTAGCGAAGTTTAGGGTTGTTGAGCAGGGGGCATCAAGTGAAGAGATTCCAGGAGATGTTGCAAGGATTCTGGAGATGTGGAGGAGTGTTGCTGCCCCTGGAACGTGAATTGAAGGGCAAAGGGAAAACGCCAGGTGTATTTTATCTGGTGCTGTATCAAAATTTGTAGTTGCGGTTTCATGGCCCGCCGTTTAGCAATTGTAAGGGGTGCCAAATCAGAAAAAAGTTGATAGGTATGGCCTTGAAACAGAAAAGCGTCCTTGTTCCGGGCAGCAGTGAGCAGTTGTTCTTTTGTACGGAAAAAGTGCAACTTAATTATTATATCCCGTGGAGGGCCGTCTGACTGGCGGCGAGTAAGTGCCCTGTGAATCCTATCGAATTCTAGACATTCAATAGGAATGGAGGGGGAAAGTTCTTGAAAGAGGGGCATGGTAAATGATTGGAGGTCATCAACCACTTCAGGGATGCCCCGGAGACGTAAATTAGACCTGCGTGAGTGGTTCTCAGCATCTTCCAGACATGAGAGAAGTGTAGCATTTTCCTTGCGGAGTGCTGCCTGCTCTTGGGCTTGTTCCTGAATGGTAAGCTCTATATCGTCTACTCTGGTTTCCAGGTCTGCAGTACGCTGGCCCAGCTCCCTTATCTCTCGGGACAGTCTGTTTGTGATTTGGTCAGATGGAGCTTTCAGGGCTTTATTTAGCATCTTCTCCATGTGTTTTAAAAAGTCTGGCTGAGACATACCTGATTGCGGTGGAGTGGGTGATCCGCTGTAGATAGGGTCTGTCTCATCTTCTTCCTCACTTTCTGCCTGTCCTGATCTAGCTGGGGATGCAGCGCGTTGTTTAGCAAGGGCTTTCGCCGCCATCTTGGAGGAGGCACGGGCCAGGGCTTCCTTGATCGGTTTGGACTTGGTTTTACCGCGGTGGCCGTCAGAACCATCCCGGATGAAGTTCTACTGATGCGGGAGGTGATTGCCAGTGATTTGGGGTAGCTGAGTGATCTGGCCGCTCTATGCAGTCCCGTGTCTGCAACGGCGAGTGCGGAGCTCTACGAGGAAGTGTCCTCCATGTCGAGCCTTGCGCCCCCCTTAGTTGAATTTTCAATAGAAGTTTGTCATGCCAGGTAGTGCCAACAGTGCCAGGAGTCACCAGAACTCGTTTTAAATTCCAGCCATATATGACCAACCTAATCCTGTAAATGTACACAGTAAACAACAACTGATTTTTTCATTCACCTGTTAAGCAAAACCTTTTAAAATAAATTAGCTTGCTTTACCAGATTTTTCTGAGCTGATGTCAAACATTTCACTGTGAGCCTTGTAAATAAACCAACAAAAGCTTTACAGGACGCTATGATTCTCTGGTTGTCTCTGACTTGCCTAGATAAGGGTCGTGAGAGACTGACAGATACTCTGTGACTATGGATGAGAGACAGTAAGTAGCAGATGTTAAAGCGAGCCTGTAGGTAGGGTTCTGTAGGAAACTCTGGACCATCTCTGCAGGCTCTGCTCCAAGAAAAAGAAGCCACATATTGAGGAACTTGTAATAGTTTAACACCACAAGCAGCATATTTCTGCAAGGAAATTCAGCCAATTCTGCCAGCCAAAACCAATATTGATAGAGCTTTTTGTCCAATCAACAAATGCCATTGTTTATAGGGTATAATTTTTCTTGGTTGAAGTTCAAAGCTTAGCTCTTAGGATTTGCTGAACGAAAAAAAAAGAAAGAAAAATACCCCCCCTCCCTAAAAAATAAAAAATAGAGAAATGTTTGCAGGAAGGTTAGTCATACGATGGAAACTCTTTCATAAGGTTTATTTAGCCATTTATAAGGAGGGAAATCATGAACGCAGACTTGGGAAGACAAACTGAAGGAAATTAGGGTGCAGACTTCCAGATGTATTACACATTTTAAGGAGAAATAACTGTTACAGTAATATTTGTTTGGATGGCCTTACTGAATAAGGTGAAGTTGGTGTCACGTGTTTGGATCTGATTTTCTACAGGAGTCACCCTCGTCTTTTTATTTTAAAGCAAGGTTGTGGCCTTGTAATCTCTAGTAATTCGCTAGTGTAACTTTAAAGCTGAAGTGTTGGTATGGCATTTTGCGTGAGGGCTCTACTAAAAGTAATGCACAAGTGGGAATATCTTTTTATTAACTTACAAAGGTTGTTCAAACTTCCTGTTGGTAGGGTAACTCTTCCACTATAGTAATGTAACCAGGTGCAGGCTACTGTACTGTAGTATGAATATAGCGGACAATACCTCCATTGCCACAGGCTGTTCCTGTTTCCCTCTAATGCTGCACTCAGACTGTTTGCATTACATTTCTGAGCCAGGAAGCAAAGGGCTGTGGGATGTTTAGTCCTGTGTTCAGCCATAACTGGATTGCTGAGTCTCTCTCAGACTACATCTTCCAACAAGCTGCCAATCAAGAAGAGGGGTTATGGGAGAGCCTATAAAATGAAGTGTTTCCAGCAGGCTCCCTCTCTCTTCCTGGGGATCGATCTGTAGGCATCCGAGCTGCCGCTTGGCTGTTATGTTCGCGGCCTGTCAGCCACCTGGGGACATTGCTGTACCTGCCTGTGAGGGATCGCATCGCTGTGGAATACCAAAGGACTCTCACCCCTGCGGCTTATGATGCATCCTTGCCTGTCTGAAGGTAAAGATTCAATGTTACTGCCTGAGTGTGCCGACTGCCTTCAGGATTTGGTGAGTGGGCTAAAGCCCAAGTTCCTTTCTTGTCCACAACATACAGACATGGACACTGCATGCAGACATCATATTCTGGATTTCAGAGGAAATCGTCTAATTTATCATGCTCTCTGTTTATCTGTTGACTGCTTGAACATTCTATTCTTTCCTTGAGGATTTCCCCTTTCCTATACTTTGAGTTCTAACATCCAGGTGAAGACTACTTCAGGCCCAACACTTGGACTACCTTTATCCCATCATCTGCAGGGTGTGAACTGGCCTGGATACTGCCTGAGTCCACTCCCAATAGGAGTAGAATTCCTTGTAGGCCAGTCTCTTCCCCCAGTTACCACATTAGTACAACTGAGTTGTCTGGGCCCATCCAATTATTCGGTGTTTATTATTCTGTGTGCATATTTAACCATTATCTTTTATTAACTGTCTGCTTGTTATTCTGTAATACCTGATTGCTGAGCTTTCAACTCAACCAGCTTTGGGTGCTGTCCCAGGGTTTGGCTGACATACACTTATTGCACCCTCTGTTTGTTTTGCCAATACAAAAAGTCTGCTGAGTTCAGCTTATACTGTGTCTGAGGTTATTTTTAAGGGGTGTGTATTATGTCTGAACCTAGAGATTCAGAGGGGCTGGGGAGTTCGCAGGGGCATTACAGCACAAGAGGACAAGCAATACCCAGCGGCCCTTACGGGGGTAGCACTGCAGTAAATTTTCTTCTTCTTTTATAAATTGCAAGTAAATAACAGCCCTAAACTGTTAATAAAAAATAATTATTTCATCAATCTGCATTCAGTAAAGATCTTGAAAACTCATTAAAACTTATGAGCAATCGTGGCAACCCTTAAACAAATAGTGGTGTTTTGTTCACAGCTTGTGTACCCCTTAAATGTCAAATCCAGCTCAGATGATTGGCTACATTTTTTTTTAATTCGTTTTTATTGAGTACAGGGGGTCCCCGGGTTACAAACAAGTTAGGGACTATAGGTTTGTTCTTAAGTCGAATCTGTTTGTAAGTCGGAACAGGTACATTTTTTAAGTGTAGCTCCAGCCAAAAAAACTATTTTTAAGCTTTTTGGATAGCATAGGGAAGGGTTAACACTGCTGTAACATTTGTTTTGCTGTGTGTGCCCCTGTTCAGAAGATTTCACCTCACTTTCTGTCCCAATGACAATTGGATTTTGAAAATTTTGGGTTGTTGTGGAAACAAGCCTTGGTGATAAAGCATCAGTGGAGGTACCTTTTCCCCAAAATAGCTCTTACAGGAGAGAATTTCCCTTCCTAGGGGTAGATTTCCTCTCACTTCCTGTTGTTTGCCTCCGTTTGTAAGTAGGAGTCGTTTGTAAGTCGGATGTTTGTAACTAGGGGACCCCCTGTATATGCAAATAAATGTACACTATCTCACAAAAGTGAGTACACCTCTCACATTTTTGTAAATATTTTATTATATCTTTTCATGTGACAACACTGAAGAAATGACACTTTGTTACAATGTTAAGTAATGAGTGTACAGCTTGTATAAAAGTGTAAATTTGCTGTCCCCTCAAAATAACTTAACACACAGCCATTATTGTCTAAACCGCTGGCAAAAAAAGTGAGTACACCCCTAAGTGAAAATGTCCAACTTGTCAATATTTTGTGTGGCTACCATTATTTTCCAGCACTGCTTTAACCCTCTTGGGCATGGAGTTGACCAGAGCTTCACAGGTTGCCACTGGAGTCCTCTTCCACTCCTCCATGATGACATCACGGAGCTGGTAGATGTTAGAGACCTTGCGCTCCTCCACCTTCCATTGAGGATGCCCCACAGATGCTCAATAGGGTTTAGGTCTAGAGACAGGCTTGACCAGTCCATCACCTTTACCCTCAGCTTCTTTAGCAAGGCAGTGGTCGTCTTGGAGGTGTGTTTGGGGTCATTATCATGTTGGAATACTGTCCTGCGGCCCAGTCCCTGAAGGGAGGGGATCATACTCTGCTTCAGTATGTCACAGTACATGTTGGCATTCATAGTTCCCTCAATGAACTGTAACTCCCCAGTGCCTGCAGCACTCATGCAGCCCCAGACCACGACACTCCCACAACCATGCTAGACTGTAGTCAAGACACATTTGTCTTTGTACTCCTCACTAGAGATGGGCGAACAGTTCGGCCTGAGCAAAAGTTTGGGCCGAACTTTGGTTGTTCAGATGTTCTGCGAACACCGAACAATATGCGGTGTTCGGGGCAAATTTGAAAGCCGCCGTAACACCACTAAGGTCTATGGGACACTAACATGAAAAATCAAGTGTTCATTTTAAAGGCTTATATGCAAGTTATTGTCATAAAAAGCTTTTGGGGACCTGGGTCCTGCCCCAGGGGACATGTATCAATGAAATTTTTTTCTTTTAAACGGCCGTTTTTTCGGGAGCAGTGATTTTTTTAATGCTTAAATTGAAACAATAAAAAAGAAATATTCCTTTAAATATTGTGCCTGGGGGGTGTCTATAGTATGCCTGTAAAGTGGCACATTTTTCCCGTGTTTAGAACAGTACCATAGCAAAATGACATTTCTAAAGGAAAAATTGTCATTTAAAACTGATCGCGGCTGTAATGAATTGTCGGGTCTTGGTAATATAGATAAAACTCATTGAAAAAAAGAGCATGGGATCTCCCCACTCCATTACCAGGCCCTTTGGGTCTGGCATGAATATTAAGGGGAACCCCGAACCAAAATTAAAAAACAAAATTGCATGGGGGTCCCCCTAAAATCCATACCAGGCCCTTCGGGTCTGATATGGAAATTAAGGGGAACCCTGCGCCAAATTTAAAAAAATGGCGTAGGGGTCCCCCCCAAAATCCATACCAGACCTGAAGGGTCTGGTATAGATTTTAAGGGGAACCCTGCGCCAAATTTTTAAAAAAAATGCCGTAGGGGTCCCCCCCAAAATCCATACCAGACCCTTATCCGAGCATGCAACCTGGCAGGCCGCAGAAATAGAGGGGGGCGAGAGAGCGCTCCCCCTTCTGAGCCACACCAGGCCACATGCCCTCAACATGGGGAGGGTGCTTTGGTGTAGCCCCCCAAAGCACCTTGTCCCTATGTTGATGAGGACAAGGGCCTCATCCCCACAACCCTTGCCAGGTGGTTGCGGGGGTCTGCGGGTGGGGGGCTTATCAGAATCTGGAAGCCTCCTTTAACAAGGAGACCCCCAGATCACGGCCTCCCCCCCTGTGTGAAGTGGGCCATTGTGACCATTTCACAAAAAAATTGTCAAAATACTAAAAACGACAAGACACAGCTTGGGGACAAGTCCTTTATTAAAAAGTAAAAAGTCCCACAATGTTCATTCATCTTCTTCTATCTCTCCGCGACGGACTGAAAAAGAAAAAAAATAATCTGCGACCGACCCGCCTCCATGGGAGGCTTCCGCTGTGTGACGCTTCTTTGCTTGTGACAGTTCTTATATAACTGAAGGCGGGGCCCCCCGGTGATGTATCCGGGTGACCCTGCCCCCTCTGACACCATGGGGACTTCCCCATGTCTTCCCCATAACGTCAGAGGGGGGCGGGGTCGCCCATTTACGTAACCGGGTTAAGGAATTTGTATCATTTCTCTTTGCTAATTCTCTGTATATTGTATTGCATCCATGGTCATGTATTATATACGCTTTTTATGTGTTTTATATTTTCAATAAACCTTATATAAACCTTATATATTTTTTCTATTATTCTGATGTGGTAGTGCCTCCCACCCCTAGGGGGTTATTTTTTCTTTATATTTCTCTGGCACACCTTTCTGAACAGTCCCCATCAGAAACCCTGTTTCATTTCATTTTTTTTGTTTCACTTTCAAATAAGCATTAAAAAAAATCACTGCTCCCGAAAAAACGTCCGTTTGTAAAAAATTTTTTTGCATTGATACATGTCCTCTGGGGCAGGACCCCAGGTCCCCAAACACTTTTTATGACAATAACTTGCATATAAGCCTTTAAAATGAGCACTTTTGATTATTCATGTTCATGTCCCATAGACTTTAACGGTGTTCCTGTGTTCTCCTGAATTTTTTGCCTGTTTGGATGTTCTGCTGCGAACCGAACAGGAGGGTTTTCAGCTCATCCCTACTCCTCACCTGGTTGCGCCACACACGCTTGACACCATCTGAATCAAATAAGTTTATCTTGGTCTCATCAGACCAAAGGACATGGTTCCAGTAATCCATGTCCTTAGTCTGCTTGTCTTCAGTAAACTGTTTGCAGGCTTTCTTGTGCATCATCTTTAGAAGAGGCTTCCTTCTGGGACGACATCCATGCAGACCATTTTGATGCAGTGTGCAGCATATGGTCTGAGCACTGACAGGCTAACCCCCCCCACCACCACCACCACCACCACCCCTTCAACCTCTGCAGCAATGCTGGTAGCACTCATACATCTATTTCCCAAAGACAACTTCTGGATATGACACTGAGTACGTGCACTCACCTTCTTTGGTCGACTATGGCTAGACCAGTTCTGAGTGGAACCTGTCCTGTTAAATCTCTGTATCAGGATCTTGGCAATCTTCTTATAGCCTAGGCCATCTTTATGTAGAGTAAAAATTATTTTTTTCAGATCCTTAGAGAGTTCTTTGCCATGAGGTGCCATGTTGAACTTCCAGTGACCAGTATGAGAGAGTGAGACTAAATTTAACACACCTGCTCCCCATTCACACCTGAGACCTTGTAACACTAAAGAGTTACACGAAACCATAGAATGAAAATGGTTAATTGGGCCCAATTTGAACATTTTCACTTAGGGGTGTACTCACTTTTGTTGCCAGCGGTTTAGACATTAAAGCGGAGTTCCACACAAAAATGGAACTTCCGCTTTTTGGACCCCCCCCCCCTCCGGTGTCACATTTGGCACCTTTCAGGGGGGAAGGGGGTGCAGATACCTGTCTAAGACAGGTTTTTGCACCCACTTCCGGCATAGACTCCCATGGGAGTCTATGCCTCTTCCTGTCCCTTCGCGCTGTCTCCTGGGAAACACACAGCTCCCAGGAGAGAGCGGGGACCATCCAGATCGCGCAGCGCGACTCGCGCATGCGCAGTAGGGAACCGGGAAGTGAAGCCGCAACGCTTCACTTCCTGATTCCCTCACCTAGGATGGCGGCAGCAGCTGCGGAGAACCGAGCGGGTTCTCGGCGTCCCCTGCCGACATCGGTGGACCCTGGGACAGGTAAGTGGCCATGTATTAAAAGTCAGCAGCTGCAGTATTTGTAGCTGCTGGCTTTTAATATTTTTTTTTGTGGGTGGACCCCCGCTTTAATGACTGTGTGTTAAGTTATTTTGAGGGGACAGCACATATACATTGTTATACAAGCTGTACACTCACTACTTTACATTGTAGCAAAGTGTCATTTCTTCAGTGTTGTCATATGAAAAGATCTAATAAAATATTTACAAAAATGTGAGAGGTGTACTCACTTTTGTGAGATACTGTACATTCACAGAAATATTCTGAATACAGGAGAACACAATCAAAATATCATATCGGTATATAACCAAAGTATAAGAAATAGAACAACATACAAATGTAGACAAGGATCAATTGCATCTATAGTAAATATATTTTTTGGCAAGGAAAAGATAGTGTATACAGTGTATTTGTAAATGGATGCCTGCTCACCGATACTGCAATGGATGATGCTTGTGGTGATGAAAGTGACTTTACAGGCTCTCCCTCGGGGTCCTGGCTCAGGAGATGATGTCCGACCTCAGTCACACTGCACCGCGGTGCATCCCGATCAGCTGCAACGTGATTTAAATGAAGCAGAAACGGCCTCCAGGCTGCCGCTGGACAATAAGGCAGTGCTTCCAGAGATTACCCAAGGATACATGTGTGGTGACTCTTCTTGCACAGGCCACAGCTCAACTTCAGCACTCCCAAACACAGAGTCCCTGCTTGCAGATCCAGGCCGGGGTCCCAAGAGAACAATCCAGGCCTAGATCAACCCTTTTATCTCCTCTCCCAGTAGTCTGTTCTACCTTCTCAGCCTCTGGTAGTTGTAGTTCCAAAACAGTTCAGCTGAAAGGGAAATTCCAGAAGTCAGAACTACACGTCCCAAGATGCTTTGCTTAGTTATTACATTCAGAATGTGACAGCACAGAGTCCAAGCTCAACACTAGAGTGAAATAGCTCCATAGCATTAAAACTGCACAATGCCTCCTGATTGCAAGGCAAATAAGCTGTGCACTCTGCAAGAGCAGTTGCTCCAGAGCTTAGTAAATGAGCAGAAGCTTGTCTGACTTCTATCATCCAATCATTTGCAAGCAAAAATGCAGTTTTTTTTCCTTGCATGTGATTGGGTATTCTTTGCAAAGTGAAGCTTTACCTAATTTACTAAGCGCTGGAGGAGCTGCACTTGCAGAATGCAACTGCACTTTGCAAAGTGCACAGTCTGTTTGCATTTAGTAAATCAACCCCTGTGACGCTCAATCATCAAAGAGTAGAAAGTGACTGCAGGAAATAGGCAGTGAATGACATTCATGTCTCATTTTCAATGGAAACGGCAGCAGGTATGGCTCTGTAATACATTTACTAAAAACATTCTAATCCATATAACTGAACAGAAGGCCGTTGTTTGTTTCCACAAGAAAGGTGAATTTACACTTCACTACCAGTATTTATATAGCACAGACAATGTACACAGCGCTTTACATATATATTGTACATTCGCATCAGTTTATGCCCTCAAGGAGTTTACAACCTAAAGCCCCTAACTCGCATGCATATGCATACATACTAGGGCCAAATTAGCCAATAAACCTGCCAGCATGTCTCTGGGAAGAGACCAGATTAGCCAGGAGATACCCATGCAAGTATAGGGAGAACTCTATGCAGGTAGTGTCGTTGTTGGGATTTTAACTGATGACCCTACTTCTGTAAGGCAGAAGTGCTAGAAATTGTGCTGCACCAAATAACAGAATTCAAAATAAAAAAATACCCCCTTCATTTTTTTTCTGTTTCCGCAATTTTTTGCACTGATTTTTTTCAAGTCTTGAATCAAAATATAATGCTAGAATGCAAATAGGTGTTTATTTACTAAAGGAATAGACTGCTAACTTAAAGAGTGAATATACCATTAGCATGGTTAAAAAGGAAAAGCTGTGTTTATTTTTCATACCCAATCATTAGCAAGGAAGATTTAAAGAAACACGATTTGTTGCACCTGTTTGGATGTTGTAGTGAACACAGCTTCATCGTATTCACTAAGCTAAGTTGACAATTACTTGTGAACATTCTCTGTACTTTTAGTTCAATCTGAATATATATGGTCTCATAGGCATGAAATAGGAGAAAACCCAACAATAAGGCACGGTAATGTTGGTTAGCATACGACAGACAACATAAATGTTCAGCTTCAAATGTAATTTAGCAAAATCAGCCAAAGATGGAAGTACAAGGAAGTTGCATTTTAAACTTAATCCAATTTTGAGCTAGTAACTCTGAGTGCAATGGGTAATATTACTGAGGCTGCCACCAACTAAACCGTTAAGAACAGATTGAAGCAGCATTATGGGCTTACACCCACATAGTGGGACTGAGCGTTTGGATGGTGTAGTTAAGAGTCTAAGCAGTAAGCTAAGAAGGGGCAGGTAAGCAACAAGTTGGGAGAGAAGGAGAAAAATAAGGGTAAATAACTAACAAGGGGAAGTGTGGGTAAAGGGGGTGGTGTTCCATCATGGCTTAGGTGGTCCAGAAAGGGCAGCATCTGAAACCCAACTGATAAACACAGCTTGTAGACTCAACATAGACCAAGAGATCCATTGCTCTATATAATTTTCCTGACATAGCAGACATTCTAGATAGCATAGGCTCTAGTTCCACTGCCCACTCTGCTAGGGAAGGTATGCTTGTAGTTTTCTAGGGACGGGGTATGACCATTCTGGCCGCAGCTAAGAAATGTTTGAGGATATCTTTTGTGGCAGATTTAGGAGAGCCAGGAATTAAAGAGATAAGTGCCATCTCAGGTGTAAGGGAGATTTATGTTGCCATAATGTCACAATATAATTGTAATTGTAAAATGTTTGATTAGTCGGCAATCCCAGCATATGTGGAGCATTGTCCCTACAGAATTGTGACATCTCCAACACGTGGCATGAATTGAGGAGTCGAAATTGTGAAAGGTACCGAGGTATCTGCATCTTGTGATAAGACTAAACCCTTTCTTCTGAATCTTGGTTGCTGGAGATAGTTTATGGGTTAAGAGTAATGCCCCGTACACACGGTCGGATTTTCCGATGGAAAATGTCTGATTGGAGCGTGTTGTCGGAAATTCCGACCGTGTGTGGGCTCCATCGGACATTTTCCATCGGATTTTCCGACACACAAAGTTTGAGAGCAGGAGATAAAATTTTCCGACAACAAAATCCGTTGTCGGAAATTCCGATCGTGTGTACACAAATCCGACGGACAAAGTGCTACGCATGCTCAGAATAAATAAAAAGATGAAAGCTATTGGCCACTGCCCCGTTTATAGTCCCGACGTACGTGTTTTACGTCACCGCGTTTAGAACGATCGGATTTTCCGACAACTTTGTGTGACCGTGTGTATGCAAGACAAGTTTGAGCCAACATCCGTCGGAAAAAATCCTAGGATTTTGTTGTCGGAATGTCCGAACAAAGTCCGACCGTGTGTACGGGGCATAAGAATGTGCGAACGGTTCGGCCCCAACATGAGTTCGGCCCAAACATTCACTGTTCGGAAGTTCTCCGAACAACCGAATTATAGGGTCGTTCGACCGTTTGTTAGGCCGGCCGAACGACCACAATGCACTATGCTGCCGCACAGTGCATTGAAAGTCCTGATTGGCTGAAGCAATGAAAGCTTCGCCCAATCAGGGCACAGAACACTGTCAGAGCCATGTTTGGATGCTGTCATAATGACTGTATCCAATCATGGCTCATTGCTCTTACTCCCGCCCCACACTATGAAAGTGTTCTTTCTATAGCGGCCATTTGTAGTGTGATAGCAACGTGGAGAGAGATAGAACAGAGCTCTTTTCAGTGCTATTAGACAGTTAGTGTGCTATAGTGCAGCCCTCGCCTGCTCGCATTTTGCGAGTGGATTTTGAGGGCTGGCAAGCTATGGCTGCCTAGGAGCGGGGGGGGAGCCGTTCTCCCAGCGATCGGAGAGCAAGAGAGAGGAGAGCCGCCACCCAGATGATGAGAGTGCCAGGAACATAACAGCTTTCATTTCAATAGCTGTTTGTTCCCCGCCGCACGCCATCACATACAGCCCCTCCTCTTTGTTCCGGGCTGTCATGATCACTTAGTGCCCCTGTTCCTCATTCCAGCACCCAGATGTTGGCTGTTGCTTTTTCCCTGTCTGTGTTCATCTGCAAGGTGATTGATCTGATCAGTCACCCGATATAAACAAACCAAACACTCTATCCCTTGCTTGTGATAGAGACAGTTTCCTGCATTGTTCCTGTTCAAGCCTCCCGTTTGTCTGCCTTGCTGTTGGATTTCCCTGTGTATGACTCGGATTGGATATTGTACTATTTCCTGAACTCAGCCTGCCTTATTACCTAGACTGTCATTGGATCGGATATTGGACTTTTCCCTGAACTCCACCCTCTCTTATTACCTGGACCATCTTAGAACTACGCTATCTGTCTGCTAAACTGCAAGTAGTCTGTTGTTTGCTCTGTTCGCGTCTGCCCTAGTGTGGTGGCCAGGCACTATAGCATTGTGTATAAGTCCTGGGGGAAACCAAATGCCTGTAGGCTTGACTGTCTTAAGGGAAAGGGGGCTGCTATAGGTGAAGCACACAATAGTTAGCTATAGTGTCTGACCACCTGCATTGAGGTAGACGTGGCATTCGTGACATTATTACAAGCCTTTAACAAAAAATTTCTGTCAAGATGGACACTGCACAGGCCTGTTTGTTTGCTGAAGAAATTTGCAAACTGACACGTCAAGTCCAGGAACTGTCTGTGTGTAAACGCACCTCCAGCAGTAACGCAGGAGCCAAAGCCCAAAGTTAGCCCGCCTGGCCATTTTTTCTGGTGATCCTCATGTGTTTTTTAACTTTAAAAATAGTTGTACGCTATACTTTAAGCCCAAACAACACTCCTCTGGTTCTAAAGTGCAGCGGGTCATCCTGATTATTACATGGTTGCAGGGGGATCCCCAGTCTTAGGCTTTTAGTCTCTCCGCAGATGACCCAACCAGAGGGTCAGTTGAAGAATTTTTTCAAGGCCCTGGGTTTACTCTATGATGATCCTGATCGTGCCCACGCAGCAGAATCTAATCTTAGGTCATTACCTCAGGGTAAACGCACCGCGGAGCAGTACTGTTCTGATTTCCACCACTGGGCACCTGACCCCGCTCTAAGAAGCCAGTTCAGGTTAAGCGTATCTGATTCCATCAAGAATTCCTTAGTTCACTAACCTGAACCGAAGTCATTGAATGAAGCCATGCAAGTAGCCATCCGTACAGACAGGCGTTTACGGGAAAGGCGTACAGAGAGGTTTGTTTCTTTGCCCCCAAGTACGCTGCCCACTTTTCTTCTTTTCCTGAGCCCTCCCAACCTCTCCAGGAGGATGAGCCCATGCAAATTGGTGCTACCCATTTATCCCCTGGGGAAAAGGCTAGAAGTAGATCTCAGGGACTCTGTGTATTTTTGTGGCAACCACGGCCACTTTGTCGCTGACTGTCCTAATAAACCGAGAAATGCCATGAGTCTAGTGTGGGTGGGGTCTGCTTCTATTGACCATACTGTGTCTGTTTCCCTCAGAAATGGCTTATTTGTTCCTGCACAACTTAGGTCTGCCATTTTCTCTCACCACCTCTCCGCTTTCATTGATTCTGGTGCTGCTAGCAATTTCATTGATAGGGACCTAGCACACAGTTTACAGATTCCGGTGACTAAGGTGCACAGACCCTTCTCAGTCTTAGCCGTTGATAATCCCCCCTTGCCCATGGGTCTGGTGACCTTGTGTACGGTACCTATTGCCCTGACCATTGGGAAATTTCTCAGGGAGACAATCAGCTTCTACCTGATCTCTTCTCCTGCTTATCCCCTTATCTTGAGGTATCCCTGGCTTAAACTTCACAACCCACACATAGACTGGGCTGCAGAGGAGATTGGGTCCTGGTCCCAGACCTGCATCCAGAATTGCATTAAAACCGCTGACCAGTTGCCCATGTATAACTCTTGTGTGGCCAGTACCAGTCACGTGCCTTTTTTCCAGTTCTATTCAGATCCTGTTCATGACTACGTTTCCAAATGTGACTACAGTTTACATAACCATGTACCTTTTTGACTCTGTTAACAAAAGACGCTGACAAGTCTATTGAATTCTCTACAGGCCACCTCTCCAGCCAATGGCCACAGCCTGAACCCTCTCCTCCTAGAAACTGAGCTTATCCATTGTCTTGTAGCCTTGAGCCCTGTTTGAAAACTTCCTCTAAATCCTCAGAAGTCACGCCCCCTGGATTACCCCTACATTTGCATGTCACTAAACTCCCTTGGACGCACAGCCAGGCTAACTTGTCCGCAAGTTCCAATGTCGCTACACCCGGTGATGTGATTTAGACAGTCACCACACCTAGTGATGCGATTCAGATAGTCGTACACCTGGTGATGCGATTCAGACAGTCGCTACACCTGGTGATGTGATTCGGACAGTTGCTACGCCTGGCGATGTGATTCAGACAGTCGCTACACCTGGCGATGCAGGCCAGTCAGCCACTGCATCAATTATGCCAGTCCAGCCCATGCCCATTGAACTTTCTGCTTTTTCTTATTGTGGACTCTCTGGTGATGCAATTCAGTCGCTACACCTGGCGATGTGGCCCAGTCCGCCACTGCCTCAATTATGCCAGTCCAGGTCATGCCCATTGAACTTCCTGCTTTTTCTTATTCTGGACTCTCTGGTTATGTGATTCAGACAGTCGCTACGCCTGGTGATGCAATTCAGACAGTCGCTGCACCTGGCGATGCGGCCCAGTCGGCCACTACATCAGTTACGCCAGTTCAGCTCATGCCCATTAAGCTTTTTTTTCTTTCTCAGGACCTTTCTCAGAAGGAGCAAGTAGTCTGTTGTTTGCTCTGTTCGAGTCTGCCCTAGTGTGGTGGCCAGGCACTATAGCATTGTGTATAAGTCCTGGGGGAAACCAAGTGCCAGTAGGCCTGCTTGTCTTAAGGGACAGGGGGCTGCTATAGGTGAAGCACACAGTAGCTAGCTATAGTGTCTGACCACCTGTATTGAGGTAGATGCAGGGGCGTACCAACGGGGGGGGCAGGGGGGCAGTCTGCCCTGGGTGCCACACTGTGGGGGTGTCGGTGGTGTCGCTATGGGGGGAGCTCTGGCTGCTCCCTTTGGCAGTTTTCTTTTGGCCAGAACACCCCCCCCCCCCCCGCACCGTGGCCGCGCTAGCCTGGCCTGATCTATGTTTTCCTCCTGGCTCCTCCCACCACTGCTGTGCTGCAGGCCTGTCACATTTCTCCACCTGGGCGGCGCAGCTGCTGCTGTGTCCTCCGGAGTTCGGACCTAAAGGTAAGGGGGTGTGGGTTGGTATTGTGTCTGCCAACCAGTCACTTTAGCCGCCCTGAGTTAGCGTGAGAAGACGGAGGGGTGTTTGTGTCTGCCACCCTGAGCTGGTCTGCTGAGGTTGCACTGATTGGCTCTGGTGAGCTTGCACTGATGGGCACTGATTGGCACTGGGGAGCCTGCACTGATGGCCACTGATTGGCACTGGTGAGCCTGCACTAATGGGCACTGATTGGCACTGGTGAGCCTGCACTGATTGGCACTGGTGAGCCTGCACTGATGGGCACCGATTGGCACTGGTGAGCCTGCACTGGTGAGCCTGCACTGATTGGCACTGGTGAGCCTGCACTGAATGGCACTGGTGAGCCTGCACTGATTGGCACTGGTGAGCCTTCACTGATTGGCACAGGTAAGCCTGCACTGTTGAGCACTGGTGAACCTGCACTGATTGGCACTGTGAGCCTGCACTGGTGAGCACTGATTGGCACTGGTGAGCACTGATCTGCACTGGTGAGCCTGCACTGGTGAGCACTGATTGGCACTGGTGAGCCTGCACTGATGGGCACTGATTGGCACTGATGAGCTTACACTGGTGGGCCTGCACTGATGAACACTGGTGAGCCTGCACTGATTGGCACTGGTGAGGCTGCACTGATGGGCACTGATTGGCACTGGTGAGCTTACACTGGTGGGCCTGCACTGATGAGCACTGGTGAGCCTGCACTGATTGGCACTGGTGAACTTTAATTGGCACTGGTGAGCCTGCACTGGTGAGCCTGCACTGATTGGCACTGGTGAGCCTGAACTGATTGGAACTGGTGAGCCTGCACTGATTGGCACTGGTGAGCCTGTACTGATTGGCACTGGTGAACCTGCACTGATTGGCACTGGTGACCCTGCATTGATGGCACTGGTTAGCCTGCACTGGTGAGCCTGCACTGATGGGCACTGATTGGTACTGGTGAGCATGCACTGATGGGCACTGATTGGCACCGGTGAGCCTGCATTGATTGGCACTGGCGAGCCTGCACTGATGAGCCTGCACTGATTGGCACAGGTGAGCCAGCACTGGTGAGCACTGTTTGGCACTGGTTAGCCTGCACTGATTGGCACCGGTGAGCCTGCACTAGTGAGCTTGCACTGGTGAGCCTGCACTGATTGGCACTGGTGAGCCTGCACTGATGGACACTGGTGAGCCTTCACTGATGGCACGGATTGGCACTGGTAAGCCTGCACTGATGGGCACTGAGGAGGCTGCCCTGATTGGCACTGGTGAGCCTGCACTGATTAGCATTGCTGAGTCGGCACTGGTGAGCTTGCACTGATGGGCACTGGTGAGGCTGCACTGATTGGCACTGGTGAGCCTGCACTGGTGAGCACTAACTGGCACTGGTGAGCACTGATTGGCACTGGGGAGCCTGCACTGATTGGCACTGGTGAGCCTGCACTAATTGGCACTGGTGAGCACTGATTGGCATTGGTGAGCCTGCACTGATTTTAAACTGATGAATGTGTGCAATAAATATTTAAATATTCTTGAAAACATTACAAATCTTTGTAGGTGTTTTTACATTTTAAAGTGTGTGTGTGTGTGTGTGTGTGTGGGGGGGGGTGCCAGATATAGGATCTGCCCCGGGTGCCAAATGCTCTAGGTACGCACCTGGGTAGACGTGACATTCGTGACACAAGCACTTTGATAGACAGATCACCCGTCCAATCCTGGGACGGGTGATCTGTCTATCAAAGTTCCCAGGACAAGGGGGGGGCTGTATTTGACGGCGCGCAGCGGGGAACACACAGCTATTGAAATAAAAGCTGTTCCCATCGCTCTGATCATCCGCGTGGCAGCTCTCCTCTCTCTTCCCCTGCACAGGTAGACTGCATTGGTGGCACAGGCTGCATTGGTGGCACAGGCTGCATTGGTGCACAGGATGCATTGGCGGGCACAGGCTGCATTGGCAGACGCAGGCTGCATTGGTGGACGCAGGTTGCATTGGCGGACATAGGCTGCATTGGTGGACATGGGCAGGCTGCATTGGTGGACACGGATAAAGTTGTTGTTAATATTTCTTTTAATAGCTTAATTCTGCATAAAACATTTAAGTGTCAATTCATGAGATAATTTATGAGGGTGTGTTTAGGAGCGGAATTAGGGGCAGGGTAGGGGTAGGGCGGGGCAACTGGTAAACCTTGAGGCCTGGCTAGTAGCTCAGGACTTGAAATTTTGAGCCCTGCTATAGTGTGCCATTCCGATTCTATTGTCCATGTAGAATATTTGGTTAGTGTGCATCTAGGGATAGTTCAGTGTCAGTGTAATGCGACCATTTATCTTTACATTAGTGTGAATGTAGGGATAGTTCAGTCATTGTGAGTGTAGTGCGACCACCATTCATCTTTATATTAGTGTGAGTGCAGGGACAGTTCAGTCATTGTGAGCGTAGTGTGACCATTCATCTTTACATTAGTGTGAATGTAGGGATAGTTCAGTCATTGTGAGTGTATTGACCGTTTAACACAGTTTTTTTTCTGTGCGTTACTACAAGTTTAACGCCATGTAGTTCTGTGCGTTACTGCTAGTTTAACGCCATATAATTCCATGCATTACTGCAAGTTTAACGCCGTATAAATCTGTGCCTTACTGCAAGTTTAACACCATATACTTCTGTGCGTTACTGCAAGGTTAACGATGTATAGTTCATTGCGTTACTGCAAGTTCAATGCCATATATTTAATTGCGTTACTGCAAGTTTAACGCCATATAGTTCTGTGTGTTATTGCAAGTTTACCACCATATAGTTCTGTGCACTACTGCAAGTTTAACGCCATATAGTTCTGTGCGTTACTGCAAGTTTAATGCCATATAATTCTATGCATTACTGCAAGTTTAACACCATATAGTTCTGTGCATTACTGCAACTTTAACGCCATATAATTCTATGCGTTACTGAAAGTTTAACGCCATATAGTTCTGTGCATTACTGCAAGTTTAACGCCATATAGTTCTATGCGTTACTGTAAGTTTAACACCATATAAATCTGTGCCTTACTGCAAGTTTAACGCCATATAGTTCTGTGCGTTACTGTAAGTTACACACCGTATAGTTCTGTGCGTTATTGCAAGTTTAACGCCATATAGTTCTGTGCAAGTTTAATGCTGTCTATTTCATTGTGTTACTGCAAGATTAACGCCGTATATTTAATTGCGTTATTGCAAGTTTAATGCCATATCGTTCTGTGCGTTACTGCAAGTTTAACGCCATATATTAATATATTTCATCGCGTTACTGCAAGTTTAACACCATATAGTTCCGTGCGTTACTGCAAGTTTAATGGCATATACAGTATCTCACAAAAGTGAGTACACTTCTCACATTTTTGTAAATATTTAATTATATCTTTTCATGTGACTACACCGAAGAAATTACACTTTGCTACAATGTAAAGTAATGAGTGTACAGCTGGTATAACAGTGTAAATTTGCTTTCCCCTCAAATAACTCAACACACAGCCATTAATGTCTAAACTGCTGGCAACAAAAGTGAGTACACCCCTAAGTGAAAATGTCCAAATTGGGCCAAATTAGCAATTTTCCCTCCCTCCCGGTGTCATGTAACTTGTTATGCCGCGTACACACGATCGCACATTCCAACAACAAAATCCTTGGTTTTTTTCCAACGGATGTTGGCTCAAACTTGTCTTGCATACACACGGTCACACAATGTTTTTTGGTAATTCCGAACGTCAAAAACGCAGTGACGTGGGACGGCACCAGAAAAGGTAAGTTCACTACCAAGTGTGCCACCCTTTGGGCTCCTTCTGCTAATCTCGTGCTAGTAGAAGTTTGGTGAGAGACGATTCGCGCTTTTCAGCCTTGTGCTTTTCAGATCATTACTGCTCTTCAGTTTGTGCTTGTGGGTTTGTATCTGTTCTTCAGTGCGTGCATTAGTGTGAATGTAGGGATAGTTCAGTCATTGTGAGTGTAGTGCGACCACCATTCATCTTTATATTAGTGTGAGTGCAGGGATAGTTCAGTCATTGTGAGTGTAGTGTGACCATTCATCTTTACATTAGTGTGAATGTAGGGATAGTTCAGTCATTGTGAGTGTATTGACCGTTTAACACAGTTTTTTTTCTGTGCGTTACTACAACTTTAACGCCACGTAGTTCTGTGCGTTACTGCTAGTTTAACGCCATATAATCCCATGCATTACTGCAAGTTTAACGCCGTATAAATCTGTGCCTTACTGCAAGTTTAACACCATATACTTCTGTGCGTTACTGCAAGGTTAACGATGTATAGTTCATTGCGTTACTGCAAGTTCAATGCCATATATTTAATTGCGTTACTGCAAGTTTAACGCCATATAGTTCTGTGTGTTATTGCAAGTTTACCACCATATAGTTCTGTGCACTACTGCAAGTTTAACGCCAAATAGTTCTGTGCGTTACTGCAAGTTTAATGCCATATAATTCTATGCATTACTGCAAGTTTAACACCATATAGTTCTGTGCATTACTGCAACTTTAACGCCATATAATTCTATGCGTTACTGAAAGTTTAACGCCATATAGTTCTGTGCATTACTGCAAGTTTAACGCCATATAGTTCAATGCGTTACTGCAAGTTTAACACTGTATAAATCTGTGCCTTACTGCAAGTTTAACGCCATATAGTTCTGTGCGTTACTGTAAGTTACACACCGTATAGTTCTGTGCGTTATTGCAAGTTTAATGCCATATAGTTCTGTGCAAGTTTAATGCTGTCTATTTCATTGTGTTACTGCAAGATTAACGCCGTATATTTAATTGCGTTATTGCAAGTTTAATGCCATATCGTTCTGTGCGTTACTGCAAGTTTAACGCCATATATTAATATATTTCATCGCGTTACTGCAAGCTTGACTCCATATATTAAATTGCGTTACTGCAAGTTTAACACCATATAGTTCTGTGCGTTACTGCAAGTTTAATGGCATATACAGTATCTCACAAAAGTGAGTACACCTCTCACATTTTTGTAAATATTTAATTATATCTTTTCATGTGACTACACCGAAGAAATTACACTTTGCTACAATGTAAAGTAATGAGTGTACAGCTGGTATAACAGTGTAAATTTGCTTTCCCCTCAAATAACTCAACACACAGCCATTAATGTCTAAACCGCTGGCAACAAAAGTGAGTACACTCCTAAGTGAAAATGTCCAAATTGGGCCAAATTAGCCATTTTCCCTCCCTCCCGGTGTCATGTAACTTGTTATGTCGCGTACACACGATCGCACATTCCGACAACAAAATCCATCTTTTTTTCCAACGGATGTTGGCTCAAACTTGTCTTGCATACACACGGTCACACAATGTTTTTTGGAAATTCCGAACGTCAAAAACGCGGTGACGTGGGACGGCACTAGAAAAGGTAAGTTCACTACCAAGTGTGCCACCCTTTGGGCTCCTTCTGCTAATCTCGTGCTAGTAGAAGTTTGGTGAGAGACGATTCGCGCTTTTCAGCCTTGTGCTTTTCAGATCACTACTGCTCTTCAGTTTGTGCTTGTGGGTTCGTATCTGTTCTTCAGTGCGTGTAGTCAGTTCGCATTTGTTTGTCAGTGCGTATCATTATTATTATAGTACGTATTTGATTTGCAGTGCATTCTTGTCCGCTCATTTCTGATTTTCAGATCGCTCTTCTCAGGTCTTTCTGATTTTCAGTGCGTTCTGTTAGTTCATTCTGACTGGCCGACTGTTTTGAAGCGGGTACGTACTCATCGTAGAGTCCGTGCTGTGTGGGGACTTGGTGTTTGGGTTCTTGCTTTGACCCAAGCCCAGTCCATGAACAGGGTGGGGAGGAGTTCATGGACGAAGAATTGGTTGCTCCAGGGTGACCAATTCTCTCACATGCCTTTGTTGCGGGAGATCCGTGAGAATAATCCTGACGATTTCAGGAATTATCTCTGGATGACGGACCAGTTTTTCACCGTTTGTTGGTTTTACTGTCCCCTTATATTAGCAGACAGGACACCTGCATGCGGCAAGCCATCACTCCTGAGCAGAGGCTAGTCGCCTTGTTGCGGTACTTGGCGACGGGGAGAAGTCTGCAGGACATCAAGTTCTCGACAGGCATCTCCCCCCAGGCTCTGGGGATCATTATTCCAGAGACTTGTTCTGCCATCATTCAGGTCCTGCAGAAGGACTATATTAAGGTAAGATTTCTCCTTTAACATCACATTATATGTATTTAATGTTTGCTAATGTATTGTATTTCTTTCATCATTCCCTAATTACCATGATTTTAATATGCTCTGAATGTCCCCTTTGTTCTCATGCATGCTGGAAGCTTTTAAACTTCCTTTTTTGTCCTTCATGCATATTTGCCTTCACTAACCTCCACAGCATGCTATCCTGGGCCCGTACACACCTAGCCTAGTCACTTAACAATGTATTTTGTCAGCTCCATAGTAGTGCTTTACTCTAAACACCCCCTAAAATGTGTACAAATGTTATTTGTGTCCTTAAATTCCTGCAGAGTGCCTGAGGCTTTTTTTGGGGTCCCAAAATCATTTTGAACCCTCCCTCCCCCATAGTCAACCGATACCAATCCTCTATCGGCTGACTTTGCCAAACCCATATACACTATACCTACCTCTTTTTTGGTCATATTTATGGATGAATTCACCAAAGCATATAGTGAAAGGGCCTGCCTGAATACTTTCAAATGGTACTGTTTAAAGTTTTGTTCTCTTATTATCTTGATAGGTAATTTCATAATGTAAAAAAGTGCTTCAATTTGTACAGTGTGTATTTATATTTTTCTATTATGACACTTCTTACCTGTCCAGTGGGCTGCCAATAGTGTAAGTAAGGAGGGGCTGCCCAAAGTAACACATATGCATTCAGCTCTCAATGAAGTGGAGAAGGTTACCTGTCCAAAACATCCCCCCCCAAAAATTTTTTACAATGGGCCATCAGAGGGAGTGAGGCATCTAATAAGTGGACCTTCTCTTTTTGTCTTTGAATACTCCTTCAAATAAATGTTAATGCTGATTTTGGCCAAGAATGTTTGTGTCTAATCTGCTTGCAATGTTTATGTGCAAAATTACTATTTTTTTTTCTTGCTTGACTCCACAGTTTCCTTCAACGCCACAGGAATGGCAGACTGTGGCATCCCAGTTTGCCCAGCGGTGGGACTTTCCCAACTGCGGAGGGGCAATAGATGGCAAGCACGTCCACATCGTCCCACCCCCCAACTCGGGGTCATGCAATTATAACTATAAGGGGTTTAATAGTATTGTGATGTTGGCGGTGGTGTCAGCGACATATGAGTTCCTGTATGTGGACGTGGGGAAGAATGGCCGGATGTCGGATGGTGGAGTCATCGCCCAGACCAAATTTTACAGACGGCTCCAGAGTGGTGGCTTGGGATTGCCACCTGCTGAAGAGAATGTGGAAGGACTCCCGTTCGTCTTTGTCGCTGATGAAGCATTTGGTCTGGGTGAACACCTGATGCGGCCGTTACCGATGAGGACCCTCACTGCGGACCAGAGGGTTTTTAACTACCAGCTGGCCAGAGCTAGAAGAGTGGTGGAAAATGCCTTTGGAATAATGCCCAGCCGGTTCCGCCTATTTCTCACTGCAATAAACATGGCGGAATATAAAATCAATCATATCGTTATGGCATGCTGCATATTGCATAACTTTTTAAGAAAAAATGCATCGACCTACGTGGCCTCAGTTGGAACTGAGGCCAGCTTATTACCGGATACAACAACCCTGATGGCTTTTGAAACTGGCCGTACTGGCTTGCCCCCCCCAAAGCGCCTGCGAAGTTCGCTAAAAGGATCTAGAGTACTTTGCGGGTAGGGGGGCCATTGATATGCCACAAAATGGTTAAGAAACATGTTAAAAATAATTTTTTTAATTAAACCTAAATAATATTTACTTTGATTTACTGCTTGTGTTTCTTTTAGCTGGCTCCTAGGTTATCCAATGGTCTTTTCTTTTTTGCCTTTTTTTTCAATAGTGCAAACGTAAATTTTTTGATACATGAGGTGACAATCTCTTCTTTAGCAAACTATTATGTTGTAGGTCTGCTACACACACACACACACACACACACATACTTTACAACATATTTTTTATGTTAATGTATGCAATTCATTACTGATAAAAATATTCATCATTTTCAGCACCATGACTGAAATTTGTGGAGTCCCGAAAATGGCATGATTGTGTCAAATTAAAAGCACTGTGGGTGTTATTTACTAAAGGAAATTCCACTTTGCACTCCAAGTGCACTGCAAAAGTGCACTTGAAACTGCACTGAAACTGCACTTGTAGTGCAAAGTGGATTTGTCTTTAAATAACCCCCATTGTCACTGTAAACACCAACTTACCACAAAAATTGCTATTGAGCATTGAAAGAAGAAGCCACACATTGTTGAGTAGAAAACATTTTACAAAAAGCACATTCACATGTGCGTTAGAAAAGGGTTTTTGAACAAACCAACATCTTTGGTGTATAGCATTTCTTTCACATTAGAAACCTTTTTTGGTTAAACAGGCATGTTTCAAACCATAACATACACAACTCAGGAACTTACAAAGTTCAACTTTGATAAAGTGAAGGCAATATCAGACATAAGTATGTCCAAACTGTGTTGATCTTGCCTTCATCAGATGGGGTGATGTCACCCCTGTAAAAGCCAAATTTTGAAGATGCACACTGTCACGGAATGTCCCACACTCCGCTTGAAGGCTTCCGTCAGTATACCACTTCCTCCCAGTCTGGATACGTATATCAGATATTCCAACCGCTCATAAGCACAAAAGAAGTCTGTCTGCATGATCTCCTTTCTTGGCTGCAAGGAATAGTTGATCTCAGTAGGTGTGGGGCTGAGGTCATTTACTCTCTGTCCGGCTGCCAGCGCTTCAGTTGGGTGGTTTTTAACATTCCGGGGCTCGGTCTGCTGCTCAGCAGAGGAGCCGATCGCCCCAGCTTTCTGAAACTGTAGAGACACTGTAGGTGCTAGGCAGAGGCCAGCGGCGCTCTTCCCTGTTGCCAGTGTTTCAGCTGGGAGTAGCAGCTTTACTACATCAGCTTGTCGCTGGAGAGGGGGGCCGACTGCCCTGGCTCCCTGGAACTCCACAGTTGTTGTCGGTGCTGGGCAGAGGTTGGTAGCACTCTGCCCTGTTGCCAGCACTTATGCTGGGGACTCCGCATCCTCCGCTCCGGCTAACCGTTGGGGCAGGAGGCTGGATTCCTCCACTCCCAAACTGTGCAGCTGCCATTGGGGAGGAGAGCCGGCTGCTTCCTGTTCCATTCCCTCATCTGGCTGCTGGGAAGACATATCTGTGGTACTGTCTCCCAGGTGCACAGATCTTTGCTGGGGAGGGACGAAGAACACCTCCTCTCCCTTCTCCCCCTGTATCTGCTGCTGGGAAGTGATTGCCACCTTCTCATCCTGAGCCTCCGAAACTGCTACAGGTGTGGGGAAGAGATCTTGGACCCTCTGTCCGGTTGCCAGCACTTCGGCTGGGGGTTTGCTAGGTGGTTCCTCCTCTACAGAAACGTCTATTAAATCCCCAGTCTCTGGAGTTGCTAAAAGTGTGGGGCAGAGGTCTTGGACCCTCTGTTCAGTTACCAGATCTTCAGCTGGAGAAGTTTGTTGTAACTCCATAGATGCTGCTGACAGAAAATCACATGTCCCTGTCAGAGTGGTGGGAGAAAGGTCGACTACCTCTTCTCTCAAGAAGGCTGAAGCCACTGTTGGTGCTGGGCAGAGCACAGTGAACTTTGGCCCTGATAGCAGCTCTTCTGCTGGAGGCTCATCAGGCTGTTCTTCCTTAGCAGAAAAGTCTATCAAATCCCCTGTCTCTGCAACTGGTGTCTGGGGATAGAGGTTCACCATCTCCTGCCCATGGAACCCAGAAGATGCTATCAGTGCTGGGCAGAGGTTAGCAGAGCTCTGCCCTGTTGTTAGCACTTCAGGTTTGGGGACAGCAATCTTCAGATTTTCCATTGCTGATTCTCTGGCATGCTGCTGGACAGGCACATTCCTCCATCCAAGATCATCCCATGCAGAAACAGGATCATCAAGGTCAGTCAGCACTTGCTGCATCCGCCATAAGACCTCCGCCTCCCTAGCTGTGGGGGTAGGTTGGCAAAGCACACTGTTACTCTGCCACATTGCCGACTCTTCAGCCAGGATTTCAGAGTTGTCACCTGGTATTTCCTGATAGTCCCAGGCAAAGGGAGCCCAGCCCTCACACTGAGCAAAGTCTAGCAGCTGTCTGTAGGCAATCTCCAGCTCCCATTCCTGAACGGCCAGAAACTCTATATCTTCCAGTGCCCAGTGCACTTCCGAAACGTTCAGAAGCTGTTCTCTGTAATCCATTATTTTGTCCAACCGACACTCCAAATCACTCCCAAAGTTAGGGTCCCCTGTCAGCTTCACATACAACAGTCCCAGGCCCCCGTAGCCAAAGCCTTCCGTTGGGCTGTCATCCGCTATACAAGGGCATGCTTGGGATACATGCCACTGGAGGGCTCTGTAGCTCTCATCCAGCTGCATCTCTGTCCAGACCAGCCTGCTTAATTCCGCTGTCTGCTCCTTGTTCGGTTTTTCTCCCAAAAACAGAACCCACAATCCATACTGCGACCAGTACCTTTCCTCGATGGAGGGGAGAACTTTTCCCTGGTGTCGCTGCTCACGGGCTAGCGCTTCCTTCCAGAGTTCACAGCGGATAGAAACAAACCATCCCAGCAGAACCTGCTCTGATACCAGTCCTCTGTGCTGTTTCTGCATCTCTTGCAACCTCCTTCTGAATTCCTCTTCCATGGTGGCTGGTATCTGTACCTCTCCTCTCCTGCTATCTGGACCTTGGATCCAGGTGTAAGCTTGGATGTCTCAGACTGCAGGAAGCGTCCCGCTGCTTGCCACCAATGTCACGGAACGTCCCACACTCCGCTTGAGGGCTTCTGTCAGTATACCACTTCCTCCCAGTCTGGATACATATATCAGATATTCCAACCGCTCATAAGCACAAAACAAGGCGACACTTGTTTCACTGCTAACATGGACTAACTCTTTATTTGAGCTCTCACACAAATATATACAGCAGAATGACTAAAACCTAACCTAATTAACATGAGCTAATTATCTAACATGACCTTTTGCCCAGACTTGTGGTCACCAAGCTTCTCACAGTACATTATACATTATCATAAGTACAACCACAGGACATTTTCACAATAGCAGGAGCTAATTACAATTAACAATACAAACAGTGTTCTCCCCCCCTCCTCAGCCTAGTCATCAACAACTATAGTAGGAGTAGACTGTTCGTCTCCTAGCCAGTCCTGGAGGCTAATGAGATCAGCTCACTCAATTAACATGTTGAGTTCAGAATCAAACAAACCAATAATAGTCTTTACATATATATCCTGGGAGATATTGGGGATAAATATTTCTGTCCCATTTTAAGCTATCCAAGACATACCCTCTAAGTCACCATTTCCCATATGGCATAGACAGGGTCCCCAGAGTCTGTGTGTCCTGGGGGACCAGGACCCGAATCCACAGTAATACCACCTCAAGAGTCCCCAGACATACAGCTCACAAAGAGCACCATTCCCCCAAATGCCAGGGCCCATAATCGGTCGGCAAGAGGCTTGCATTCAGTCCCCTCCAAAAGCCTCTATCCCGGGTGAGTCTGTCACACACACAAATTGTGATTCAAACTGGGGATTTCCCTCCTGATCCCATGCCTAATGTCAACATGTGCTAGCTCTCATAATGGGGGATCAATGGACGTGTTTTGGAGGTGCAACCCCTTCTTCTCACCTACTTGAGTTGTGAGGAAGGGGTTGCACCCACAAAACGTGTACATTGAAATCCTGTGCTGGCAGATAGCACATGTTGACACACCGTGTGCATCTTCAAAATTTGACTTTTAAAATACTTTAAAACTTGTTTTTAAAAGCAAAAATATATGATAAAACGGTACAATTTTTGTGTGTTTTATATTCTGCCTAAAACATCAATGATGTTCTTCATTTTTTGTTGAACATCATTGATGTTTTCCTTTATATTTTCTAAATCACCATTGCATCCCATTATCTCCCCGATGAGGATCTGGGCGCTTCCACTTGTGAAATGAGATTCTTCTTCCACAACATCCACATCACCTAAAATAAAAAAACACACCATGTATTATAAATATGCAGGCATACATCTATTACCTGAAGCTGTGGTCTCAGACACTCACCTGTTGTGGTGACTATTTCGCCCACTTCATAAACCTCTCCTTCCTCCACATCCTCTGCTTGTGGTTTTGGGATTTTCCCTTCTTTAGGAGGTGGGGGGTCCCTGTTGTACTCAGATGTCCCGAGTCTTTTCTCCCCTATGTGAATAAAAAAAGGTATACCTAGCACACAGATATTTGATGGCAGAAATATGAATATGAAACATTGCTTGGAAGTGTCGTACAATTGTCTGTTTTGGTTGAGTTCCAAGCTGAAGACATTTTTATTTCCTTTCTAAAGCTGGAATACTTACATTTTTTGTTAAAGTTTCACACATGGAGACACCCCCTAGTATACACTGGAGCACCTGTGTGGGACACCCTAAAAAGTTTGTTCTGGTGTCCCACACTAGTGCTCCTGCATCCAGATGTGTAAACAGCTGCTGGGTGTCCTCTCCTTACACTGAATAAAGTTTCCATTTTATTCTAGTTACAAACCCCATCTAGACAACAAACTTATTTTAATACAAATAGGCCTGAACAAATGTAGTTAACGTGTATCTGCCAAAAACATCTTATAAGTGGATGAACGAACGATGTTTCCTACGACCGATTACTGTGCCCATGAACATGAAAGTTGCCATTTTAAACTGTACAACAGTAAAGAAAAGCACATGGATCAGCATGCAAGTAATAATAATAATAATAGGAACACACAACAAATACTTACTTTTTAGGAGCAAGTTCCTGATCTTTCTGTACTGATCGCGCTCCCTCAATTTCAGGTCTGACCATCGTTTCCTCAGTTGATCCTTGGATCGACGTACCCCGTCGTTCCTGTGCAGACTTTTCACAACTTTAGTCATGATCTTGGCCTTTCTCACATTTGGGTTTAGGTATGGTCCATGCTTCCCATCATAGTCGGCTCTCTTCAAGATGTCCACCATCTCCACCATTTCTACAAAGGACATATTTGAGGCCTTAAAGCTCCTCTGGGATCGGGACGTTCCTGGCTCCGGGCTTTCGTCGTTACTGCTGCTGTCGGCATGCACCTGCTGTGTCTCTGCCATGTGCTCTCTCCACTGCGTCGAAAGACAAGGGGCAGGGAATACACTAGAAAGAGGGGCAGGTGGATTTTTACGCATGCGCAGTGTATATAAAGCGTAACATGCGTGCGTCGTACGTACGATCTGTGGGTGGAGGAAGGAGTAACAGAAGCAACAATCGTGGTAACGAAGGTGCAATTTTAGGTTGGTGCATCAGTGGCCTATACTGCTTAGAGATTGAGGCCTATATTGGGTCCAGATTATGAGAGTTTCGCTTGACATTAGGGTTTGTCTTGTGTTGTGTCTTGCAGAGAAAATGGATCCCTTCAATATTAGGGAATTTCTAGCAATATTCATTGATATGTTCAAGGAGCTGCCCTGTCTGTGGCAGCTGAACCACCCATTTTTTAATAAGCAAACAAAGAGGAAGGCAGCGCTGGAGAAACTGCTTGAATTTGTGAAGCCGATGATCCCCACGGCATGACAGACTGCATTTTCTGTCAGACCAGACTAAACCCAGGCCAGCACTCTCCAGTCTTCCTTCAGGGCTTCCTTCCCCCCCAGCTGAGGCTTTCCGATGACCAACCTGGGCCTTCCAGGCAGCAACATGTGGAGGAGCCCAGCTTAAGTCAGGTATAGCATTCTTAAAAATATTTCTGGTTGTCAAATTAATGATGTTAAATAGATGTTATTTTTGATCACTAATTAATGATTTCACAAAGTGTTTTACATATCAATAGACAGTAGTAGACAAAAATGATTGTGACAAGAATGAAAAATGCTGGGGTCAGAATGATAGTCGTTTCTATTTATTAATATTCAATTTGCAACAGTCATGAGATGAAAATTGTGTTTGATTACTGAACAAAAAACTAAAACTATGTCCCTTTTTCATACACAGGAAAGCCTCAGCCAGGCAGTTGAAAGTGGCAGCCAGGTGGTGGCCGGGCCCAGTAGCCTGCCCGAATCCCAGGTCCCTCCCCTCCGCATTCCAACAAAAAGTCCCAGGAAGAGGAGTAACCTGGAGGAGGCTACAATTGGCCTATTTCGGAAGTCTACTGCGGCCCTCAGAACCCCCCCCCCCCAATAATCAAGAGGAATATGCCTGAATGGTAGCCTGCAAAATGCAGGAAATGGAGGAGGGCCATTAGGGCTCAAGCCCTAAATAAGGGGTTGAGGGGCGAACTCGCAAACCAAAGCCACGTTTGTGAGTTCAACCATGGTCCTCCTCCTCCTCCACCTCCTCCATCTCCTGCCACAACTACAACACCAGAACCACAGCCTGAAAGGAAGCCTGGAAGGAAGTGTGTAAGGAAGACCAGAGAGTGATGGCCTGGGTTCAGTCTGGTCTGACAAAAGATGCAGGCTGTTGTATGACCACAGCCTGGAGACATATATGTCATCTGCTGCTGTTCCTGATCTCTTGTAGTCCTGGACCGGATTGTGTTCACTATTATAAGGGCTCCTCGGGCCGCCAATTGTGACTGAAAAATGATTGATGTCTGCCCCGGGGTACAAAGGCTTCGCAAATTTCAGCAGTTTCTCCAGCGTTGCCTTCCTCTTTATTTTGTTATGACCCATAATAAATGGATATTTTTTTTCTGAAATACTTGCCTATGTGTTTTACTTCAAAAAGGGCAGTTTGTTTGTGAGTAGGCAGGTACATTTCCAAAATACAATGTCAAATTAACAAGGGACACCAACACCAACCTCCTTGAGATTAAAAAAAGATCATAATGGTGACTTGACAGACAAAAGGAAAAAAAATATTATGGAGATCACTTTAAAAAAAAAGTAGGAGATCTTGATAAAAAAAAAAATATATATAAACAAAAATTAGAAACATTATTATGGAAATCTGACGAAAAAAAATAATATGATTCAGGAGATTATGAGAAATAATAAAGAAATCAGTTTGTCAGAACTCTGTGTGAATATGAGCAGCAAAACAACTTAATTATTATAGCATTATAAAGAAGAAGAGAATGCGCTGCATTAAAATATTTTAAAAATTGCAGCGTGACGAATGTGCTATCTCCATTACGAACGCTAGTTTTACCAGACCAAGCGCTTCCGTCTCGTAATTTTTTCTGAGCTTGCGTGGCACTTTGTGCGTCGGAATTGTCTACACATGATCAGAATTTACGAGAATGGATTTTTTTCTCAAATTTTGTGTGTTGGAAATTCCGATGGAAAAAGTCTGAGCCCACACAAGGTAGGAATTTCCGGCAACAAGCTCCAATCGCACATTTGCCATCAGAAAGTCTGACCGTGTGTACGGGGCATTACTGTTACAAGTTCTCAGGTGTGAATGGGGAGTAGGTGTGTTAAATTTGGTGTTATCGCTCTCACTGTCTCATACTGGTCACTGAAAGTTCAACATGGCACCTCAAGGCAAAGAACTCTCTGAAGATTTGAAAAAAAGAATTGTTGCTCTACATAAAGATGGCCTAAGCTATAAGAAGATTGCCAAGACCTTGAAACTGAGCTGTAGCACGGTGGCCAAGACCATACAGCTGTTTAACAGGACAGGTTCAACTCAGAACAGGCCTCGCCATAGTCGACCAAAGAAGTTGAATGCATGTGCCCAGCGTCATATCCGTTGTCTTTGGGAAAAAGACGTATGAGTGCTGCCAGCATTGCTGCATAGGTTGAAGGTGTGGGGGGCCAGCCTGTCAGTGTTCAGACCATTCGCCACACACTGCATCAAATTGGTCTGCATGTTTGTCATCCCAGGAGGGGAAGCCTCTTCTAAAGATGATGCACAAGAAAGCCCACAAACAGTTTGCTGAAGATAAGCAGACTAAGGACATGGATTACCAGAACCATGTCCTGCGGTCTGATGAGATCAAGATAAACTTATTTGGTTCAGATGGTGTCAAGCGTGTGTGTGGCGGCAACCAGGTCAGGAGTACAAAGACAAGTGTGTCTTGCCTACAGTCAAGCATGGTGGTGGGAGTGTCATGGTCTGGGGCTGCATGAATGCTTCCGGCACTGGGGAGCTACAGTTCATTGAGGGAACCATGAATGCCCACATGTACTATGACATACTGAAGCAGAGCATGATCCCTTCCCTTCGGAGACTGGGCCGCAGGGCAGTATTCCAACATCATAACGACCGCAAACACAACTCCAAGATGACCACTGCCTTACTAAAGAAGCTGAGGGTAAAGGTGATGGACTGGCCAAGCATGTCTCCAGACCTAAACCTTATTGAGCATCTGTGGGGCATCCTCAAACGGAAGGAGGAGGAGCACAAGATCTCTAACATCCTCCAGCTCTGTGATGTCGTCATGGAGGAGACACTTTGGGTAAAATTTAAACATTTTTACTTAGGGATATACTCACTTTTGTTGCCAGCGGTTTAGATATTAATGGCTGTGTGTTGATGTATTTTGAGGGGACAGCAAATATACACTGTTATACAAGCTGTACACTCACTACTTTTCATTGCAGCAAAGTGTCATTTCTTCAGTGTTGTCACATGAAAATATATAATAAAATATTTACAAAAATGTGAAGGGTGTACTAACTTTTGTGAGATACTGTATTTCATTGAGTTACTGCAAGTTTAACACCATATAGTTCTGTGCATTACTGCAAGTTTAACACCGTATATTTCATGCGTTACTGCAAGTGTAACGCCATATAGTTCTGTGCGTTACTGCATGTTTGACGCAGTATATTGCAGTATATTATAGTGTATGCGTGGAGTGTGTCTGTGTCATGAATACTCAAATTAAAGTGCACCAAACACCACTTTCCATTGATTAAAATGCATCCACGTTCACATTTACACATCTTTATTACATTTTGTTAATAAGCACCCCCCCCCCATCATGTGGTGGACTGGCTTACTAAACCGTCCTCGTCCTCATCCTCCTCATCCTCTGTCACCCAAGCAGAGACTAGTGCGCAGTCCCCTGTAGCTGCCAGAGTTGCAAAACCTGCCTCATTGTCCACAGCTATTCCTGCCAAAGCCCCAGCATCAGGCATGGAGGAGTCAGCGGAGTGATTTGCACACAGCGTCAGCCACTTGCTCTTTGACGATGCACAGTCATTACTTGATTCAGATGTTGATTCTGACTCTGAGGTTGAGGAAGGCAGAACATGAGCCTATAGAGAGGGGAGAACACTGGTACACAAATTAGCAATCATGTTCCCCCAGCCGCAACATATTGCCAAGTTGTCTCCAGTGGTAATGAGGATGGAGGAGATGATGAGGTCACTGACTCGATTTGGGTGCCGGATAGAGCAGAGGAGGAAAGTGAAGGTGAGGCCAACCCCAACAAGGCAGCCATCATGGAAGAGTAGAGAGCAGCCACCCCATTCCATCACAATGTGGAGCTGTTATCTCCCGGCCCACTTCCCACAGCTCAGCTGTCAGGGCTTTTTTTAGTACATGTGCAGCCGATCGCACTGTTGCTATTTGCAAACTTTGTCTCAAGCGCATCACGCGTGGCAATAACATTAACCATTTGGGTATCACATGCTTGACAAGGCATTTAACCTCCCACCACTCAGCCCGTTGACAAGAACACCTAAAAGCCACACAAAAGGGGCACAAATTTGTCCCTCCTCCTTGCTCACCTCAGTCTGTCCGTTACTGCTGAAACCTGGTCCAGCGAGCATGGGCAGGAACAATATATTTTGTTTACAGCACACTTGGTAACTCTGCTTGCAACTCAGAAGGATGCAGGACAGGGCTCAGTGCTGCAGCTTGTTGTGCCCCCACATCACCATACAGCATGGCATACGTGGTGATGATGCCAGATTCTTCAGCTCTACCCCCTCCTCCTCTTCCCTCTCCATGCCCTCCTCTGCTGAATTGTCCTATGAACCTCAAGTACTCCCTAAGTGGTCAAAGGGCTATTCAATGAGTCAGGCTAAGAGGTGCCATGCAGTGCTTCAGCTGGTGTGTCTAGGGTACAGGAACCACACAAGAGCAGAGATTCTTGCAGCTCTGCAGGGACAGGCCCAGAGGTGGTTCACACCAGCCAGGAATGGTGGTGTGTGATAATGGCACAAACCTTATGCTTGCCCTTAGACAGGGAAAGTTGACACATTTGCCATGCCTGGCACATGTCCTCAATTTGGTGATGCAGTGTTTCCTAAATAGGTACCCAGGTTTGGAAGATCTACTAAAGCAGGCCAGAAGAGTGTATAGCCATTTTAGGCGGTCATACACAGCCAGTGCTCGGTTGGCTGAAATTCAGCGGGAACACGACCTGCCCGTAAACCGCCTGATTTGTGACATGCCCACTAGATGGAACTTGACTTTGGCAATGCTGCAGTGGCTGCACATTCAGCAGAGGGCCATCAACAAGTACCTGTGGGAGTATGGCACAATGACAGGCTCAGGCCGGCTCTGCTTTTTTTCCCCTCACCAATGGCTGCTCATAAAGGATGCATGCACTGTACTGTCACCATTTGAGGAGGCCACAAGGATGGTGAGCTGTGACAATGCATACATCAGTGACACAATCCCTGTTGTGTTCCTGCTGGAGCAGACTCTGCATGGCATTATGGACAGGGCACTCGAGGCAGAGCAGTGGGGCGAAAAGGAGGACTTCCTTTCCTCTCAAGGCTCACTTTATGCAGACACCATTGTTCCTATGCCCCTGAACACACAAGAGGAGAGAAAGGAGGAGGAGGAGGAGTATTCTGGCAGTTTCGGAGGCATTGAAGCAGAGGAAGACATACGTCAAACAGTAAGAGATGGTTTTCCATCCGCAGAACCCTTGGGAGTAGTATGTGGCTGGGAGGAGGCAGTTCCAGATACTATAAACCTCAGTGACCCCAAGGAGTCTGCTTCTCATGCCTCCGCAAATTTGTGGTGCATGGGCTCCCTCATGCTTCAAAGCCTGCGTAAGGACCCAAGAATACGTAGCATAAAGGAAAAGGATCACTATTGGTTGGCAACCTTCCTTGACCACCATTATAAGGGGAAAGTCTCAGAACTCCTACCATCCTCACAGAGTGCAGAAGATGAAATCTCTTGAGGACACCTTAAAGAGAAGGTTATCTAACACTTTTCCAGACTCTGGTAGGTTACAGTGTCTTGGAAGTAGTTTTGGGACTTCTGTTGGTCAAGAGATGAGTGGTGGAGAAGGCGGCCGCCTAAGTGATGCATTTCTTAATTTTTTTTTAGTCCTCACCGCTCAGAGCTGTCAGCTTCCACACCCCATCGGCAGCGTCTGCATCACATGGTGGACAATTATCTAGGGGCGAAAACAGAGATGGAGAGCTTTCCAGTCGACAATCCACTGGCTTACTGGGTCATGAGAAAAGACCACTGGCCAGAACTTGCATCCAGCGTGCTTCTGAATGGGCATTCAGTGCTGCTGGAGGTTTTGTTACTGATCATAGAACACGTCTGTCCACAGCCTCCGTGGACCGTCTGACTTTTATCAAAATGAATCAGTCCTGCATTACCAGAAGCTATGAAGCACCTGATGCCGATGTCACTGATTAAGTGTTTTTGGGATGTGGAATATCTGCAGGACTTCTAGGCTGCCTATTGTTGTCGGTGTTGATTTTACCTGGGTGAATGTTTTTGATGTAGGTTTCATGGGCAAAATTAACACCCAAAGAACAATTTTTCCACATCTGTTTGACAGGTGCATATCATTACAATTTTCGACAGCAAGGCCAATTCTTGCTTTCATCTAGAGTGCCTCTATAAGGTTATGGTGTGATGGTGCCACCGACACTCAAAGAACAATTTTTCTGCACCTGTTTGACAGGTGCATATCATTACAATTTTTGACAACAAGGCCAAATCTTGCTTTCATCAAGAGCACCTCTATAGAGTTATGGTGTAAAGGTGCCGCCGACACCCAAATAACAATTTTTCCACATCTGTTTGACAGGTGCATATCATTACAATTTTTACACCCAAATAACAATTTTTCCACACCTGTTTGACAGGTGCACATCATTACAATTTTTGACAGCAAGGCCAATTCTTGCTTTCATCAAGAGTACCTCTAAAGGGTTATGTTGTGAAGGAGCCACTGACACCCAAAGAACAATTTTTCTGCACCCATTACAGAAGTAGAAATCCAAAATCCCAAGTCTGTGGTAGAGACATCAGAATTTATCCAAAAAATCTCTAATCTTGTTTCCCATGCACTACATTGTGGCCTCATCATACAGACTGGCTCCCCAAGCCGTTGCTTACAAAATAAAGAAAGCTTGCAGGGAAAATGCAATTATTGCTGCAGTAGCTTTTATACACAGTACAGAAGTGCCACTTAACAGGTGGACTAAGGGGACCACCCAGGCACTATATTGAAAGGAATTTTTGATTTTTATACTTTCACTTTAAGCATCAATAAATCACTGCTCATTTAAGAATGATGTTTTTTACAAACTTTTTTTTCATTGATACATGTCCCCCAGGGAAGTACCCAGACCCCCATAAGCATTGTATGCCCAACTACTTGCATATAAGCCTTCAAAATAGGCAGTTTTGATTTTTCAAGTTTGGGTGCCAGAGACTTCAATGGGGTTCGTTATTCGGGTCTGAACTTTCCCAATGTTCGAAAGTTCTGGTGCAAACCGAACAGGGGGTCATTTGGCCAATTCCCACTTAAGAGTTAAATATCTTTGCCAATCCTTAGGCCTGAGGTGGATTTGGAGTTCCTTTTCCCAAGTTTGTGTATGGCATGGGAGGACCGGATGAGCCAGGGAGGAGAAAATTGAGTAAAATTGGGATATAGTGTGCATTGTAGGGTTGTAGGAGAGGTGATTCAAACGTGTTAGGTTGGGAGAAAATGCTGGAAAGATGCAGGATGGAGCGTATGAAAGATAAAGTTTGTCGTCTTTGAAGGCAGTGACCAGAGGCATGCGTATTACTGTGGTCACCTCGTAGGACAGCAACGATGGGTCTCATTGTACTAGCTGCGTTATTCCAAGGACCAAAAGTAGAGATATGTAGAGCCAAAAGAACAGCTGGATTGTCAAAAAGGGAGTCATAGGACTAAGATATTTCCATAAGTGGAAGGTAGCAAGAACCCACAGGGAGAAAGGACATTTTGAAAGATTAGAGAGGGGGGAGAGGGCCCTGTGTGCTGTATGGGGTATCCAGGGTAAAGCTAAGAGGTCTACTGGGGACATAGGATGTTCTAATTGAACCCAGAGTTTCCAAGAAAGACTGGTGCTTTATAATAGAGTAATGTGTCAGGGACCCCTACCCCACCTCATGATTTTGGTAGAGTAAGCAATTTTTACCAGTGTCTAATGATAGGATGGTGCCAGATAAACTTAGAAATATTCAGTGAAGCTTCTGAAATTACGATGTGGGTACGAGAAGTGGGAGTGTCTGGAACAAGTACAAAAAACAGGGGATGATGTCCATTTTGAGTATGTTAAAAGAGATGTGTGGGATTTCAAAATAACAGACAAGGCTGTAGAGGGGGCAGGAGCTGCTGGCTCAGGCTCTCAGATAGGCCACTCAGGCATCTGGGTGGATCCCAACAAGTCAGGATCCCTCCAAAGTATGGACCGGCTGAACTGTCAGCTGAATCTGGATTACAGGAGTGTACTTAGTTATGCACTCCTGTGACCCACAGGAGAAGTAGGGAAAAAAGAACTGTTTGGATTTTGGTCAGGAGTGGCAAGAAATTTAGAGGGAATTTGTGAGAGGAGTTCAGGGGGGAGGTGGATTTCCAGGTAACGTCAGGACTTGGAGCATAGTTTTATTGGAAAATTATCTTTCAGGTGTTGTAATTAGGTAGGACTTCAGGATATATTTAAATGTTAAGGTTTTGTATAGTTGACTTCAAATGCAAAACTTTTTAAATTTCCACGTAATAGAAGGGAGAGAAAAGAGATGTCGTGTTACATACATCAACAAGTCATCAACAAACTTGACTATAGCTATCCCTGTTCAGCAAAATTCTCACTTGTGATCCTTTTCTTTGGAGTCAAATTACCAGCATAGGGATCCAACAAATACATATTGCCACAATTGGAGGAAATTTCTGGGGTGATCAGAAAAAAAGCTGTTGATATCTATCGGTGTGGAATGGGATATAAAGCCATTTCCAAAGCACTGGAATAACGGTAAGAGCAATATATTCAATAGGAAAGCACTTGAACAGTAGGGAATCTTCCCAGGAGTGGCTGGCCTGCCAACTTTTCTTCAAAGATGCAACATAAATTCATCCAGTATGTCACAAAGGATCCTAAAAAACATACAAAAAGCTACAGACTTATCTTGCCTTAGTGAAAAAAAAAAATATGGAGAGCAGCTACTTAAAGTGGCTGTAAACCTTAAATATTTTTTACATTAAAGCATTCCCTGCATTAAGATAAAAAAAAAATATGTCAGTATGTGTATCGCTCAGGGGCAGACTGACAACTCATGGGGCCCATGGGCAATAGGAGATCCTGGGGCCCCCTGTCCCCGCTCATGTGTTCCCGCCCACACTCAAGCCACACCTAACACTGTGCCTGTCTGTAGTGGCTCTCTCCCTTCTCTGCACTCTCACAGGCTTTGCTGAGAGCAGCGGGAGCCATTGGTTCCCACTGCTGTCAGTCAGATCCAGTGACGAGGAAGCCGGGGGTGGGGTTGAGCCCTGCTGTTTGTGTCTATAGACACAGGCAGTGTGGCTCAGGAGTGAGCCCGCAGGTGTTCTACAATAGGAATTGGCTTCTTATGATGGCACACCGAGAAGAGCAGGAGCCAGAAGTACTGTCAGGGAACCCCAGAATAGGAGGATAGGGGCTGCTCAGTGCAATACTATTGCAGGTAAGTATAACATCTTTGTTATTATAAAAGAAAACAAATTTTGACTTTTGAATTTCATTTGCCAGGACACCAAGTGGGAGGAGATAAGGTAACATCCAATCCCCAATCTGCTCTGTGATGAATGAAACTGGAAGCATTAAGCACATCATCACTTCTGGTTTCAGTTCTTTCATTGCCCAGATCTTGACACTGGAAAAGCAGCTAATTAAGCATGATCTAATAGACCCCTGATGTCTCCATAAAGAAGACCTGTCACCTGCCCAACCTATCACATAGGGGGCTTGTTAACCAACCAAGTTGAAGATGATATTCAGTCCCCCCCAAAAAAAAATTAAGGTCTGCAGCTACAAATACTGTATCTGCTGACTTTTAATGAAAGGATACTTATCTGCCAAGGGATCCAGCGCCGCCCTCACACAGGCCAGTTCTTCACCGATCTTCGGGTCCCTGACCCCGACACCCACATGTTTACATTGGGAAGCAGGCTGTGACTCTGTGGTGTCACAGAAGACTGCGGGCAAAGAGAGGGGACCGATCTCCAACAATAACACTGTTGCCTGTCACACAAGTGAATGAAAATGCCCTTAGAACGTGCACGAGTATGAAATCAGCCCTTGCGTCACACATGTGAGGTATTACCAAAAATGCCAGAGTGAGAGCAATAATTCTAGGGCCATGCTCACTGTAAATTGTAAACTGATGATTTGTAAAGGCTTCTAAAGTGCCACCTATGGACATATTTGGGTACTGTAGTTTTTTGCCAATTCATGGGCATGTGCAATTTTAACCACTTGCTTACTGGGCATTTACAGTCAGGTCCATAAATATTGGGACCTGACTGTAACTGCTTTAACTGCAGACTTTCAGCTTTAATTTAAGGGTATTTACATCTAAATCAGGTGAACGGTGTAGGAATTACAACAGTTTGTATATGTGTCTCCCACTTTTTAAGGGACCAAAAGTAATGGGACAGATTAACAATCATCCATTAAACTTTCACTTTTTAATACTTGGTGGCAAATCCTTTGCAGTCAATTACAGCCTGAAGTCTGGAACGCATAGACATCACCTGATGCTGGGTTTTATCCCTGGTGATGCTCTGCCAGGCCTCTACTGCATCTGTCTTCAGTTTCTGCTTGTTCTTGGGGCATTTTCCCTTCAGTTTTGTCTTCAGCAAGTGAAATGCATGCTCAATCCAATTCAGGTCAGGTGATTGACTTGTCCAATTCATCACATTCCACTTCTTTCCCTTAAAAAACACTTTGGTTGCTTTCGCAGTATGCTTCGGGTCATTGTCCATCTGCACTGTGAAGCGCCGTCCAATGAGTTCTGAAGCATTTTGCTGAATATGAGCAGATAATATTGCCCGAAACACTTCAGAATTCATCCTGCTGCTTTTGTCAGCAGTCACATCATCAATAAATACAAGAGAACCAGTTCCATTGGTAGCCATACATGCCCACTCCATGACACTACCACCACCATGCTTCACTGATGAGGTGGTATGCTTTGGATCATGAGCAGTTCCTGTCCTTCTTCATACTCTTCTCTTCCCATCACTCTGGTACAAGTTGATCTTGGTCTCATCTGTCCATAGGATGTTCTTCCAGAACTGTGAAGGCTTTTTTAGATGTTGTCTGGCAAACTCTAATCTGGCCTTCCTGTTTTTGAGGCTCACCAATGGTTTACATCTTGTGGTGAACCCTCTGTATTCACTCTGGTGAAGTCTTCTCTTGATTGTTGACTTTGACACACATACACCTACCTCTTGGAGAGTATTCTTAATCTGGCCAACTGTTGTGAAGGGTGTTTTCTTCACCAGGGAAAGAATTCTTTGGTCATCCACCACAGTTGTTTTCTGTGGTCTTCCGGGTCTTTTGGTGTTGCTGAGCTCACCGGTGCGTTCTTTCTTTTTAAGGATGTTCCAAACAGTTGATTTGGCCACACCTAATGTTTTTGCTATCTCTCTGATGGGTTTGTTTTGTTTTTTCAGCCTAATGATGGCTTGCTTCATTGATAGTGACAGCTTTTTGGATCTCATATTGAGAGTTGACAGCAACAGATTCCAAATGCAAATAACACACTTGAAATGAACTCTGGACATTTTATCTGCTCCTTGTAAATGGGATAATGAGGTAATAACACACACCTGGCCATGGAACAGCTGAGCAGCCAATTGTCCCATTACTTTTGGTCCCTTAAAAAGTGGGAGGCACATATACAAACTGTTGTAATTCCTACACCGTTTACCTGATTTGGATGTAAATACCCTCAAATTAAAGCTGAAAGTCTGCAGGTAAAGCACATCTTGTTAGTTTCATTTCAAATTCATTGTGGTGGTGTATAGAGCCAAAAAGATTAGAATTGTGTCGATATCCCAATATTTATGGACTTGACTGTATATCCCCTTCCTGACCAGGCCAATTTTCAGTTTTCAGCATTGTCACACTTTGAATGAAAATTGTGTGGACATGCAACACTGCACCCATATGAAATGTTTAGCCTTTTTTTGAGAGATAGAGCTTCCTATTGTTAGTGTTTAATCACTGCTGGGTTTTTAATTTTTTTTTCTAAACAAATGAAAAAAGACAGAAAATTTTGAACAAAAAAAACTTTTTCCTAGTTTCTGTTATAAAATTTTGCAAATAAGTAATTTTCCTCCTTCACTGCTGTGCTCTGATGAGGCTGCACTGATAGGCACTGATAGGGCTGCACTGATAATCAGGGCACTAATCATCAGTGCCCTGATTATCTGTGTGCATGTCCCCTATCAGGATTGCCAGGTTACCAGCTCTTCTCTCCTCATGCTGTGACAGCACGTGAGAAGAGGAATGCCGATAGCCGGCAATTCTGTTTACAGTGTGATCAGCTGTGATTGGACACAGCTGAACATGTGGTAAAGGGCTGCTGTGATTGGCCCTTTATCACGATCTGTGAAGGGCACATTGATCACAGAGCGCGGCGGATGCACGCTTCAGGAGGCACGTGGGGAGCATGGTTTCCAGGAGGATGTCCATGAATGCCCTCCCTAGACTAGAGAGCTGGGCTGTAGTCGCCTTTTGTCTATGGCGCAGTTAGAAAGTGGTTAAGGCTTGACATGTTTGGTATCTATTGACTCTAAGCAACATTATTTTTATTATTTTATCAAAAAATTGGGTATAATTGTGTTTGTGTGCATTAAAATTCATTATAGTGTATTTTTTACTGAAAATATGCATTTGATAAACAGTTGTGAAAATATTGTGCAACATAACATTTGCAACTACCATCATTTTACTCTTCAGGCCCTCTGTTTTTAGAAAATATGGTATATAACTGTTTAAGGTTTTTTTTCTAGCGAAAAGATGCAGATTTTATCCTGTATGAAAAATGTAAAAAATAGCCCAGGACTTTAAGTAGTTAAAGTCAGGGCCGGACTGGCCTACCGGGATACCGAGAAATATCCCTGTAGGCTGGCTGCACAAAGTACCGCTGGGGCCGCTCACTGCCTTTGTCAGCAATCTAAAGAGCAGCAGCGGCGGCCGCCGCTGCTGCACTGTGCCATGGCTGTGTCACTCACTGTCTGTGTCTCCGGGGCCGCTCACTGCCTGTGTCACTGACTGTCAGCAATCTAAAGAGCAGCAGCGGTGGCCGCCGCTGCTGCACTATGCCATGGCTGTGTGTGTCACTCACTGTCTCCTCCGTTCGGGCGCCGGCGCGCCGCCCACCACACTCATCATGCCTCGCTCTGTCTGTGTGCCTGTGTGCCTGAGGGGAGGAGCAGGAGAACGCCGTGCTGCTCCATTTTGCCTCGTCCCGTGCAGCGCCAGCCAGCACCTCCCACTATCTGCATGAGGAGAGAATATAAGTGAATGGCCAGCAGTGCAGCTGCTACAGCACAAGAATTAAGGTATTAAAAATCTCTCTCTCTCTCTCTCTCTCTCTCTCTCTCTCTCTCTCTCTCTCTCCCCCCCTCTCTCTCTCTCTCTCCTCCCCCCACTCTCTCTCTCCCCCCCCTCTCTCTCTCCTCTCTCTCTCTCTCTCTCTCTCTCTCTCTCTCTCTCTCTCTCCCCCTCTCTCTCTCCCATGTTTTGTTCAAGTGCCAGGTTATCTTTGAAAAGCTGTATACCATCAAACGCTGCCACTGTGCCCATAGATTGCCAACACTGTGCCCTGCCCATCAAACGCAATTGCAGTCAATTGCAGTCACTGTACCCATCAATTGCAGCCACTGTGCCCATTAAACGCTGCCACTGTACCATCAAACGCAGCCACTGTACCCATAAATTGCCACCACTGTGCCCATTAAACGCTACCACTGTACCATCAAACGCAGCCACTGTACCATCAAATGCAGCCACTGTACCCATAAATTGCCACCACTGTGCCCATTAAACGCTGCCACTGTACCATCAAACGCAGCCACTGTACCATCAAATGCAGCCACTGTACCCATAAATTGCTGCCACTGTGCCCCATCAATTGCAGCCACTGTACCCATCAATTGCAGCCACTGTGCCCATTAAACGCTGCCACTGTACCATCAAACACAGCCACTGTACCATCAAACGCAGCCACTGTACCCATAAATTGCCACCACTGTGCCCATTAAACGCTGCCGCTGTACCATCAAACGCAGCCACTGTACCATCAAACGCAGCCACTGTACCCATAAATTGCCACCACTGTGCCCATTAAACACTGCCACTGTACCATCAAACGCAGCCACTGTACCATCAAACGCAGCCACTGTACCCATAAATTGCCGCCACTGTGCTCATTAAGCGCTACCACTGTGCCCATCAAACGCAGCCACTATGCCCATCAAACGCAGCCACTGTAACCATCAATTGCCGCCAGTTTGCCCCATCAATTGCAACCAGTTTGCCCATTAAATCCTGCCAGTGTCCCCCCCGCCCGACACTTACCTGTCTCAGCACGTTGCTCCACGCTCCCTCCGGTAGGCATCCAATCACAGCGCCTGTCGCTTCAGCCAATCAGGTGACAGGTAACCAGACCCAGTGCACCTGATTGGCTGAGAGGCGGGTCAGTGTTAGGGAAGCGATTTATTTGATTTCCTAACACAGCACTATTAAGCAGCGAACGCACAGCAGTGTGCCCACTGTTTACCAATTTGGAAGCCTATTAGAGCTGACGGCTCTAATCAGGCACATCTAAAAACAGCCCCGCCGCTGTAATTCAGATGCCCGATGCCCGACAAGGGTGCCGGATACCTGAATAGGGGGCGGCAGCAGCGACAATAGATAGATTCATGCAATGCATGAATCTGTCTATTGAAGATTGACGGGTGCAATGGACGCACCGCCACTGCCCAGTTGTATTTCCCCTGGGTGGGGAAATCCCACCAAGTTTTACATTATACATTCCTATACACTGTGTGCCCTATAAAAAGGAGGTGGGCATTAAGGGACAGAGTGGTGTGCAGGCAATTTGTTTTATTTTTTGTGTGCATTACCGGGCACTTTCACCCCCTTCCTTCCCAGGCCAATTTTCCATCCAAGCTTCCACAGGCAGTTACTTACAGCAAGTTCTCCTTAACCGCTTGCCGACCAGCGCACGACGATATACGTCGGCACAATGGAACGGCTGCACAAATGGGCGTACCTGTACGTCCCCTTTAAATCGCTGGCTGTTCTGCCTAGCAACATGACAGGTGATCGGGAGCAGTGATCTCTGTCATGTTCTAGTGAGCCCATCCCCCTACAGTTAGAACACAGTGAGGGAACACAGTTAACCCTTTATCGCCCCCTGGTGTTTAACCCCTTCCCTGCCAGTGTCATTTACACAGTAATCAGTGCATTTTTATAGCACTGATCGCTGTATAAATGACAATGGTCCCAAAATAGTGTCAAAAGTGTCCAATGTGTCCGCAGGAATGTCGCAGTCACGATAAAAATTGCAGATTGCCACCATTACTAATTAAAAAAAATAATAATAAAAATGCCATAAATCTATCCCCTATTTTGTAGACGCTATAACTTTTGCGCAAACCAATCAATATACGCTTATTGCGATTTTTTTTTTTTACCAAAAATATGTAGAAGAATACATATCGGCCTAAACTGAGGAAGAAATTCATTTTTTTTAAATCTGTTTTGGGGATATTTATTATAGCAAAAAGTAAAAAATAATGTTTTGTTTTTTTTAAATTGTCAGTCTTTTTTTGTTTATAGCGCAAAAAATAAAAACCGCAGAGGTGATCAAATACCATCAAAAGAAAGCTCTATTTGTGGGAAAAATAAGGACGTCAATTTTGTTTGGGTGCTACGTCACACGACCGCGCAATTGTCAGTTAAAGCGACGCAATGCCGTATCACAAAAAATGCTCTGGTCAGGAAGGGTTTAAATCCTTCCGGGGCTGAAGTGGTTAATCTAGGCTTTTTCAGGCTCCCAGCCAAATACATGCTAAGGCCCAACCAAAACAGCTCTTCATGCAATACAGGCTGCCTCCCGGGGAAAAGACCCCAGGGGACAGAGCTATAAACAGGCCCTCTCAAACATTTATGTTCTCCCCAGCTACCTCTGGGCCTACCCCCCCAGGGATTGGCTGAAGTCAGATAAATATTCATAACCCAGTGGCTAATGCTTCTACCCTATTTTTGGAAGATTTGTCCAGAGGCAGGCTGGAGCAATCAACCACCAGCATTAGGTAGACCAGACCTGGAAAATAACTTGCTTCTCAGCTGGGTACAGCAGAGCCAAAAACTACATTTAGCTAGCCTAGGACAAGGGTGCTACACTGTTTTGGATATGGGACAGGAAGTAAAGGAAAATTTGTACACTGGGGCAGAGATGGCAAAAAACTTACTGGGATTTTAACCCTCCCTTACTCTATCCAAAAATGATAAAGATGTTTTACCTTTAGTTCTACTTTAAACATAGTGGTAATTGTCCAATCGAGCTATCAGACAGACAGTCTATGCCTACATGGAAATAATTATATACACCTTAAAAAATTATCCAACAGTGGCATATATTAATGAAACAATACAACAAGCACTTAATTGTGGGGTATCTGGATTTGGTTAGGTTTGGGGGCTGGGAATGGAGGAAAGCCTTGGATAAAGCCTGCTCAAGGGCAATATTTAAATATTCAAACTGCTGGTACATAATTGAGTACATAATTGAACCACCAAACCCTATAACCCTCTGTACGTCTGGCACTGGGTAGAGTGTACATTTTGTTAGCATATATAACAAGCAAAGAATTTGTGTCACTGAAGTTACAATGAAAGTTGGAGAGGTAGGAAGATTACATTCAGCATTTTTCTAAACATTTTAAGGAAACTAAACCCTCCTATTGTTTATAGCCAAGGAAGCTTCCTTCTTACCTTCTGTTTGATCTGTAGTTGCCACGGTGATGCACATGTGATAAGTTTTGACACCAGCAATTTGATGACTTGCATGTTCGGTTTAGAGCACAAGCAACTGTGACATCATTCATGGCATGCTGTCACATACCTGGTAATGGGGCCTGACGTGGAGAGGTAGGTGTCTCTTACACCTCTGGCTCTGTACCTCTGGTAAGGCTGGTAAGGTACCAGGAGGCACCAGAGCTCAAAGTGGCAGGAGTGCAGTAACAGATGTGGTCTCAGGTCACTAGAGGCCAGGTGACAGATGCACACCGTTTGGATCAGGAGTGAACCGCTAAGATATTGGACCCTAAGGTTGACTGTTGCGGATGGAGCTCTGGGTGGTTCAGGAAAGCAGGTACTCTGGAGCACCAACACAGATCCCACTGGGAGCTAGAACATGAGATTCCCCGGGGCGCAGAATCTAAGAGCCAACAGGTGTTCACCAGAGGCCTCTGATGGTGGGGATGGATTTCGCTGCAGCCTGGCTCCAGGTCGCGGCCCCCAGGGTCTCCCAGCTCACACTCATGGTAGACTACTGGAGGACAGAGAGGAAGCAGCAGACTGGGACAACAAGGGATAGTCAGGAGATAAGCCAAAGATCGGGACAACAAGCAGATAGGGATAGTCAAAGAACTCAACAAAGGTCAGGATATGAAGCAGCCAAGGACAGTCAAGAACAAGCCAAGGTCGGTAAACAGGATCAAACGAAGGACACACAGCAAGGAGCAGGAAGGAAGCCAAACACACAATATTGATCAGCGAGGTTGGCTTGTAGTGCACAGGTTAATATAGTGTTCCCAGATAGAGGCTGGGGTGGAGCCATGCTTGAGGGAAGATTACTTAAGCAGCCAGGTGAAAGGCAGTCTGTCTCTTAAGCTGATCACATGGAGAGGTAAGCAGACAGACATGAACATTACTGCAGATCCATGACATGCGGAAGAGCCGTGTGTATCCATATGCATGCTGAACCGAGGATGTGAAACGACAGAGATTACAGGCTGGCAGTTCACTGGCTGACAGACAGCAGACACTTGACAGGCTGGGCCACAGGTTCAGGATACAGAGCAGAGTCAGATAAGCCCAGTCAGTAACTGGCAGGCAGGTCAGAAGCAAAACAGAAGACAGGAGAGTAGTCAGAGTCCAGGCCAGAGTCAGTAATGGTGAGGCAGGTAGGCAAAGGGAGCAGGCAGAGGCATGGTCCAAAGGCATAAAACAGAGAGGAGATGAGGGCGCTCTGGTGGAGGTGGGTAGCTGGTCAGAGGGATGATAGCGATGAGGTGGCACTTCTGGCAGCACTTTGGTTAGAGGAGAAGCAATTCTGAAAATATAAAAAAGGAAAAGAAAGGCGCCTCTAAGTGCAGTATGCAAAATTTAATAAAGTGCACAAAGGGTTAAAAGCACTTACAAGATTGTTGAGTGTTAAAAGACATGATAAAATTAGGATTCCTCATCTGTGGCATGTGTCCATCCTCAGCATGGTGGTAGTGAGCAGTGTAGAGCCGTCCAGCAGCTGTAAAGCGTTCTCATGCGTGTTGGAAAGAGGAGGCAGCAGGGGAGCCTGTTTTCACTGCGGGACACACAAGGCTGGTGGTGTCAGTGTAGAGAAGGGGGCGGTAATGCGTTTCGGAGCATGTGCAGCTCCTTCGTCAGGGTGCTGCGGAGAAGAATGCATTAAGCTTCAGCACAGACTCTCAGGACAGTGAAGGACTAATTTTGCTCATCCAAAATGTCGCCCCTGGGGCGAAATGACCAGCTGCCCGTCCCATGCTACGCCACTGGGAGAAGAGAAGTGGGGAGGGGAGGAGGAAGTTTGTAGGGTGAATCCAATATTGCAGGGAGCAAATTAGGGAGCTCAATAGGTGGGCCAGGTCGGTATTTCTGCCCTCCCCAATGAGCTCCAATTAAACACAATGGGAGGACTGGCAGGCAGCCAGTAAGAGTGGAGAAACAGTTTTACTCAGTGTTCTAAATTACAGTTGTAAATGTTTTTTCGGACGGATGGTCTGTTACTAGGCAAATGAGAAAAAAAATGTTTAATCATGATTAGCAACAGCAGAGAGAGAGATATAACAATCAGGGAAGGGAACTGCAGGTGCAGGACTATCATTGAAAGGCACAGAACACATTATATCACACAGACACATATTAACACTTTGCCGACCAGCCACTGTCGTTATATGACGGCATGTTGGCTCCCCTGCACGAATTGACGTGGCTGTATGGCGGCCACTTTTGGGGGCTATCGGGGGCGCATGCCATGATGTCCACCGGTGACCTGCTATTGCTCCTGAGAGAGACAGAATGGGGATCTGTCAATGTAAACAGACAGATCCCCGTTCTGTCAGGGAAGTAGAGAGAGATCTGCTGTTCCTAGTGATTAGAAACAGCGATCTCTCTCTACTCCCAGTCAGCCCACTCCCCCCACAGTTAGAAACACCTCCCAGGGAACACATTTAACCCCTTGATCGCCCCCCTAGTGTTAACTCCTTCCCTGCCAGTGACATTTATACAGTAATAAGTGTTTTTGTTTGTAGCTCTGATCGCTGTATAAATGTCAATGGTCCCAAAAACGTGTAAAAAATGTCTGATCTGTCTGCCGCAATGTTGCAGTCCCGCTAAAAATCGCAGATCACCGCCTTTACTAGTAAGAAAATAATAAAAATGCCATAAATATATCCCCTATTTTGTAGATGTGCAATTGTCAGTTAAAGTGACGCAGTGCCGTATCACAAAAAATGGCCTGGTCAGGAAGTGGGTAAATCCTTCCGGTCCTTAAGTGGTTAAGGTGTAAGTTTACACAAAGTTAAAAACTCAACAGAAAAAAATAATTATATACTGTAGTTTATTTTGATTTTTTTTTTTAATTTTCCTGCAACCAAAACCTGTGGACGAGCCTCCACTGCTCAATTCTATAAGCCATACCATGTGCATGTCTCTAAGCCAGCCATCTTACAGGAATTCCCTGACAAAGACACAGCATGTTACACAAGTCGAGTTCTTCACCACATGCCAAATACCTATATGCTGCTCAACTATACCCAGGAAATACATTTGGGGGTTAGCACTTGAGATCCAGCGGCAAATCACTAGTCTTAAAGAAGATCCATAAACACAGCACACACACTCATATGTATGTATATAATTTTTTTTAAATCCAATATAAGCTCACTTAAAAAATGTTTCATGTTGTGAGCGTTGCCTGCCTGCCTGCCGAACACTTCTTTAAACAAATTCCCGGATTATCTGCATGCTTTGCAGTTTCTCCTCTACTCATTTCTTTGGTTTTTAGGGACTACATATCCCATGGTACCTTTCTGCCTTCAAGCAGTGATGATGTCACCTGTAGTGTGTTTCCTGTACTGATTTTGCCTCCTGAAACTCCTTCTCCCAGGACTTCTGAAGTATGATTGTAGTTCAGAAGGCAGGTTCTGGGAAATGTGAGATACAGCAGTGCATATTTGCAAGGCATAGTGAATAAATGTCACAACATTAAAGGAAGTAAATGTGTGTAATTCTTCAAAATGTAAGTTTTATACTTCAAGATTGTTCATATTGTTCGAAGTCGGCTAGAATTAATTCAAATGCAATGTGGAAATTAATATATTATTTTAGATTTTTACCATAGATAAGCTTTAAAGTGGTTGTAGAGGTTTGAATTAAAAAAATAAAAATAACAAACATGGGGGATGATTTATGAAAGCAGCGCGCCATCAGTAGTGGCGTATAGCGAAGCGCAACATACGTTTCCATATTTATGAAATGGTGCGCCCGTAACGGAGTGCGAATCCCCCATTTACTATAGCGATCTCGGCGCACGGGAGAATGCAATCTGTGCGCCACTATGGACATGGCGCACGGCATCTCCAAATCAATATTGACAGAAGATGGAGGTATCAATATTATGGGGTGATGTGAGGAAGTTTAGTTACAACTGCCCAAGTAACAAATATGCCCAAAGTAGAATGAGAAAGTAACTTTTTCAGAGAAAGCCTGCTGTGCCTGCAAGTACGTTTAGAACTGCGTGAGATCAATGTAAGCAGTGCGCATGCGCAAGTGGCTGTTGCGCTCATTCACATGCGTTTGTTCACTGCCCAGCCAAAATCTTAGTAAATATTAAGCAACATACATGCAATTGCGTGGGTTGAATGGGCGCACCTTTAAACTTGACACTTTTTTTTTTTGAACGCTGGTTCACCTATATGTATTTTTTTAAGGAGATTTGCACACAGGTCATGTTAGCATGTTACGTTGCCAACATGTGACATGCACCTTGTTAAAATTATGTAAAGAGACTCTTGCTCTTCTAGCTCCCCCTAAAAGGGCATTTAACCTCCCCCCTCTAATGCATATGATTTCCTTGGGCTAGCTTTTGCTTTTAAAGGGGAACTCCACACTTCATTCTACAATGCTCTTGTCTCCCCCCTCTAACCCCTTGGATGTCCATGGGCTAACTTTTGCTTTTAAAGGGGAACTCCACACTCCACTCTATTCTCCAAAGGCTGTGAGATGCCTTCACCAATCCAAACCACATCCTTTTTTCAGGGCATACAACAGGGCCAGCTAGGAAAGCGGCAAGAAGAGCGATCGCCCAACCCCCTCCTGAACCATACAAGGCTAAATGCAATCAACATAGCTGGCTGCCTTTGGGGCATGTTGGGCTCAGCCCAATACCAACTACAAAGCACCTTGTACCCACTAGTTTAGTCCCACATTCCGTAAAGCCCCCTGTCTGCAGCCCCCCCAACCCCAGCCTAGGGTTGTGTGGAAGAGGCCCTTGTCCCCCTGAATATGGGAACAAGGTGGTTGACTTTTGGGGTGCCCGAGCCCCTCCTGCCCCCAAGCATCCACCCCCCTTTCATGGGCTGAGAGTGTGTTTTTTGGGTTAGTAATTTAAGGACATCCTTAACAGGTGTACCCACTTTGAAGTTTTGTCTCTACACTGGGTGAACTTGCATTTTGTGTGTTTTGTGGACTGTGCATGTGTTTTCAATTCCTTCATTAGCACACAAACTTATGTTATATAAAGCTTGCAGATAGCATTCTTTACCTTGCCCTGAAAAGGGGCAAGATTGCTTTATGGTGTGTGTGTGTGTGGCAAGAGAGTATACACTACCGTTCAAAAGTTTGGGGTCACCCAAACAATTTTGTGTTTTCCATGAAAAGTCACACTTATTCACCACCATACGTTGTGAAATGAATAGAAAATAGAGTCAAGACATTGACAAGGTTAGAAATAATGATTTGTATTTGAAATAACATTGTTTTTACATCAAACTTTGCTTTCATCAAAGAATCCTCCTTTTGCAGCAATTACAGCATTGCACACCTTTGGCATTCTAGCTGTTAATTTATTGAGGTAAGCTGGAGAAATTGCACCCCACGCTTCTAGAAGCAGCTCCCACAAGTTGGATTGGTTGGATGGGCACTTCTGGCGTACCATACGGTCAAGCTGCTCCCACAACAGCTCAATGGGGTTCAGATCTGGTGACTGTGCTGGCCACTCCATTACCGATAGAATACCAGCTGCCTGCTTCTGCTGTAAATAGTTCTTGCACAATTTGGAGGTGTGTTTAGGGTCATTGTCCTGTTGTAGGATGAAATTGGCTCCAATCAAGCGCTGTTCACTGGGTATGGCATGGCGTTGCAAAATGGAGTGATAGCCTTCCTTATTCAGAATCCCTTTTACCCTGTACAAAGCTCCCACCTTACCAGCACCAAAGCAACCCCAGACCATCACATTACCTCCACCATGCTTAACAGATGGCGTCAGGCATTCTTCCAGCATCTTTTCATTTGTTCTGCGTCTCACAAACGTTCTTCTTTGTGATCCAAACACCTCAAACTTGGATTCATCCGTCCACAACACTTTTTTCCAGTCTTCCTCTGTCCAATGTCTGTGTTCTTTTGCCCATCTTAATCTTTTTCTTTTATTGGCCAGTCTCAGATATGGCTTTTTCTTTGCCACTCTGCCCTGAAGCCCAAAATCCCGCAGCCGCCTCTTCACTGTAGATGTTGACACTGGTGTTTTGCGGGTACTATTTAATGAAGATGCCAGTTGGGGACCTGTGAGGCGTCTGTTTCTCAAACTAGAGACTCTAATGTGCTTATCTTCTTGCTTAGTTGTGCAACGCGGCCTCCCACTTCTTTTTCTACTCTGGTTAGAGCCTGTTTGTGCTGTCCTCTGAAGGGAGTAGTACACACCGTTGTAGGAAATCTTCAATTTCTTTGCAATTTCTCGCATGGAATAGCCTTCATTTCTAAGAACAAGAATAGACTGTCGAGTTTCAGATGAAAGTTCTCTTTTTCTGGCCATTTTGAGCGTTTAATTGACCCCACAAATGTGATGCTCCAGAAACTCAATCTGCTCACAGGAAGGTCAGTTTTGTAGCTTCTGGAAGGAGCTAGACTGTTTTTAGATGTGTGAACATGATTGCACAAGGGTTTGCTAATCATCAATTAGCCTTCTGAGCCAATGAGCAAACACATTGTATTATTAGAACACTGGAGTGATAGTTGCTGGAAATGGGCCTCTATACACCTATGTAGATATTGCACCAAAAACTAGACATTTGCAGTTAGAATAGTCATTTACCACATTAGCAATGTATAGAGTATATTTGTTTAAAGTTAGGACTAGTTTAAAGTTAGCTTCATTTAAAAGTACAGTGCTTTTCCTTCAAAAATAAGGACATTTCAATGTGACCCCAAACTTTTGAACGGTAGTGTACATTTGGGTGTCCTTATAGAGTTTGTAACACATCTATTTTCTCTTTGTATTTTGTTTGTTATGTCTTTGCAAAACAGATGTGTTTTAGAGCAAGTATTTTTTACTTTTGTTTCTTTTTTCCTTTTTTGGGGGGGGGGGATATTTTTCACTGAAATATTTTTCATTTTGTCAATCTGTGTTTGTATGTTGTTAGTTTCACTTTGATTTAATTGTCTGTGCTGCATTACTTTGCAAAATCTTCCTCAAGATGTGACTAATAAATGTTTAAATCCTTAAAAGACTGTCTGTTTGTGGGCGCAGTCCTGTTAATTTCCTCTGCAAAATGGTCAGACCTCAAAAATATATTCTGTTAGTGTCTCAGATTTAACATACGTGTGTTTTTTGCTTTCCTTGCTCTTTCCCAAGTCCTGTTTTGTTGACTGATAAAATTTGTAGCAAATTTATATGTTTTATGTCTTTTGACAATAATTTGTTTTGCAAATGCATGCTCAATCCAAGTAATGCATCTTACCCCCTCCCTCCCCCCTTCCAAACAATTTTCATGCAACAGATTTCCCAGCTGCAGCTTCACTAGGCTGATTGGCATGGCAAAACAAAAAAAGTGTGATTTGTCTAAAAGCTACTTTCTTGGTGCCTTCATGGTAGCATATGCATGGATTGTGCATATGCTGCCATGGATAGGCACCAGTAAAGGAAAATTACAGAGTGGTAGGTTAACCAAAGCACAAAAACACAAGGTGAGTATAGTAGCAAGTCCAAGTTGCAATCTTGAAACACCCAATACGAGGACAATATGCGACCGGTCTAAACTATGTGGCATGTTCACCAATGCCAGGAGCCTGGCGGACAAGATGGGTGAACTAGAGATACTGTTGTACAAGGAGGATTTGGATTTTGTGGGAATTTCAGAGACCTGGTTCAACAGCTCTCATGATTGGCTGGCAAACATTCAAGGGTATACCCTATACCGCAAGGATAGAGAGGGTAAAAAAGGGGGAGGGGTATGCCTATATATCAAGAATAATGTACAAGTGAATGTGAGAGATGACATCACTGAGGGGGCTAGGGAGGAGGTGGAATCTTTATGGGTAGAGCTCCAAAGGGATGAAGCTAAGGGGAAAATAATACTGGGAGTATGCTATAGGCCCCCTAACCTGAGGGAGGAAGTGGAGACGGATCTCCTATCACAAATTGGATTAGCAGCAAGGATGGGAAGTGTTATCATAATGGGGGATTTTAATTATCCAGACATAGACTGGGCGGAGGGAACCGCGCATTCATTTAAGGCTCGCCAGTTCCTTAATGTCTTGCAGGACAATTTTATGGGTCAGATGGTAGACGCACCAACTAGAAATAAAACATTACTAGATCTACTGATTACCAACAATACAGACCTGATAACAGATGTGGAAATACGGGGCAATTTAGGTAACAGCGATCACAGGTCAATTAGTTTCAGTATAAATCACACAAATAGGAGACATGAAGGGAACACAAAGACACTGAATTTCAAAAGAGCCAACTTCCCTAAACTACAAACCTTGCTAAAAGGCATAAATTGGGATAAAATATTAGGAACAAAGAATACAGAGGAGAGATGGGTTTGCTTTAAGAGCATATTAAATAAGGGCATTAGCCAATGTATCCCATTGGGTAATAAATTTAAAAGAGCGAACAAACATCCTGGATGGCTTAACTCCAATGTAAAAATGCATATAAAAGCAAAGGAGAAGGCCTTCAAAAAATACAAGGTTGAGGGATCATCCACAGCATTCAGAATTTATAAAGAATGCAATAAGAAATGTAAGGGTTCAATTAGGATGGCTAAGATAGAACATGAAAGACACATAGCGGAGGAGAGCAAAAAAAATCCCAAGAAATTCTTTAAGTATGTAAACAGTAAAAAAGGGAGGACAGACCATATTGGCCCCATAAAGAATGAGGAAGGACATCTGGTTACAAAGGATGGGGAGATGGCAGAGGTATTGAATTTATTCTTCTCCTCAGTATTCACGAGTGAATCGGGGGGCTTCAGTAACCAAAACTGCAGTGTTTATCCTCATGACACAACACAGGAAGCACCTACATGGTTAACTGAGGACGGAATTAAAATTAGACTTGAGAAACTTAACATTAATAAATCACCGGGACCAGATGGCTTGCATCCGAGGGTACTTAGGGAACTCAGTCAGGTGATTGCCAGACCGTTGTTCCTAATTTTTACAGACAGTCTATTGACTGGAATGGTGCCAGCTGATTGGAGAAAAGCCAATGTAGCACCAATATTTAAAAAGGGCCCAAAAAACATCCCTGGGAATTACAGACCAGTTAGCCTAACATCAATAGTATGTAAACTCTTGGAGGGGATGATAAGGGACTATATACAAGATTTTAGTAATAAGAATGATATCATTAGCAGTAATCAGCATGGATTCATGAAGAATCGTTCTTGCCAAACCAATCTATTAACCTTCTATGAGGAGGTGAGTTGCCATCTAGATAAAGGAAGGCCCGTAGACGTGGTGTATCTGGATTTTGCAAAAGCATTTGACACAGTTCCCCATAAACGTTTACTGTACAAAATAAGGTGCGTTGGCATGGACCATAGGGTGAGTACATGGATTGAAAACTGGCTACAAGGGCGTGTTCAGAGGGTGGTGATAAATGGGGAGTACTCAGAATGGTCAGGGGTGGGTAGTGGGGTCCCCCAGGGTTCTGTGCTGGGACCAATCCTATTTAATTTGTTCATAAATGACCTGGAGGATGGGATAAACTGTTCCATCTCTGTATTTGCAGACGATACTAAGCTAAGCAGGGCAATAACTTCTCCGCAGGATGTGGAAATCTTGCAAAAAGACCTGAACAAATTAATGGGGTGGGCGACTACATGGCAAATGAGGTTCAATGTAGAAAAATGTAAAATAATGCATTTGGGTGTCAAAAATATGAATGCAATCTATACACTGGGGGGAGAACCTCTGGGGGAATCTAGGATGGAAAAGGACTTGGGGGTCCTAGTGGATGATAGGCTCAGCAACGGCATGCAATGCCAAGCTGCTGCTAATAAAGCAAACAGAATATTGGCATGCATTAAAAGGGGGATCAACTGCAGAGATAAAACGATAATTCTCCCGCTCTACAAGACTCTGGTCCGCCCGCACCTGGAGTATGCTGTCCAGTTCTGGGCACCAGTCCTCAGGAGGGACGTACTGGAAATGGAACGAGTACAAAGAAGGGCAACAAAGCTAATAAAGGGTCTGGAGGATCTTAGTTATGAGGAAAGGTTGCGAGCACTGAACTTATTCTCTCTGGAGAAGAGACGCTTGAGAGGGGATATGATTTCAATTTTCAAATACTGTACTGGTGACCCCACAATAGGGATAAAACTTTTTCGCAGAAGAGAGTTTAATAAGACTCGTGGCCACTCATTGCAATTAGAGGAAAAGAGGTTTAACCTTAAACTACGTAGAGGGTTCTTTACTGTAAGAGCGGCAAGGATGTGGAATTCCCTTCCACAGGCGGTGGTCTCAGCGGGGAGCATTGATAGCTTCAAGAAACTATTAGATAATCACCTGAATGACCGCAATATACAGGGATATGTAATGTAATACTGACACATAATCACACACATAGGTTGGACTTGATGGACTTGTGTCTTTTTTCAACCTCACCTACTATGTAACTATGTAACTATGTAAGTATTCAATTTTCAATTTTAGAGCAGTGGTTCTCAGCCTCAGTCCTCAAGTACCCTCGATAGGACATGTTTTGGGAATTTATCTTAGCTAAAATAGCTGTCCAAAATACCAAGCCATTGACTCTGATTTAAAGCACCTGTGCTTGAAGGAAAACCTGCAAACATGGTCTGTTGGGGGTACTTGAGGACAGGGTTGAGAACCACTGATTTAGAGCACTGAGCTAAAATTGAGCTCAAGACTACAATTCCCATTATGCCTATTCATGTCTGTGAATGTCAGATTTTTACAATGCCTCATGGGATGTGTAGTTCTGCAACAGCTGGAGAGCCGTAGTTTGAAGATTCCTGATCACTCTAGCATGTCTTGAAAAAAAGTGGTTTTTCATGTGCCTTGTATAATGCCCAAGAAATATAGTTAGGAAAATACAAGTGGGTCATGGCACATCTACAGTCCAAATTTGGAACTTAAGATGGTCATGCACTATGTAATCTGATTGGCCAATTTCTGTACAACTCGATATTTAGGCAAAATGGGTAATAGGAAGATGCACTTGAACAATTAATTCAAAATATAGGAAATCAAACAGGCTCTTGCACTAAACCTAATTTATTTAAGATCTAACTGATTGCAGTGTATGGTCACCTTTAAAGATCAAGATTTGAAAATAGTAATTTATTGGGTTTAGAAACACTTCTCTGTTCTTTAATGTATTGAAAAATTTGGGTAAAAAAAGAAAAAAACACATTTCAAAGTTATATTAGAAGTGATAGGAATGAGATTAGCATCAAAACGGTTAATTAACTGAGTACACCTACTAACTGCCTAACAAGACAGATCAAATGAGATGAAATTAAGCAGTTGTATTGGGCCTGCACTATTATCAATGAGAAAACCGCAGTTACCCTAGCGCCAGTTGCAGTTTACATATGCGGGTATTTATTATTGTTATTTACGCTTCAATGTGCGCCAGTTTGCATGTTCAATCAATTACTTTTCCGGTGCATTAATTAATGTATACCAGGTGCCTTCTTCTTAGTAAATCACCCCCATGGTATACTTACCTGCTCTGTGCAAGGGTTTTGCACAAAGTAACCCTGATCCTCCTCTTCTGGGGTGCCACGATGGCGCTCCTGGTTCCTCCCCTTTGTTGGGTGCCCCCATGGAGAGCCACTTACCATGGGGGCACCCCTGCAGGCTCGCTCCCGAGTCCCGCTTCTGTGTCCATTGATACAGACAGCAGGACTCAGCCCCTGCCCCCGGCTCCTGTGTCACTGGATTTGATAGACAGCAGTGGGAGCCAATGGAACTATTTAATGCAATCAATCTATTCAATGAGGACAGAGACAGCCTTGGAGCCGCTGGACACGTGTACGTCGCTGGAGTGGATGGGCTCAGGTAAGAAAAAGGGGAGGGGGACTCTGGGGGCAGCAAAGAATGTTTGTCACCTTAATGCATAGAATTCATTAAGGTGAAAAACCTTGAGACTTTACAACCACTTTAAGTCAAACATTTGTTCCAAGCTGTCCTTATAGGGCACTGACAGAAACTCAATCCCTTCTTGCCTTTAAATTAATATCGGACCTGCAGATACTGTAGGAAGCTTGTCTCAGGAACTTCAAGTATATATGAAGTGGGAGGGGGAGGCAGGATCCTGTGCTGGACAAATAGTGACAACATACTGTACCTAGGGAATACAGGTCACTGTTGTATGGAACTTTTATGAACAGGACATATGAAATGTGATCTGTACTACAGGTGCATCTCATAAAAATAGAATATCATCAAAAAGTTAATTTATTTCAGTAATTTAATTCAAAAAGTGAAACTCATATATTTTATATAGATTCATTACACACAGAGTGATATATTTCAAGCATTTATATCTTTTAATGTTGATGATTATGGCTTAAAGCTAGAGAAAACCCAAAATTCAGTATCTCAGAAAATTAGCATATTACATAAGACCAATAAAAAAAAAAAAGATTTTTAATACAGAAATGTTGGCTTACTGAAAAGTATGCCCATGTATAGTATAGTATGCACTCAATACTGCATGAATTACTGCATCAATGTGTCGTGTCATGGAGGCGATCAGCCTGTGGCACTGTTGAGGTGTCATGGAAGCCCAGGTTTCTTTAAAAGCGGCCTTCAGCTCGTCTGCATTGTTGGGTCTGGTGTTTCTCGTCTTCCTCTTGACAATACCCCACAGATTCTCTGTGGGGTTTAGGTCCGGGAGTTTGCTGGCCAATCAAGCAGAGGGATACATGATCATTAAACCAGATAGGGGTACTTTTGGTAGTGTAGGCAGGTGCCAACTAGTCCTGCCGGAAAATGAAATCAGCATCTCCATAAAGCTGGTCAGCAGAGGGAAGCATGTACTGCTCTAGAATCTCCTTGTAGAGGGCTGCGCTGACTTTGGACACAGTGGACCAACACCAGCAGATGACATAGCTCCCCAAATCATCACGGACTGTGGAAAATTTTGCATTTCATTTGTGAATCAAGGTCCCAGAGTCTGGAGGAAGAGCAGAGGGGCATAAAATCCAAGCTGCATGAGGTCCAGTGTGAAGTTTCCACAGTCAATGATGAGCCATGTCATCTGCTAGTGTTGGTCCACTGTGTTTTATCAAGTCCAAAGTCAGCGCAGCCCTCTGCCAGGAAATTCTAGAGCACTTCATGCTTCCCTCTGCTGACTAGCTTTATGGAGATTCTTATTTAATTTTCCAGCAGGACTTGGCACCTGCCCACACTGCCAAAAGTACCAATACTAGTAAACTAGTACCAATAGTACCAAATGGTTTAATGATCATGGTATCACTGTGCTTGATTGGCCAGCAAACTTGCCTGACCTAAAACCCATAAAGAATCTGTTGGGTATTATCAAGGGGAAGATGAGAGACACCAGACCGAACAATGCAGACGAGCTGAAGGCCGCTATCAAAGCAACCTGGGCTTCCATAACACCTCAGCGGTGCCACAGGCTGATTGCCCCCATGCCATGTCAGCTACGACTAAGGCTATTGCCAAAACGCGTCAGCTTTATTGTTTTATTGTCACTCTGATGTACCAATAAACAACACTTCAAGGATTACAGTTTTTCCGGCTCTCCTTATTACTGCCCCCATGCCATGATGCATTAATGCAGTAATTCATGCAAAAGGAGCCCCGGCCAAGTATTGAGTGCATACTATACTGTTCATGGACATACTTTTCAGTAGGCCAACATTTCTTTACTACAAATCCCTTTTTTTTATTGGTCTTATGTAATATTCTAATTGTTTGAGATACTGAATTATAGGTTTTCACTAGCTGTAAGCCATAATCATAAAAAATGAAAACATAGAAATGCTTGAAATATATTACTCTGTGTGTATTGAATCTATATAAAATATATGAGTTTTCACTTTTTGAATTGAATTACTGAAATAAATTAACTTTTTGATGATATTCTAAATGTATGAGATGCACATGTATAGTAGTAAAGATAGAGCTGTAAAGATAGAGAAAAAGGAGTGCAAGCAGTCACACTTCCAAAACTCTAAAACCTTCATAAGTAATAAAGAAACAAAAGGTGGTGTTTATTTTTCTTTCAACCCCAATTGCAATATACAGTTAAAATTCATTCTAAAGGTGTGCATGAAGTCATTCCTAAATCTAGTTTCAGGGGTTTTCCTTCTCACTTTTACCAGAATTACCATAAGTGTAACGCGTATACAGACAGTAACACAAGTTAAACATATATATATATTACTAGATACTATGTATTCTAGCTTGCTAGAAGCATGAGTCAAATTTCTCAGTTTTAGTTGATTTCTTCACAGTTAGTCATAGAATTAGTCAGTGTCTCCAACAATATCCTCTAAGGGAATTTACACAGGAAATTACGTAATTTCTTCAGTTTTCAGCATTATAATTTTGGCACCAAGATCACAAGAAACAATTGTTGTGGTATATATTGCCAGAATAATGCATTACAAATGTAAGTCATTAGTAGATGAAACAATAGAAGTTTCAATAAACTGCAGTATGTCATTGTCTGCATAAGATACATCCCTGGGCGAGGGATTAGGTACAGTATATTGGTACAAGGCCAGAGCTCCTCTCTTTAATTCAATACTTGCTCATGCTATCAAGACATGCTTATGCTTGAGTAAGGTGTTCAAAAGATCTCTGCCAACCACTGCAGTCCACAAAACATGTTCCAAATACAATTTCAGAGAAACAAAAACCCACTCCTTAAAAAATAATGCCTACCCTTTATTGGGCCCTTGTGTCTCTCAAAGCACAAATTGAAGAAATTGAATACAGGGCACATCTCCTCTTTGCCATAGCTCTTTATTTCAACTGGGAAAATAATCACCCCCCATGTGTAATTAGAGCTTCTTACAATCTGTAAGCTGTTGAATTGGAATATCATACTGGAGGGCTGGTGAGCAACAAAATGATTCTAGACATTATAAACTGGAGCATTCCAAAAAAATCGAATTTCAATTAGAGCAACCTGACTATAATAAATGAATGGGAGCTGACAAGTGGATACAGGAGACACGGATGGATAGCACACCATACAGATTTCATTATATCTTCGGGGGGGGGGGGGGGAGTGGCTGGTTATGACCTACTCGTAATCCAGGGGTCTTAACGTGAGGTAAGCAGCTGGTGTGCACAGGTGGAAGATAGCATGGGCACTTTACGGATTTTTCCTAAGATCGCTGTGGTGGAACAATATCCCTAACGGACTATTTTTTTAAAACATTTAGTTTGCTATAAAATGGATTATGGACACTTTGGGGGTCATTTACGAAAACCGTACCCCATCAGTAGAGGCGCACGGTGAGGCGCACGGCACATTTACATATTTACAAAATGGTGAGCCGGTAACAGAGCGCGAATCCCCCATTTACTTTAGCGATCTCGGTGCACGGAAGAATGCAATCTGTGCGCCATTATGGATATGGCGCACGGCATCTTCAAAATAATATTGACAGAAGATGGAGGTGCCAATATTATGGGGTGATGTGAGGAAGTTTCGTAATAACTGCCCACGTAACCAATATGCCCAAAATAGAATGAGAAAGTAACTTTTTCAGAGAAAGCTTGCTGTGCCCGCAAGAACGTTTAGAACTGTGTGAGATCAATGTAAGCAGTGCGCATGCGCAAGTGGCTTTTGCGCTCTTTCACATGCGTTTGTTCACTGCGCGGCCAAAATCTTAGTAAATGTTAAGCAACGTACATGCAATTGCATGGGTTGAACGGGCGCACCTCTAAACTTGACACTTTTTTTTACGCTGGTTCACCTTTATGTATTTTTTTAAGGAGATTTGCACACAGGTCATGTTAGCATGTTACGTTGCCAACATGTGACATGCACCTTGTTAAAATTATGTAAAATGACTCTCGCTCCTCTAGCTCCTCCTAAAAGGACATTTAGCCTTCCCCCTCTAATGCATATGATTTCCTTGGGCTAGCTTTTGCTTTTAAAGGGGAACTCCACACTTCATTCTCCAATGCTCTTGTCTCCCCCTCTAACCCCTTGGATTTCTATGGGCTAACTTTTGCTTTTAAAGGGCAACTCCCCACTCCATTCTCCACGCTCTTGTCTCCCCCTCTAACCCCTTGGATTTCCATGGACTAACTTTTGCTTTTAAAGGGGAACTCCACACTCCACTCTATTCTCAAAAGACTGTGAGGTGCCTTCACCAATCCAAACCACATCCTTTTTCAGAGCATACAACAGGGCCAGCTAGGAAAGGGGTAAGAGGAGCGACCGCCCAACCCCTCCTGAACCATACAAGGCCACGTGCACTCAACATAGCTTGCTGCCTTTGGGGCATGTTGGGCTGAGCCCAATACCAACCACAAAGCACCTTGTACCCACTAGTTTAAAGGGGCTTTCCAGATTCTGTAAAGCCCCCTGTCTGCAGCCCCCCGTACAAACCCAGCCTAGGGTTGTGTGGAGGAGGGCCTTGTCCCCCTGAATATGGGAACAAGGTGGTTGACTTTTGGGGTGCCCAAGCCCCTCCTGCCCCCAAGCATGCACCCCCCTTTCATGGGCTGGCTTGCTGTGTGTTTGGCTAGGAGTTTTTATTAGTGTGTTGGAGGGGCACAATATTTTTTTAGTTTTGGGTGGTATTTTTCACGTGGGATTCTCATTTTAAGGCTTAACAGACCCAAATGGCCTTGTATGTGTTGAGGGCAGGCTATTTTTTGTTTTGGGTTAAAATCTTGCAGCTGCAATGTAGATTTGTAAGAAATCTGTACATCTTTGAAGCAGCATTTTGAATACGTGCTACAGATGCACAACTTTACAGGCAGAGTAAGCCCCCCCCCCAAGCTAATAGCTTTTAAGCAATTTTGCATTTTTAAAAGCACTTCTCCTTGTTTCATTTTTGGGGTTGTCCAAATTGGTGACATTGATATATGTCCCTCAGGGTGGGACCTGGGCCCCCTACCCATTTTAGGGCCAATAACTAGAATATAAGCCAGCCAAGTGGGGACTAGCACAATTAACAAGTCAGTTCCCATAGACTGCAATTTGCCCATGTTAGGCTCTTTGTTTGCCCCCCCCTGGACCGGGGGTGTTTGTCCCATCTGTAATTTTGTAGCACGCTGGATGATGTGCTTAATTTTGGGCAGGGGGTGGCTTATTATATTGTGCTAGCTGCATTTGGGTTGTTCTGAGCATGCTCAGGGACTTTGTTTTTCTGCTGTGGCTTTTTGTGCGTGAAATGCATTTGTGTTGGTCTGGGCATGTTCAGGGACTTTGTTTTTTTGGTGTTTTTTGTGTGTGAACAGCACTTGGATTTTTTTCTGGGCATGCTCAGAGAGTGTTTTTTGGGTTAGTAATTTTAAGGACATCCTTAACAGGTGTACCCGCTTTTAAGTTCTCTCTACATTGGGTGAACTTGCCTTTTGTGGGTTTCATGGACTGTGCATGAGTTTTCAATTCCTCAGTAGCTCACAAACCTATGTTATATAAAGCTTGCAGATAGCATTCTTTACCTTGCTTTGAAAAGAGGTTTGTCTTTCTTTTTTTCATCTTTGCTGCTTCCTCAAGCTGTTGTGACTACTATATGTTTAAATCCTTAAGAGACTGACCATTTGTGGGTGCAGTCCTTTTAACTCCTGTTAATTTCCTCTGCAGAATGGTCAGACCTCAAAACCATATTCTGTTAGTGTCTCAAATTAACATACAATGTGTTTTTTTTCTCTTGCTTTCCTTGCTCTTTTCCATGTCCTGTTTTGTTGACCAATAAAATTTGTAGCAAATTTTTATGTTTTATGTGTTTTGTTAATAATTTGTTTTGCAGATGCATGCTCAATCCAAGTAATGCATTTTACACTCCCCCCCCCCCCAAACAATTTTCATGCAACAGATTTCCCAGCTGCAGCTTAACTAGGCTGGTTGGCATGGCAAAACAAAAAAAAAGTGTGATTTGTCTAAAAGCTACTTTTCTGGTGCCTTCATGGTAGCACATGCATGGATTGTGTGTATGCTGCCATGGATAGGCACCAAGAAAGGAAAATTACAGAGAGGTACGTATTCAATTTTCCATTTAAGCGCAGTGGTTCTCAGCCCCAGTCCTCAAGTACCCCCGACAGGACAGATTTGGGAATTTATCTTAGCTAAAATAGCTGTCCAAAATACCAAGTCATTGACTGTGATTTAAAGCACCTGTGCAAGATGAAGGAAAACCTCCAAACATTGCCTGTTGGGGGTCCATGAGGGCAGGGTTGAGACACACTCATTTAGAGCACTGAGCTAAAACCTAGCTCAAGACAATCCTATTCTAATTGTGGGCATTTGAGGGAAACCACGTGAAACCCCTGCTTGTCTTTTTTAGGTTGGGCTTTGTGTCCCTTTTCTGAAAATTGGCTTCACTTTCTGTCACATAGCCAAACAGGAAGTGAGGGTAAAACTCTACCAATGTCTTTCCTTGGGGACACACAGGCCAGTCTAACTAGTGTCCCCATTAGGCAAATTGCACTCTAGCACTTTGTTGTGTACACCCAAAATTATTAGGTATTTTGTGGTTTAACCACTTACGGACCGCCCGCAGCAGTGTTACGTAGGTACTTTGAAGAGGAATATCGTTGTTATGGCTAGCTGCCATAACCCCCGCATTCTCCACGAGATCACATTTATCGGCGGCGGGAGAGGGCGCCCCCTCCCGCCGCGCTCTGGTGCCCTCCGCCGCTTACTGGAGCCGTCGGTAGCGGATCCTTCTCCTGGCTTGGTATGGAGACAATTGAGGGGAAGATGGCCCCCACCCATCTCCATATCATTGCAGGGCGGAAGCGACGTCAAAACGTCACTTCCGCCCATAGCTCTTAAAGAGCCATTTTTTTAATTGCATTTTTGTGTAAATATGAGATCTGAGGTCTTTTTGACCCCAGATCTCATATTTAAGAGCAATTATTCTAGCCCTAGACCTCCTCTGTAACTCAAAACATGCAACCTGTAGAATTTTTTAAACGTCACCTATGGGGATTTTTAAGGGTAAAAGTTTGACGCCATTCCACAAGCGGGAACAATTTTGAAGCATGACATGTTGGGTATCAATTTACTCGGCGTAACATTATCTTTCACAGTATAAAAAAAATGGGCTAACTTTACTGTTGTCTTATTTTTTTTATTCAAAAAAGTGTATCTTTTTCAAAAAAAGTGCCCTTGTAAGACCTCTGCGCAAATACAGTGTGACAGAAAGTATTGCAACGACCGTCGTTTTATTCTCCAGGGTGTTAGAAAAAGAAATATATTTAATATTTGGGATTTCTAAGTACATTTTTTTAAAAATTTTAACTTGTAAACAACAAATCTCAGAAAGAGGCTTGGTCCTTAAGTGGTTAATAAAAGCAAATACACTCTGCAATACAAGTATACTCGCTGTAAATCCAAGGGGAAGCACTGGTGATTTTATCACCCAATCCACCCAATGTAGAAGCAAAGATGCTGTTTTTTAATTCTCATTGCATGTCCCCCTCGGATCTCCAGCAAGTGCACTTGCAGTGCAAAGTGGATTTGCCTTTAGTAAATAAACCCCAAAGTCCAAGATACCTAATAATTTGGGGTGTACAGAGCAAAATGCTAGAGTGCAATTTACCCAAAAGGGAAACTATAACTGTGTGTCCCCAAGGAAAGACATTGGTAGGGTTTTACCCTCTCTTCCTGTTTGGCTATGTGACAGGAAGTGAATAAATTTGAAGGAGAAACTGGCAAAATTTGGGAGGTGTCTTCACATTATCGGGGGTGCAGAAATCCCCCAAAACTGACAAGACTTCTAATCCCTCTGCACTCTATCCCCAAGCAAACATAAGAAAGGATTTAATTTAGTTTAACTTTGCAAAGACACATTCCTAAGTTCAACTGTGTCAATGGCCCATTTAGACCTTGTTTAACCACTTCCTACCGCCGCACGCCGATGTAAGTCCAAACTTTGGCAGGCGGATATCATTGTTATGGCAGCAGTTAGCTGCCATAACCCCGGTATCCACGTTTTCGTGCGGCGGTCGGCTTTCAGATAAAAGTGGTCTCTGCGGCGGATTTGCTGCGAGATCACTTTTATCGGTGGCGGGAGAGGGGCCCCTTTGGGGGTATCACTACAAGAGATATAATTAGTTCTGATGTTACAGACTATAAAAAAACATTTTGTTTAGAGCAGAGTTCTTCTTAACGGTAATTTAAAATAGTTTTATTTTGGTTATGGGTAGTTATTGACCAATGTGCAATTACCAGCTGAGTAAATATAAACCAAGTAAATAAGTGTTTTAGGATGGAGGTTTGAAAATCATTTCCAGGTGCACAGGAAGAAAAGCTATTAATTCTTATGGAAAATTCCATTAAACATGTCTGTATTCTAAAGGATTAACAGATATGTTTAGGTATATGTTTAATGCCACAAACTCCCCAACTGAGAACTTTGACACCCCCAACACAGAGCTAAGCCCATGTACAGTAAGTAACATCAATGAGTAATTATGGTGTCGTAGTTAGGTAGCACAGAGCAGCAGAGTGCCATATATTTTTTCAGGTGTTAATATTTCCTTTCATGAATATGTAATAGCAGGAACGGCTTCCAAGAAAACCATATAAGTCTGCTTTAACTACTAGAAATACATGCAGTGTTTGGCCGACAGGCCACTGTGTGGTTTGCTGGAGTCTCTGTCTAACTTACAGCTATTAACCTAAAGCAATGCAGTGACTTCATGGGTTTTCCTTGTTCCTCTGAAAGGCTCTTTAATAGCTCAATGTTTATGTTGCAATAAATTAACTATATTATTTAATACCAGGGAACATGTGCACATATAACCTCCACACCACACATTGTTGAGTAATATGTGCTTGTACAGCCGTGTCCTATTTAAAGAACAGCTCAGTCATTAGAATACATAAGTAAATATCAGCAATACAAGGTTAAAGCAGCAGACTCGATTACTGCAACTGTCAGCATACGGCTTTTCTATGCAATGGGAGTGCTTATCTCAAAAGGAAAATATTGGTTCATAGCTTTGTTACATAAAACTGCGCTAGCCATCAATCTTGTCCTCAAGTAATTCCAGAATCATGCAAGTGGAAAGATCTTGGCATTATAACAGATAATAAAGGGTTTCCTACAAGGCTTCATTCACATGGCCATAAAATTTTTACTGAACTTATTACGCATATGTTTTCTAGGAGAAAAGTTCTTGCATAATGATACGTAAAAATACTTGGGTATTGATGCAGAGGCGTGACTAGAACCTTCAGGGCCCCGGTGCAAGAAACTCTGAAGGGCCCCCCCTGACCCAGTCCCGAAGCCCTTTGCATCGGTCCTAGGGCCCTTTACTCTAATTTGCAGGGCGCTTTATTACGGTAAACAACAAAAGAGAAGAAAATGCGACCAAGGAGACACCAACTCAGGCTACCCTGTATTAGAAATATAAAAAAGTTTATTATCAAATAATCATAAATATACCCAACAATAATAGATATGATCAAATTAGAAAACCACAAGGAAAAAATGAAAATGAAATTAAATGCTACCCCTGGTCAGACCCAAAGGAACCCTCCCAGCTCCCTCTCAACCCCCCAATATGACAGTGACCCACCACCACAGTCCCTGCTAAATCAGCCTGCATGGAAAATACCCAATAAAACAATACATAAAGACAATGCACTAATACCTCTGTCAGAAAAGCAACTGGTGCAACTATTTAAGTCCCAATTGAGGCTTGGTTCACATATGCTGCGGTCGTGGCTTACAGCAGTGGGTCCAGTGCATCGCTGTTCACTGATTCAGGTGTGAATCAGGTCTAAATTTTTGCTTGAATTTGCACCTGATTCGGCGCCAAAGACGCACAGGACCCTTTCCAAATGTGGACTGCGGACGCCCCAGAGGTGTGTGAACCTGCTCCATTGAGATCCTGTTACACTGTCCTGTCATGCGAATTGGATGTGAGGAAAACCCACATCCGATTCACATAAGTATGATCCCAAACAAAAAGAAGAGGGGCTTAATGAGCTACACCTCCGTACATAAAGCCGCGTACACACGATCGGATTTTCCGACAGGAAATATGTCATGACAGGCTGTTGGCGTAAAATCCGACCGTTTGTACGCTCCATCAGACAATTGTTGTCGGATTTTCAGCGGACAAATGTTGGATGGCAGGCTTTAAAATTTTCCACGGACAAATGTCTGTTGTCGGATTTTCCGAGCGTGAGTACACAAGTCTGTCGGGCAAAAGTCCAAAGTACAAACACGCATGCACAGAAGCAAGGATGAGCTGGAAGTGGTCAGTCTTGTAAACTAGCGTTCATAATGGAGAATTAACCTTCTTGACGTGGCAAATTATGAAGTCTCGAAATGCAGCACACATTGTCTTCTTCTTTATTTAATGGGATAATAATGAAGCTGCTTTGCTGGTGATACTGATGGAGTTATGGTAAACGTATTTTAAAAGGCTTTTATTTTCTAGAGATATCAAGAATAATATTATTATGCTTTTTTTTTTACCACAACACCATTATCCCGTAGTTTTTAAGATCAAAGATACAACTATGTTGGTGTCCCTTGTTAATTTTACATTGTATTTTTTTAAATGTAACTGCCTACTCCCAAACTGTCATTTGAAGTAAAACATATAGCCAAGTATTATTCTCCACAATTTTTTTATTGTGCATTAAAAAAGGAAAACAAATAGAATTAGACATGCTATCTGCCGATAGAAATTAACCAAAAAGTGCATTCTATGCATCCAAAAATATAGAAAATTTACCAAATCAAATCATTATTCAACCAAAAAATAAAATAAAAGCCTCATGCATGTGTCCTGCTTCTTAATATAGGGGGGTCAACAATGCCAAGAGTTGGTGAAAGCAGGGGTCCGTCATCCGGAGATAATTCCGAAAACCATCCGGATTATTCTCCTGGAGCTTCCGCAGCAAAGGCATATAACATAATTGGTCACGATTAATAAAGCAACCAATTTTTGGTCCAAGAAATCCTCCTACTCCTGTTCCTGGACTGGACATGGGTCAAAGCAATAACTCCAAGGCCAATAATAAATAACACGTTATCTCTTCCGATTCCACAACATGGCTGGTTGACAAACGGCCGTTCAGAAACGAACTGAAAAGCACGAAATGAAAAGCGCAAACTGAAAAGCACAAATCAACACTCACCAAACTTCTACTAACACGAAATTAGCAGAAGGAGCCCAAAGGGTGGCACTAAAGAACTGAAAAAACACGTAGCACGTCACTACGTTCGTGTTTGTTGGCTGACAATTCCTTGCCCTAATATAAACACCCCTTGTAATAGGAATATGGCATGATCGGTCCTCTTTACAGTGAGATGTGGGGTGAATAAGACCCCACATCTCACCTCTAGGCTGGGAAGCCTGAAATCAAAAAATAAAATAAAACGATCTTGGCTTCTCAGCCGAGGCGGCGCCATTTGTTTGAATGCAGAGGCTGGCCATGATGCCATAACATCGCGCCAGACCTCCGAACGATCATAGAGACTCCGGCGACCATCCGGTCTGCCGGAAATCTCTATGGTCACCATCCGGGGCAGACAGATCCTATCTCTGACTCACCGATGGAAGCGGTGAGACAGTAGAAGCACCGGAGGGCGTCGGGCGTCCCCTCTCACCACCCGAAAGAATGATCAAGGGATGGAACAGCCGCTATGATCCTTCTTATGGTGTAGGGAATCGCCGGCTGAAAAAGCCGATATCTGAATGATGCCTGTAGCTGCAGGCATTATCCAGATATAGATATCATCATCCAGATATAGATATCTCTATACAAAAAAATGTTTTGCCTTTCATTTCTATTTTAAACTGAATGGGTTGTTTTACAAGGTGATCGTTTACATGTTAAGGCATAATAGGGTATGACAAGGTATGAACAAAACCAAATAGAGTGCAATCCTCATACAATGTTAATTAATTCAGTGCACCAAAAGATGTTGTATGCCTTAGAAAATGTGAAAAAGTAAGGTATAGAGAGCGGAAGAAGGGGAAGGTAAGGGAAAAGGAGAGGGAAAGAATTATGGAACAGGGGGAAAACAGCCACGTAGTCATATTAAACATCACCATATGTAATATATAATAGCAATTCAACACCAGGGTAACAGAGTACTGACATCAACACTCATGGACTTGAGGGGTCCACAACTATAATTAAGACAAGGGATACTTATAGAAATCAACAGGTGAATAGTGTGTCAATGGAATAGGACATAGGTGCAATAAGATAAGAGTCTCATTTCAGATAAACCATTGTTACAGTAGGAGTGTCCAGCCAAGCTCTCCACATTTTTCAAGTATTTGTGGGCAACCCCTTTGCTAATAAATCTGTTTTTCTAAACAGAGGGTGGAATTATCCTCCTTAATCCAAGGTTCTACCGTTGGAGGAAAAGGTGACAACCACTTCATGGCTATCAGTTTCCTGGCTATAAATAAAACTTGGCAACAGTCATCAAGATGTTCTCTTCCGGAAGTTCCAGGCAGCCCGCCCAAATCACAAGTGAGAGTTGTAAAGGGTATCCTGGAATTGAACACCAAACTGGCTATGTCCACTATGCCACACCAATACTGAAATAACTTGGCACAAAGCCAAAGTATATGCATCAGGTACCCCATATTTCCACGACATCTTGGACAGAGCAGGGAGGTTCTATAGCCATATGTGTGCAGCCATATGGGCATTCGATATATCCTATGTAGAGTTGTGACAATCTTTTTGAGCTATATAAAGAGATAGTAGGTATGTGTTGTATGTGGTATTCCCTGCTTGGAGGTTGCATTAAGTGTCAACCGGTTGATAGAACAATAGTAGAGATCGTCTTTGTTGGGCATGGAATGCATGGCATGATTGGAAAAAACAACCTCTAGGGATATTGTATTCTTCCTGTAATTGTGAGAATGATTTTAACACATTTTTAGAACACACTTGAGAAAATCCCATGTAAAATCGCCAGCTATTGCCAACAACGGCACTGTCCGATTCCCAAAAGTAGTCCCTATACTACTTTGGTGACTACGGGGGCGATTTGAATAGACATCTGTGCATGAACTTGCACAGATGTCTGTCAAATCGCCCCCAAAGTCGGACTGCATTTCCTGTTTGAAATCATGCGAGTTCAACTGAACTTGCACAATTTCAAACCCGCCCTCAATGTGTACCTGGGCTAAGACAGTTAAAAATTCAGTTAGACTGAAAAAAGACACAAATCCATCTAGATCCAATAGAAAAAAAAATAGAAAACCTCTATATACACAATCCTATAACCATAGATATACTAAAGGAATGCAAAAAAATGATAGATAAATAATCAAGATAGATAGATAATAAATAGAAAAGATAGAATAAATAATAAAGCATGATCCAATTTGCTCCAGCTGGGGAAAAGATATTCCTTCCTGATCCCCTAGAAGGCAAATCGGATATTTCCTGAATCAACTACCCCTGATGTTATTACTTATAAACTTTAGAATCCAGTTATATTATCTATTTTCTTTCTATTTTTTTTTAAGTCTGTTTCCCATCTTTACAGCTCTTACTGTGAAGAAGCCATTCCAAATGTGAAGGTAAATATTTTTCAATCTAGTCGTAAAGAGCACCACTAGGACCTGAAAGTGAATAACTCCAAGTTGTCAGGAACACCAAGTTGTCAGGAACCATGAATCAGACTGAGACAGAAATGCAGTAAAAATCACACCTTTTAATGTAATGGTAAAAATGGTACTGTCAGGGAAATGGCCGTTGGAGAACTGGCAATAATGGCCAGGGTGGCTCCCCGGGCTATCTGCGTCTGGGGCTCTCTCCGCCGGTGGTCAGGCAGGAACCATGGCACCGCTGAAAGTCTCGTGCGTGCCGGCTCCGTGCGCCCCGTGGGGGGGAGCCAGAACGGGAGGAGAAGGGGTGGCTGGCAGCCGCTGGGGGCCAGGATGAAGCCCGCTGGGTGGTTCCCCGGACCGTCAGCCCTCCCCTCCCCTCCACCAGATTAAAAGAAATGGGCATAAAGACTCATGGGATGTATGACATAATTTTGACCTAGGCCAGAAACCAGGAAGCAACTACAGAAATGTTAAAAAAAGGTTTAAACAAGTAAATATAATTATACTTTCCTATCTATTTAGTAATTCTAGCAGCATAAGGATTAAAATAGTTAATGTTGATAGAGAGAGTTTAGTTCTGCTCTAATAAGCTCAGAATGATCTTATTTATGTATTATGTCTTTATCAGAAAATGTAATAATCATCTTTGCTTATAGACTGTTGCAAGACAGCTTTTACCGGATAAACTGGAGTGTGTGTTGCTTGCCATGTTTCCGGTTAAATTTGTCTGCTTAGTATCACAGCTGATTTTATTATAAAACTAATCTCAGGATTTTCCATCATTTTTTCAAGATAGCAATGTAGCAAACATAATTGCTGTGCTGCATAAGCAGGTATCTCAACAAGCCTTTACAGTGAGCAGACCTGACTGCCCACTGTACACGTACAACAAAAATTTTGAGTAAACTGTTTGTTTGTTTTTTAAATTAACGTTTAACACGTCTATTAGTATAAAGTTTAGAGATTCTCTCAGAACAGGCTGTTTTCACTGTGACTCGTGTCCATATGTTTTTTCTTGAAATGGAAAGAAGTCTTGCAGTGTGAGAGATCCAAACTTCCATACTGGTTTACTGGCATAACACACCCTGAGGGCCTTTCCAGCATTATGACCCTATTCTTTTGCTGTTCACTTGAAATGCTGATATCTCCAGAAAGTGAGATCAGAATTCCTATTTTCAGAAGGCTTTTGCCAGTCCCTGGAGCAGTATGAATTATTACTCTGCTCTGTTTAGTCAGTTTTACAGAAGGATTAAACCATTTTAGATGGGATATGGCCACAGCTCCTGGCAGTTCAGTCTAGAAACTGAATGGCATCCAGCACATGGATTTAGCAAATGACTTTAGTAGAACAGAGACAGAGCAGTCTGAGCATGATTCTGGTTAGCTGTAGGAAGTTCTTATGTTAATGCTATAGCGAAAAATTATTGCATTCTAAATAAGTGTATGATGGTAAAATCTGTAATTATAATTAGTATATGAATTCCTTTGATATTTTCACTGGCTTTTATTTAAATTGTACCTATGGTTTAAACCTCTTTTTCAAAAGAAGATGAAATCTGTTGCTCTATTTAATTTAAAAAAATCATCTGGAGTTAGAATTACATTTGTCCGTCCGTCACCCAAAAAGGAGTGCAGCTCCTTTTCCTTACACCTCACACCGGCTTCATACACATTTGCAGAGTATCTTTTTTTGACAGATAGCTGCTCCCTCTCCCTCAATCCTTTCCTAGGCGAGAATAGCCCCCCTTAGTACTTTTTTCTGCAGCTGGATGTCCTAAGTCTTATCAGTTGCCTTCGGTCTGATAGCCAGCAGCATTCAGACCACTTCCCATCCCAGCCTATGATTGGACAGTGAAAAGAGAAGCAGCACATTGATGAGCTCATCTTTCTGTCTCTCTGCTTTCTCTTCCAATCAGCATGCTGTTTTCAGCACATGAACTAATTGGCTTCTTCTACTGCTTCTCCCTCTCACCCTCCTGATTGGCTATATAGCAGATCAAATTCCAGGTATATACACTGCTTGATTTTTAAAAATAAATTTATTGGTGTATTATTGATTACAGCGCTGTCGTAAATGTGTCTTTTATTTTTGCCTAGAGTTTAACTTTAATCTATCTCTTAAAATGAGCTGTTGTTATTTACTGACAGAGAGGACATTTTACAGATGTTTATAGAGATTTATACTCACCCATAGCGTCCTATAATACAGAGGATCTTATAGCTGTCCTCAACACCCTAAATTGACCCTCTTTGCCAGAGGAGGTAAGAGAGACTTTGGATGCCCCTTTTAGGGAGAAGGAGGTGACCAAAGCAATAGGCTTTTTTCCTAATGGTAAAGCACTGGCCCGGATGGACTACCAATTGAATGGTATAAATAATACGCTGATATTCTTTCACCGAGACTGCTCTGGTTATATGATTGTTTTCAGAATGACTCCCTTCCTCCTTCATTCTACAAAGCACATATAGGGGGTTATTTACTAAAGGCAAATCCAATTTTCATTGGAAGTGCAGTTGCTGTAGATCTGAGGGGGACAATCAAGGAAAATAAAAAACAGCATTTTAGCTTACACATGATTGGATGATAAAATCAGCAGGGCTTCCCCTCATTTCAGATCTTCCCCTCAGATCTACAGCGGCTGCACTTCCAAGTGCACTTTCAAGTGCACTTGTAGTGCAAAGTGCATTTGCCTTTAGTAAATAAACCTAATGTGTTGTTGGCCGAACCTGATAAGGATCCCCTACAGTGTTCTTCCTACAGACCTACAGAATATCCATACTCAATATGGACTTCAAAATCCTCCCAAATTTTTAGCTACCAGATTTATGCCTGTCTTAGAACACTTGATTTCCCCTGATCAGATGGGCTTTATGCCAAAAAAAGCCACCGACATTAACCTTCGTAGGGTTTTTACCAACACTCAGTTGGTAGTGGATATTATCAGTGGAGGCATACTAGTTTTTCTAGACCTAGAAAAAGCTTTTGATTCTGTGGACTGGCAGTATATGACCTCAGTGCTGGAAACGTATGGGTTTGGCGTTTGGTTCAGACAGTGGGCAGGACGCAGGGGTACCCGTCAGGACTGCCCCATGTCTCCTGGCATTTTTGCTCTTTTAATTGAACCCTTGGCAGTGGCTCAGCGAGCCTCTCCAGAGGTGAGGGATATTCAAGTCAGCAGCCTGATAGAAAAGACAACCTTATATGCGGATGATATGGTCTTATTTTTGAGTGATTCTGAGACATCCTTAGCAGCTGCCCTGTCTATTTTGAATTCCTTTGCTGTATTCTCTGGTCTGAAAGTAAACAGGGGTAAGTCCCAGATTCTTCCACTTAAATACCCTCTACTTCTTGCAGGGTTCCAGCCAATTACCCACTAAAGCAGGTGGATAGGTTTAAGTACCTAGGCATTCATATTACTAACTCATATTGCTAACTCAGTTGCTGACTTCATCACCTTGAATGTCACTCCACTGTTGTCAAAGTTAAAGCACAGGTTACAAGCTTGGCAAAACCTCCCTCAGTCGCTCATTGGTAAAGTTAACTTGCTGAAAATTAAACTCCTACCCCTTTTCCTGTATGTATTTTGGGACTCACCTATTTGGATACTGAAATATATATTTAGGAATATAGATTGTCTAGTATCGGCCTTCTTGTGGAAAGGGCAAAATCCCAGGATTAAACTGCAGGTGCTCCAGCAACCATGATAAAAAGGGGGGCTAGCAGTTCCAAACATTGTCCAATATTTCCAGGCAGGTTTTCGCTCATATAAATAAAAATTTGTGCGCTAGCAAAATATAATTGGGATAATGCCCGGAGCCACAATTTATATATGAATCCCAGCAAAAAGAAATACTCAAGCGATGAAAAGTGCATTAAATCATATCTCAATGAAAATAAAAAGTTGTGAAAAGATATATATATATCAGAACAAAATTTGAATATTCTGAAAATAAGACTGAACAGTCAAACATCTAAAGGACACCTATAATCAGTCCATAGACAGGTTAAGCACATCCTTTAGATGTTTGACTGTTCAGTCTTATTTTCAGAATATTCAAATTTTGACACATCAGGGTAAACAGCATAAACGGCAGGCAGAGAGTAGGCAGAGAGTAGTCAGAATCCAGGCTGGGTCTTGGCAACAGGCAATCAGGCAGGTAACTTAGGCAGGGTCAAACAAGCCAAGGTCAGGACTGGAGACAGAAGCAAGGTCAGGAGGCCAGGTAAACACAGGAACAGGATACAGGCACAGAATCAGGAACACAGGGAACCGAAGCAGATCAAACCGCAAGGGGGAGCGTCTTTTATAGGCCGTTGGGCGCGAAGTCCACTGATTCATGCGTGCGCATAGGCGCACACCTTCTGAAGTGGGCAGTACATCCCTGACATGTTGTATGCCAAGTGTGTTATGTATTGCCTGGAATTGGGCTGATCTCAAATGTAGTCTGTGTGTTCTTTTGTTTATTTTTTCCCTTGTATTCTAGAAATGTAAAAAAAAGAATTTTCCAAAAATGAGCCTTTAACCCTGTCCCCCAACCCTTAATAATTACCATAGACCCTAAAACCCTTATTGTAAGTCTTTAGGCCCCATTCACACCGGAGCGTTTTGTAGTGTTAAGCTTGAAGCTCCAAAACTCTCAGGGAGAAAAAAATCACTACATCTCTATGGTGGTGGTTCACATCTCCACTTCAAAATTAGTTTCCTGAAGTCAAATGCCTGAAGCCCAAAAAGGGAAGGGAAAGGAACATAACACAGCAGCGCTGCATGGAGACACACAAGTAGATTGGTGTCAGCGATACAGCAGGAGGGCTGTCTGTACTGCGTTATTGCTGGAAATGAGTACTTTATGTACAGTATGCGACCCCTTGGTTTGCATATAGTGTATATAGGATAAAGCTAGATAGATATACATGTAAAAACAAAGTTTTGAAAGTTCTTATTACAAAAATAAATCACGAAAATACAGAATAATGTTTTTGTTATTCAGTTCAATACAATACAGCATAGAATATTGATTTATGTAGCAAAAAATTTTGGGTACAACTGAAAATATTTCTCATAATGTAAAATTAATGTATTGTCTCAAGCTGTCCTGTAGAAGACATGAAGTAGGAGGTAAATTTATCCTTTATATGTGAACCATATCTGCTTCCCTGAACCTCAATCCAATGGGCCTTTTCCATGTTGTTTATTATTGTATCCTCAAAAAGGAAGCCTTTGGCGAACAAAGATGTGCAGGGCACATGCAACTTTAGCATTTTGCATGTTTAAGATGGTGGAATTGTGCAAAAAAAACGCTGCTTGTTAGAAATTATTCCACTTTCCTACTCTGCATGCCTTCAGGAGGCAATAATTGTACACCTTATTCTTATATTGTGCTCTAAATAGGGCCTTAGTAGATTCTTACCCAAGGCCTCATCCTCCACAAAAACACTAGGTAAAGCAGGGCCAATTGTTCCCGGCAGAGGACAGTTTTCAGGAAAAGTCTAGCCTATCCATACACAGCATCTTTCACCACACCTGTCAAACACATCTGTCACTGCAAAACCAGGAAAGAGATGAAAATAATCCAAGAAGCAGACACACACAGCAACAGATTATGCCACAGATTAAATTTTTCTCTATTGGGTAATTTAAAAATGCTAGAGCTCCTAAACGCTATAAAATGCTTTAACAAAAGATGCAAAAACATGCATACAAATACACAAAATAACGTACAAGAATGCAACAAATCCAGCCTAGATCTTAAAGACTAAGTTAACCTTTTGAAGCATGTTACATGGTACACCCATATTCAGGGAGTAAAATGTAACATGCTTCAGCTCCTGTCCCCTGCATCCCCCAATCCTACCCACTCTTCCTTGGGCAAGGGGTTCCTGTCCCCCGCAGCCACTGTCACATTTCAAAATCAATCTGTAAAAGAAGAAAGTCCCATCTTCCATCACAGCAGATGGCTTGTAGTTCTCAATGAACTGCGATGGAGCTGATGAGCACCCTCATAATTCATTGACACTTCCTCCACCTTTCTAACAGAAAGCCTGTACAGAGGTATGAGCAAGAAAGTTCGAGGACTTGTCTGCAAAAGCCTGACACTGCACCCAAGATCTACTGATTGCAATGCTTTGCAGGCTCCGAGGGTAAAATAATAAGTGCTTTTTTCTGCAAAAATATGTAAATTTATTATTTTTGCCCCAAAGGTGAACTCAACTAAAAAGAGGGAGTTTGGGACTTTAAATGAGACATTTGGGTCACATGTCTTCATCCCTATATCTGTGAAAAGAAAGGGTTTTTTTTGGGACTTTAAATGAGGTGAGTACACATGGCTAGAGGATGAGTAGATATCAAACACATGTTTTTATTGGTGAAACAAGGAACATGGCAAAATGCCATGATACATGCAGCAATGAATAAAATTGTCAATCACATATTGCAGACCATATATAGAAACAAACATTAGTAGCAACCAGACAACCACTGTGTGGTATGGAACAAATTCTGGCTGTAGTAAAAACACTTAAAATTGCATGGTAGATGGAGAACTCAAAATAATGTATTGAGTAGGGGCTTCTGCATGAGAATAAGTGCATCCAAATTAGCCCGACGCGTTTAGTGGATAATACCACTCTTCAGGGGAAGGTGCACGCAAATCTATAAAAGACAAAACATGAGTAGACCAGTATGATCCAATGTTGTACCCCTCAACAGGGAGGATATGTACAAAAAGAAAGGTAGAGAGTTACTCATCCCTATGTGTACTTACATCATAATAAGTCTGGAAAATGGGGGACAAGGAGTCAGAGGCTGTCCAAATTTTCTGTACCGGGAGCTGTGGAAAGCACCCGCAGAAGAGGGACCGGGTACATAAACATGATCCTCAAGAAAACGAAGGACAAAATCCTCAGCCTTTAACCTCCCTCAACCCTTAATATTTAAAGTTAACCAATACTAAAGATTTACATTGTTAAAATAGTAGTCCTGTCACATGACTGGTGTAGTGGTCATCTTTATTCCCCCAATAACCACAAATCCTTCCCATTGACCTTAGACCCTGATAACAAATGACACTTACACAGTTTTCACGTGGAGTGATATATAGTTTGTGTAAATGTATACATCAGACACATCTTCAAAAGATAATAAACCATAGACATTGATGTCCAAGCCATACAAATCAAAACATCAAAATGTGCTGGATAGCATATAAGAAAGCTTAAAGGGTACCTACGTCCTAAAATTAATATCAAAGGAAAGGTGTATTTTTCAGACACTATGGCCTTTCATGGTATCATCATAGACATGACAACATATGAAGGGCTATAAACCATGCTCTTTATTACAATAATTATATATAAAAAAAATAAAAGTATATAAAATCACAGATGCCAGAAATGACACAAATAACTCTTTCAATACTGGACTAATATTGTCAAGTGGGTATTGATTGCTTATAGGGATTGCATGAATGACATTTTAACTGGTTGTATTACAATTAGCAGCCCAAGTGCCAAAATAACATAAGTTTCTGAATATGATATAAAATTTTGCTTAGGAGATACTTGGTGATAACATTTATGCTGGTCACTATTTTTGAGGGTATAAAGGATGCCACCCTCTCTCAGTATAGCCACCTCACCATTCTTTGGTGGCAATCTGACTCAGCAGTTTTTTTCCTTTATAATTCCCTAACCCCCCTCACTTTGGCTGAGAGCGCTGATTGACAGATCATTCCCCTTTGACAGAAGCCAGACGTTCTGCTGGTTTCTGACAGACCGGCTGTTGTACACTCGGGCAAAATGTCCAATAGAAACCGGCTGATAGCACCTGATATTTGGCCCTTGTGTATGGCCCTTTAGTCTGAATTTGTTGGTGTGCTTCTGGGACTGAATACAGTGTGGGCAGCCTCTGAACAGGTAAGGGGGACCTGTATATCTCCAGCGGCCGCATATGTAAGGAACCCTTATAGGGTTGATAGGCTTTTCACAACCTTTTTAACATGGAGGAACCCTTGAAATAACTTACTGTTCTCAGGGAACCTCTGTGATTAATTGATATATCTAAAGCTCATGGTAAATTAATGTGATAGTCACTGAGAAGAATGCTCTTTACATTTGAGGTCATTGGGAAGAATCTCCCCTAGATAGCTAAAAAGATCATTGGTGTCAGTGGTTAGTTATCTGAGATGCAGAAATTGCTCATTGTTTAAGGAACCCCTAGAAACCTGTGAGGAACCCTAGTTGAAATCTTGTCCAAGGCATATAATATGGTTTTGTGTAAGAAGATAAAGTATGACCTACAGGTGTTTGATATGACTTGCAGGTCAGGGGCCAGGATCTTCAGTATTTTATAGTTGAATTTGTTTTTATTGTCTGTTTTTTACAGCTTGACCATTAGAAACAATGTTTTCTATAATGTTGAAAGAGAGAACATATACTGTATATATTTCTTTATAAAATCAGAATAATCAACATGGCAAGAAGTCGACTGGAAATGTCATTGTTCAAGAAAACAAAGTAAATGTAATGAACAGTATGTATTGAAACAGCATTGTTTGTCCAAAGTAGGATAAAAGAAGAGGGTAGGGAGAAAAAAGGAGGGGAGAAGGGCAGGGGGAACAGGGGAACTTGATTTAAGGAAGGGGTAGATGACCAGGGCCATGGTCACGCCTTGTTGCCTGTTGTATTTTAAAGGGGTATGTCTCTGATTTGCCTCCATACAGCAGAAATATATTTTTTTTTTATAGTTTTAGAAAAAGGCTTAATATCATTCTAACATAATTTGTTTAATAATGAGAATAGTAATTACTGTAATAATGTCATATTTCAAAATATTATATCCATAATAATATATTTGAATTATAGGTGGAGAGTGGTGGACTGAGTTCTCTCCACTGGAATCCTCAAAAAATTCAAGAAGCTATTATGAAGACTGAATTCTCCAACATCTTCTATAAACTGGAATATCAGTTTTTACATAGGCTGACCCTTAAAGTCAGCCAAACACAAGACCTCTATGCCAAGTTTAATGATTGAAATTGCACATCTTTTTTTACCTGGTCTCTTCTTGCTTAAGCCCAGCATCACTTAATGAGATGGGCCACATAATCAATCTACACTTGTTCAATTTCAAAAGAGGCTCAGAGGTTGGGGCTGCCTTTTTCTTTCTGCTTGTTACAAGAGCATTGATTTCTTTTTTCCAGTTCATGCAATTGGCCTGGCATTAAAACTTTTCTATCCAGAGAGCGGCCTTTGTGATGCATATCACCTTTATTGTGTGCTATTGTGATGCCCGTGACACAGCAAGATCAAGATTCTGCATTGTTTTTATAAATACGTACTGCTGAGCACACCCCCTGCAGAAGGTATTTATTATGTTCAAGACAGACGCCGACCTTGACAACTGCCCTGACCCCCAGCAGATGGTGGTGCTGTATAGCCACTGGCCTGGAACTAACAGAGTATGCCAGCTCTTATTGTCTGCATTATACAGCCAGGCCAAGCCATGTGCCCTCCATGCCTAAGCAGCTGTATATACAGTAGGATTTGCCAAGAATATAACTGTCGGTTTAGTGCTTTGGAAACCAAGCTGTAGTAATTGGAACTGATACACTCTTCAGAGAGTCTCAGGAGTGACAATGTTGATATGTAGCAAAAATAAATAAATAAATCACCTATCAGATGATACATCTGGATTTTTAGAAGTGATGGGCATGGGATTTTCCATTTTTTAAAAGTTTTTCCAGGCTTGCCTATTTGTTTTATTTATTCGTACAACAGTCCAATGATAAGTGAAATTTAAAAGCTTGTTAAAGTGGAGTTCCACCCCAAAAAAAGATTCATTAATGTGCATGAAATAAATAAAAAAAAATTGGAGAAATTTTTTTTTTACTCACCTCTTAATGCCTGTTGCTAGGGAGTCCCTCGTAATCTGCCTCCTTACTCACGTCAGCTCCGTACTTTGGCGCCGAAAAGGAGATCAGGTCTGCCCCCTCCCTCTAGGCAATCATCTGGGACATGTCACAGGTCCCAGATGATTGCGTGGCCAGTCACAGCCCACGATGCGGCTCGTGCATGCGCAGTGGGTGCCCGGCTGTGAAGCCACAGCCAGGCGCCCCCAGCTACAATGCCGGCGCCGCCGAGCGGAGGGGGAGACGGAAGGGGCTTCGATCCCCCACATCACTGGACCCTGGGACAGGTAAGTGTCCGATTATTAAAAGTCAGCAGCTGCAGTATTTGTAGAACTCCGCTTTAATCGTGTTTTTGAATGTTGTAAGGAAACCCATGCAAGCTTGGGGAAACTATTGATATAGCATGTAAGGTGAATGGTGGAAACAGATTCCAGGTGCCCTAAGGTAGAGTACATAAAGTCACTGCTTGCTTATATGGAATTTTACTAAGAACTGCTTGCATACTTTCTAGCTACATAACCCAATACAGTTTCTTTAAAAAAACATGAATCTAATATGATGTACAGCATACTACTAATAATAAGTGACATGAAGAAGAATTCAGAAAATAAGGACTTGGATAGAGTCACTCCTTCTCAGGAACAAGGGACTTTATTTGTTGAAGAAATGCCCAGTGCAAGCATTTTTGATACCCTAGACGAAACCTAATTTTGTCGCCCCCTGGCTCCACCCCTGACTCCACCCCCTTTGCCAGTGTTAAATGGTTTGATTCAACTCTCTAACTGCTACATCTGCAAGACAGCTCGTTCTTTTGAAAAACAACAGACTTACTAGCAGGATCACCAGGTGAAAATAAAAAAGAGAAAACCTAAAAACAAAAAACAAAACAAATGCAGCCACCCATCTAAGAATTGGTAAGCTGTTTGTCCCATCATCTATAGGTAGATGATGGGAAGGAAGGAATTTAATAAACAGACTGGGGTAAAGCCATTTCCAGTGCTGGCAAGGAGAGAGATAACGAGAGAGAGAGGGGGGTAGGAAGAAAGAGAGAGGGGGCAGGGAGAAAGAGAGAGGGGGCAGGGAGAGAGCAGAGAGAGAGAAAGGAGGGGACAGGGAGAGAGAAGAGAGGGGGGCAGGGGGAGAGAGCAGGGAGAGAGAGAGGGGAGCAGGGGGAGAGAGCAGGGAGAGAGAGGGGGGTCAGAGAGGGAGAGAGGGGGGTCAGGGAGAGAGAGGGGGAATTGAAGAGGAGGAGGGGGGAGGAGAAGGGGGAGGAGTAGGGATAGAGGAGGGGAGAATGGGGTGACATCACACATGTGAGGACTCTGAGGAGGACAAATCAGTCTATACACTCTATATAGTGATAGAATGTCAGTGTGTGTTCATTCACTCACCGGGGCTCTAATGTGCCTCCGATGACTCTGCCGGGCACAAACCCTGCCTCCATGCCCTCCATTGCTGCGCTGCTCCCTAATGATACTATCGGTGATCGGTTGGACGAATCGGCTGCCTGAGACTTATGCCCTGTACACACGGTCGGACTTTCCGACGGAAAATGTGCGATCGGAGCTTGTTGTTGGAAATTCCGACCGTGTGTGGGCTCCATCGGACATTTTCCATCGGTTTTTCCGACACACAAAGTTTGAGAGCAGGCTATAAAATTTTCTGACAACAAAATCCGATCGCGTCAATTCCGACCGTGTGTGGCCAATTCCGAAGCACAAAGTGCCATGCATGCTCAGAAGAAACTACAAGACGGAACAGCTCGGTCTGGTAAAATTAGCATTCCGAATGGATAGAGCACTTTCGTCAGGCTGCAATGTTTAAAATAGTTTAATACAGCGCACTCTTCTTCTTTATAATGCTAGAAGAATGAAGTAGTTTTGCTGCTCATATTCACACAGACTTCTCACAAACTTCTTTCTTTATTATTTATCGTGATTCCCTCAATATATTTTGATTTGTCACATCTGACAAAAAATATATATATTATTTTTTTTTTGGTTTGTATTTTTTTCAAGGCTGATCTTTTTATGTTTTTATTTTTTATTTTTTTTACTCCAGAATATTTTTGTGTGTGTTTTGTGTGTCAAGTTACCACAACACGATTATTATCTTGTCTTATTTAATCTCAAGGAGGTTGCTTGGTGTTGGTGTCTCTTGTTAATTTCACATTGTATTTTTGAAATGTACCTGCCTCGTCACAAACTGTCCTTTTTGAAGGAAAACACACATAGGCGAGTATAATTGAAACAAAAATTCCTTTATTAAGGGCTCAGAACCAAACAAAGAGGGAGGCAACACTGGAGAAACATCAGAAATTGGCGAAGCCTTTGACCCCCAGGGCACACATCAATTATTTTACAGCAAAATTGGTGGCCTGAGGAGTCCATATGTAAGGGAGTGCAGTCTGGTCCAGAAGTCCCAGAGATCATGAAAGCAGCAGATGACATGTATGCTCCCAGGCTGTGGTACTACAAGAGGCTGCATATTTTGCCAGACCAGACTGAACCCAGGTCATCACTCTTCCTTCCACGCTTCCTTCCCGGCTGTGGCTCTGGTGTTGGAGGTGTGTCAGGAGGAGGAGTAGGACCTGGAGGGGGAGGAGGACTATGGGTGAAGTGACAAATGTGTGTTGCACATGTGATTTGGCCCTCAACCCCTTATTTAGAGCTTCCAAAATTAAATACTCACATAGGGGTCGTTGGCCCTCCTCCATCTGCATCATTTTGCATGCAGTTATGGCAGCAAAGTCCTCCTCCACACTGTGCGGTGTTCTGAGGGCCTCAGTAGCCTTCTAAAATAGGCCTATGGCAGCCTCCTCCAGGTTACTCCTCTTCCTGCCACTTTGTCTTTGAAGGGGGAGGGGAGGGACCTGGGTATCGGGCAGCCTGCTTGGCCCGGCCACCTCCTAGCTGAGACTTCCCTGTGTATGAAAAAGGGACATGGTTTTAGTTTTTGCTTCATCAATCACAATCATAAATTAGTACTCCAAACTAACATATTGTCAGGTCACCTTGAGGCTAGGTGACAGATGCACTCTGTAGGAGTCAGAAGTGCACCGCTAGGTAGTGGACCCTAGGACTGACTGCTGCGGATTGAACCCTGGGAGGTGCAGGAAGCAGATCTACTGGATCACTGACACAGATCCCACTGGGAGCTAGAGCATAGATTCCCCAGGGCGCGGACTCTAAGAGCCAGCAGGTGTTCACCAGAGCCTTTAGTGGTAAGGATGGACTGCGCTGCAGTCTGGCTCCAGGTCGCGGCCCCCAGGGTCTCACAGCTCACGGTAGACTACAGGAGAAGAGGAAGGAGGCAGCAGGCTGGAGCAACAAGGAAGTAAGGGACAAGCCAAGGTCAGGGCCACAAGCAGACAAGGACAACAGAGTACACGCCAAGGTTCAGGGTCACAGGCAAACAGGGATGGTCAGGGACACGCCAAAGGTCAGGGTCACGAGCAGACAGGAATAGTTAGGAACAGGCCAAAGTCGGTAACAGGAATCAGACGTAGGAAACACAGCAAGTACACACGGAGGTTAACACAAAATGGTTGATCAGCACTGCTGGCTTGCAGTGCACAGGTTAATATAGGGTTTCCTGATAGGGCCTGGGGTGGGGCCATGCTTAGAAGAGAGGTTACAAAAGCAGTCAGGTGAGAGGCAGCTGCTCTCTAGAGAGGAATACATGGAGACAGGTGAGCTGACAAAGAAACTCTATTGCATAACCATGACAGTACCCCCCCTCTTATGAGACCTCCCCCTCCCCCGCCTGTGCCCAGGCTTAAAGGGAAACTCCAGATGGAACCTCCTCAATAGACGAGGAGCAAAGACCTCAGATGCAGTGATCCAAGACCTCTCCTCAGGACCAAACCCTTTCCAATGTACGAGGTACTGAAGAATGCCTTTACGGAGCCGGGAATCCAAAACTTGACTAACCTCGTACTTTAGATTATCCTCAGAGACCGGAACCGAGGTAAGGAGAGGACGAAAGGACTTATTGAGGACTAAAGGCTTTTTAGAAATGGGTAAGGGCACGAGAAGACCATCAGAAGTCTGAGCAGGGTCCCCCAGACCCTTAAAGATGTGCTGGACATCCAACACAGGACCATCAGACTGGGTAGAGGTCAGTGGATCCCTGAGGTCAGGTTGGTTAAAAGGTGACGTGTCAAAAGAGTTAAGCTGGATAGCTGAAACACAAACAGAATGCAGAGAGCCCTAAACAAAAGATTGAAAACCCCACCTGGCCGAATGAGGCAGTCTATCCAAAGGATGGATTGATCCTCTTAAACAGGTTTGAACGGATGTAGTAGCAGTAGGGTGAGGCCAGGTTACAGAAGGTCCTGAACAAGAAGCAGGAAGCTCACTGGGCAAAGGCTGGACTGGTGCAGAGGCCGACTGAACAGCATTGCCAGGTGCAGCGACCACCAGAATTGCATCGCAGGGCGTAGCGACTGTGGACCTGGTGGACGAGTCAGCCTGGGTTTGTGTCCAAGGGGGTCCAGGGACAGGCAAAGGGAAATGACCATGCAAACTGGAGTGACTGATCGGCTCAGGTTCACAGGTAGGCTCCTCATCCAGAGTGCCACACGACCCAGATAGTGCCTCAGCCCGACTATTGCAGGAGACATTCCAGAAATCACTATATGCAGCGGGAAGAGCAGAAGATACTGGGATGGTGGCAACAGGAGGATTCTCTTTTGGGGTAACCTTGAGTAGGCAGGAGGAGGAACAGGAGGAACCCCAAGTCAAGATCTGTCCAGCAGTCCAGTCAACATGTGGAGAATGGAGCCGTAACCAAGGAAGACTTAATATGATAGGAGACGAAGCCTTAGGTAAGACAAGGAAGGATATCCACTCCTGGTGGAGTGTCCCTACCGACATCTTAACAGGGAAGGTCTGGAAGCGGATAGGGCCCCCTCGGGAGAACAGTGCCATCAATCGCCAAGACCACCAATGGCGTTGTAAGGGGCAAAAGGGTAAGTCTCATGGAAGACACAGTCCCTGAGTCCATGAAATTGCCAGCGGCTCTGGAATCCAGATGTGCCGAGACCGAACGAGAGGAAGCGCTGACATGAAGGAACACAGAAAGAAGAAGACGAGAAGGTGAAGGTGATACTTCAGGGTCTAATACTCCACCTTCCAGATGTATTAGCCCCAAACGTTTTTTCGGATGAAGAGAACAAGTGTCACGAAAATGACCTTTGGCCCCACAGTAGAGGCACAGGCCCAGAGTTCTGCGCCTAGGGCGTTCTTCAGGAGACAACTTGGTCCAGCCCAGCTGCATAGGTTCCTCAGTGGGCAGGGGGTGCTCCTCGGATCGAAGAGAAGGGACTGGGAGCTCAAACTGCCTAAGGAACGGGGAGTGCTGGCGTCTTTTTTCCAGGGCCCTCTCCTGAAAGCGAATATCGATCTGGTTACACAAGGTGATAACACCGTCCAGATCAGCAGGAAGGGATCTTCCTGCTAATTCATCCTTCACTCTATCAGAGAGGTTGCAACTAGGGCCTCATTTTTCCAGCTAAATTCAGCTGTGAGGATATGGAACTGAAGAGCATACTGTCCCACAGAAGTGGACTTTTGACGGAGACGTAAAAGAGCGCTAGCCACTGAGGAGACACGACCCGGTTCCTCGAAGATATTCCGAAAAAGTTTCAAGAAATCAGACAGGCTAGAAACCACTGGATCATTCAGTTCCCACAGAGGGGCAGCCCAAGCTAGCGCCTCGCCGGACAGAAGGGATATAATATAGGCTACTTTCGCCCGATCGGACAGGAAGTTTTGGGGCTGAAGTTCAAAATGAATCGTGCACTGGCTAAGGAACCCCCTGCAAGCCTTGGAGTCCCCAGAGAAATGGGCCGGAGCTGGCAGTTGTAATGAATGTGTGGCTGCGACTGATGTGATAGGTGCAGCGGCAGATAGCGGTTGAGGTGGTTGAACCGGGGGTCCTAATGAGGCCTGAACCTATTCAAAATGGGATGCCAAATCCTGAAGGAATCGCTTCCTGGGTCTCAAGTCTGCGAACTAAGCCCTGCAACGGATCATCTGCGGGTAGCGGCACATCAGCCGGGTCCATGGCTGATCAAACTGTCAGGTCACCTTGAGGCTAGGTTACAGATGCACTCTGTAGGAGTCATAAGTGCACCGCTAGGTAGTGGACCCTAGGACTGACTGCTGCGGATTGAACCCTGGGAGGTGCAGGAAGCAGGTCTACTGGATCACTGACACAGATCCCACTGGGAGCTAGAGCATAGATTCCCCAGGGCGCGGAGTCTAAGAGCCAGCAGGTGTTCACCAGAGCCTTTAGTGGTAAGGATGGACTGCGCTGCAGTCTGGCTCCAGGTCGCGGCCCCCAGGGTCTCACAGCTCACGCTCACGGTAGACTACAGGAGAAGAGGAAGGAGGCAGCAGGCTGGAGCAACAAGGAAGTAAGGGACAAGCCAAGGTCGGGGCCACAAGCAGACAAGGACAACAGAGTACACGCCAAGGTTCAGGGTCACAGGCAAACAGGGATGGTCGGGGACACGCCAAAGATCAGGGTCATGAGCAGACAGGAATAGTTAAGAACAGGCCAAAGTCGGTAACAGGAATCAGACGTAGGAAACACAGCAAGTACACACGGAGGCTAACACACAATGGTTGGTCAGCACTGCTGGCTTGCAGTGCACAGGTTAATATAGGGTTTCCTGATAGGGCCTGGGGTGGGGCCATGCTTAGAGGAGAGGTTACAAAAGCAGTCAGGTGAGAGGCAGCTGCTCTCTAGAGAGGAATACATGGAGACAGGTGAGCTGACAAAGAAACTCTATTGCATAACCATGACACATATATTTAACATCATTGATTAGACAACCAGCAATATTTAGAAGAATGATATACCTGGCTCAAGCTGGGCTCCTCCACATGTTGCTGCCTGGAAGGCCCAGGTTGGGCGTCAGAAGCCTCAGCTGTGGGGGAAGGAAGCAGGAAAGGAAGAGTGGAGAGTCCTGGCCTGGGTTCAGTCTGACCTGCCAGAAAATGCAGTCTGTCATAGTACCACAGCCTGGGGACATAAATGTCATCTGCAGCTCCTGATCTCTGGGAATCTTGGACCTCCTTGTGCTCCCTTAGATAAATGCTCCTCATGCCACCAATTAGGATCTTCAAATAGGTGATGTCTGCCGTTGGGATCACCGACTTCACCAATTGCAGGAAATTATCCAGCGCTGCCTTCCTCTTTCTTTGGTTCTTATATTCAGGGTGGTTTATCTGCCACAGACAGGGCAGCTCCCTGAACATATCTATGAAGATTGGCATAAAGTCATGATCCTTTAACTTCTTGGCATCCGCGCTATAGCCGAATGACGGCTACAGCGCGGACCTACATTCCCGGGAGGCCGTCATATGACGGCCTCCCCTGTGCACGCTCCCTGCGCGCGCCCTGTAGGGCGCGCGCCGGGCGCGTTGTGATCACCGAGTCTCTGAGACTCGGCTGATCACCGATCTGTGTAAGGGGCCGGTCCTGGCCCCTTACCATGTGATCAGCTGTCAGCCAATGACAGCTGATCACATGATGTAAACAAAAGATCGGTAATCGTTTTTATTTTTTACTCACGCTGACAGCGCGAGTACAAAAAAAAGCCGATCACCGGATCGGATGTGAGGGACATCGGTCCCCAAGTGGAAGAGGCACATCTGCCTCATCAGTGCCCAATTAAAGTGCCACCTAATAGTGCCCACAGTGCCACCTAACAGTGCCCACAGTGCCACCTAACAGTGCCCACAAGTGACACCTATCAATGCCCACAAGTACCACCTATCAATGCCCACCTGTAGTGCCAATCAGTGCCACCTGCCAGTGCTGCCCATCACTGCCACCCATCAGTGCCCATCACTGCCACCCATCACTGCCCATCACTGCCGCCTATCAGTGCCCATCACTGCCGCCTCATCAGCGTACATCAATGAAGGAGAAAAATTACCCGTTTAAAATTTTTTATAACAAAATATAAAAAAATAAACTTTTTTTTTTAAAAAAATTCAGTTTTTTACATTTTTTTAATAAAAAGTAAAAACCGCAGAGGTGATCAAATACCACCAAAAGAAAGCTCTATTTGTGGTGAAAAAATGATAAAAATTTCATTTGGGTACAGTGTTGTATGACCGCGCAATTGTCATTCAAAGTGCGTCAGCGCCGAAAGCTGAAAATTGGTCTGGATAGGAGGGGGGTTTAAGTGCCCGGTAAGCAAGTGGTTAAGATATCCATTTTAACTGCAAGACACAACACAAGACAAACCCTAATGTCAGCTTAAAGTCTTCTAAACTTGTCCAAATACAGGCCTCAATCTAGAAGCAGTATAGGCCCAATTTTAAATCTTACTTTCTTTATCACGATCGGCGCCTCCGTTACACCTGCCTCCGCTCACAGATCGTACGTACTACGCACGTGTTACGCTTTATAGACACTGCGCATGCATGAAACTCCACCCGCCCCTGACGTTTTTTCTAGTCTATTCCCCGCCCCTTCTGATTCGTCGCAGTGGGGAAGAGCACATGGCGGAGACAGAGCAGGTGTCTGATAATTACAACAACGAGGAGGAGGAGGAGGAAAGCCCGGAGCCTGAAACGTCCCGATCCAGAAGGAGATGATTTAAGGCATCAAATATGTCCTTTGTGGAGATGGTGGAGATGGTCGACATCCTGAAGAAGGCCGACTATGACGGGAAGTATGGACCTTACCCCAACCCCAATGTCAGAAAGGTCAAGATAATGGCGAAAGTAGTCAAGGGTCTGCACCGGAATTTTGGGGTACGACGATCCAAGGATCAGCTCAGGAAGCGGTGGTCGGACCTCAAAATCAGGGAGCATGAGCAGTACAGAAGGATCAGGAGAGTGCTGCAAAAAGCTAAGTGCTTGTCCTGTGTTCCTATTCTTTATTTTTATTACGTTCATGCTGCTCCATGTGCTCTTCTTAACTGTTGTACAGTTTAAAATGGCAACTTTCATGTTCATGGGCACATTGTTCATTCGTATGAAACATTGTTCGTTCAGCCTAGAAAACACCATTGTTTTGGCCATATGCATTTGAATACATTTTTTATGGCCTACTTCTCTTAAAATAATTTTGTTGTGTAGATGGGTTTGTAACTAGAATGTAATGCAAACTAGATTCTGTGTAAGGAGAGGACACTCAGCAGCAGCTGGAGCACTAGTGTGGAACAACAGAACACCCTTTTTATTAGGGGGTCCCACACAGGTGCTCCAGTGTATACTATAGGGGTGACTCCATCTGTGAAGCTTGTACAAAACAGGTAAGTATTCAAGCTTGACAAAGGCCAAAAAATTTTCTTCATCTTGGAACTCTGCCAAAAGAGACAATTGTACCCCACTTCCAAGCAATGTTTCATATTCCTATTTCTGCCATCAAATATCTGTGTGCTAAGTATACCTATTTTTTTTTTTTACATAGGGGAGAAAAGACTCGGAGGACACCCCTCATCCGAGGAGACAACAGACCCCCCACCTCAGGAAGTGGAGACCCACCAAAGACAACATGAGGAGGAGGAATTAGATGTGGTGGAAATTGTCACCACAACAGGTGAGTGTCTGCGACCACAGGCTCAGGTAAGAGATGGATGCCGGCATATTTATAATACATGGTGTGTTTTTGTTTCTATCTTTTTAGGTGATCGTGATGTTGTGGATCCAGGTCATTTCACCAGTGAAAGTGCACAGATCCTGATCGGGGAGATAATGGGGTGTAATAGGGACTTGGAAAACATCCAGAAAAACATCAATGATGTTCAAAAAAAAAAATGAAGAACATCATTGATGTTTTAGGGCGAGTTTGAAACACCACCAAATCCCTTCCCTCTTTGGTGCTTTTTGTAATCTAAAAATTTCTCTTCTTTTTTGACAGATTTGAGAAAAGCCAAATTTTGAAGATGCACACAGTGTGTCAACATGTGCTATCTGCTATTACGGGAGATCAATGTATGCGTTTTGGGGGTGCAACCCCTTCCTCAATAATAAAGTAGTTGGGAGGAAGGGTTTGCACCCCCAAAACACGTCCCTTGATCCCCCCGTGATGGCAGGTAGCACATGTTGACATTCGGCAATTTGTGTGCATCTTCAAAATTTGGCTTTTTCAGAGGTGACTTCATCCCATCTGAACGCAATATCAAACACAGTTTATAAATACTCATGTCTGATGTTGGTTTGTTTTAAAAACCTTTTCTAAATGCACATGTGATTGTGCTGGTATTAAAAAGATTGATAATCAAGAATGTGTGGATTATTGTTTCAACGCTCCAAAACTTTTGTTGTGCTCAAATTAGTGTTTTCAGTGACAATGGGGGTTATTTCCTAAGGGAAAATCCACTTTGCACTACAAGTGCAGTTTCAACTGCACTTGTAGTGCAAAGTGTCTTTGCCTTTAGTAAATAACACCCAACAGTGCTTTCTAATGTTACACAATCACGCCATTTTCAGGACTCACCACATTTCTGTCAGGGTCAGTTAAAAGAAACACAAGCAGTAAATGTCACCAAAGATTTTAGTAGTTAAAATGATTTTTTTATTTTAAAAATGTTTCAGACATTGTCTGGCATATTGATGGCCCCCCCTACCCGCATAGTAATCAAGGTATCTAAGACGGACCTTACGGGCACTCAGGGGGGGCAAGCCAGGATGGCCACTTTCAAGCGCCGTCAGGGTTGGTTTAATTCCGGCCTCAGGCCCAACTGAGGCAGCATAGTTGGCAGAATTTTGCCTTAAAAAGTTGTATAGAACACAGCACGCCAGAATGATATGATTCAGTTTGTACTCCGCCATGTGTATGGGTGTAAGAAATATGCGGAACCGGCTGGCCATGATTCCAAATGTGTTCTCCACCACTCTTCTGGCTCTGGCCAGCCGGTAATTAAAAACCCTCTGGTCCGGGGTGAGGGTCCTCCTAGGGAATGGCCGCATAAGATGGTCCCCCACCGCAAAAGCTTCATCCGCAACAAAGACAGATGGGAGTCCTTCCACATTGTCTTCTGGAGGTGGCAAGTCCAAGCTGCCATTCTGGAGACACCTGTAGAACTCTGTCTGGGTGATGACTCCACCATCGGACATTTGGCCATTCTTCCCCACGTCCACATACAGGAACTCATAAGTAGCCGACACCACCGCCAACATCACAATGCTATTGAACCCCTTATAGTTGTAATAGTATGACCCCGAGTTGGGTGGTGGGACGGTGTGGAAATGTTTCCCATCAATTGCCCCTCCGCAGTTAGGAAAATCCCACCGCTGGGCAAAGTGGAAGGCCACAGTCTGCCATTCCTGTGGGTTGGAAGGAAACTGTAGAGTCAAACATGAAAAAAAAGAAAATCATTTTGCACCTAAACAGGGAAAGCAGATTAGACACAAACATTCTTGGCCAACATCAGTATAACATTTATTTTAGGGAGTTTTGAAAGACCAAGGTATAAGGTCCACCTATTAGATTCCCCCTCTCCACCCCTTCCCCCTCTCATGGGCCATTTCTAACATTTGGGGGGGGGGGATGTTTTGGACAGGTAACCCTCTCCACTTTATTGAGAGATGAATGCCTAAATAATGTGTATTACTTTGGCCAGCCCCTCCTTACTTACACTATTGACAGCCCACTGGACAGGTAAGAAGTGTCATAATACAAAGATATAAATACACATTGTACACATTTTAGCACATTTGGACATTCTGCTATTACCTATCAAGATAATAATAGTATGCAAAAACTTTAAACACTACCATTTGAAAGTATACAGGCAGGCCCTTGCACTACATGCTTTGGGGAATTCATCCATATACCTGACCACAAAAGAGATGGGTATAGTGTGTATGGGTTTGGCAAAGTCAGCAGATAGATAATTGAGGATAGATAGAGAATTGGTATCAGCTGACTTAGCAGTTGGGGGGAGGGAGGGTTCCAAATGATTTGGGGACCCAAAAAAAAAGCCTCTGGCACACTGCCTGAATTTAAAGCACAAATCAAATTTTTACACATTTTAGGGGGTATTTAGGGTAAATCACTACTATGGAGCTGTCAGATAAGGGTACTCACCGAGGCTGAGATACTGAGAGCAGTAACCTCTTGCGACTAAGCGCACTCCACTCCTGGAGATGGTACAGGGGTGAAGGGCACAAAGAGGCACGAGGCACCAGCAGGCTGGGCAGGTCTTGCGTGAAGGTCACCGGCAGGGAGAGAGCTGTGCAGGACTGGAAGATGCTGAAGCTCAGGAAGGAGGATAAACAGCTGATCCAACAACAGGGCGGGGGTCAAACACCGTTGACTAGTAAGAGTCTCTAGATAGGCAAAACAGTCTAGTGCAAGGACTGTCAGCAGGTCTGTCAGCAGGCTGATGACTAGTACTGAAGATTGATAGCAAAAAGTCCATAGGCAGGCGAGGGTCAAACACAGGTGACTGGAAGTCTGTGAGCAAGCCAGGGGTCGAGCACTGAAGACAATAGCAAAGTCCAGGAGCAGGCTGAGGGTCAATCACTGGAGACAGCAAGCAATATCCGTAGACAGGCCGAGAGTCAAACACAGTAAGCAAGTGGAGAAGTCGGGGGTCAGATGCAGGTAGAGATCAGAGCAGGTCAAGGTCAATCCGGGTCACAACAGGTAATCAAGAATCAGGATACAAGCAGGAACACACGGTGAGCTGAAAGACAAACCAGCAATCTGGCCATGGCACAGAGTGGCTTATATAGGCCAGTGGGAGGCTCATGTTGTGCACGCTATTGCGTACGCCGTTACACTGAATCGCGCACGCGCATTAGCCGTTTCGCTGAATTGCACACAAACATTAGCCGTTTAGCCGAATTGCGCACGGGCATTAGCTGTTTCGCTGTATTGTGCCCAGGGATGCGCCGGAGTGCCGTTCTACTGCGCATGTGTGAAGGAAGGCAGCGATATTGGCGAGACTGGTACTTGCCTCTTTCCTGACAGGAGCTGACAAAATACACTGTTAAGTGACTACATGAGGTGAATATAGGGCCAGGAGACCATGCTGGGGAGGTAAGTGAAGGTAAATATGTATGAAGGACAAAAAAAATAAGTAAATAAAAATCCAGCATGCATGAGGACAAAGGGGACATTCACAGCATATTCCAATCATGGTAATTAGGGAATGAGGAAAGAAATACAATATATTATCAAACATTAAATACAATAAAATGTGATATTAAAGGCTAAAATTTTTACCTTAATATAATCCTTCTGTAGGACCTGGATGATGGCAGAACAGGTCTCTGGGATAATGATCCCCAGAGCCTGGGGGGAGATGCCTGTCGAGAACTTGAGGTCCTGCAGGCTTCTCCCCGTCGCCAAGTACCGCAGGGTGGCGACTAGCCTCTGCTCCGGAGTGATGGCTTGCCTCATGCAGGTATCCTGCCTGCTGATATAGGGGGTCAGCGAAGCCAACAAACGGTGAAATATGGGGTCCGTCATCCGGAGAAAGTTCCTGAAATCATCAGGATTATTCTCACGGATGTCACGGAGCAAAGGCATATGACAGAACTGGTCACGCTGGAGCAACCAATTCTTGGTCCATGAACTCCTCCCCACCCTGTTCATGGACTGGACTTGTGTCAAGGTAAGGACCCCAACACCAAGCCCCCGCACAGCACGAACTCTACGAGGAGTACGTATACGCAACATGGGTAGAAAACGAGAGAAAGGGGGGGGTGGTGCTGCGCTATCCGAAGGGTCTTTGTGGTATGTAAATGATCCTTGGTGATCAGTATGATTAATGTCAATATAAGTAATTATAACCAATACATGTAAATGAATCAAAAGGTGGAGAATAAACCAATTCAGTATATGTTAAAATAATTCAATCACAATAATACAATAAATATAACGTGCTCGTGCTCTTGTGCCTTATAAAATATTAGAATATTCCAAGCTAATAAATATGCTGAAGTGCAAAAAAACAATATTATCACACAAAATCTAAGTGTCAAATGAATTCAGAAAAAAAACGCATGGTCTCCTAATCCTAGTGTTGCGACCAGTGCAACAGTGCAAAACGCAGTATAAAGTGATCACGTGAATAAATAATTAATCCAAAGGTTGCTGGTGTCCTACTAAATACATTAATAAGTAATTTGATATCCAAAACAAGTCCGTGCAGTCTATAAACAAAATTGGTCAATGGTGCACAGAGAAACAGTGCTCAAACACAGCAGAAACAATGACAGTAAGGTGGTGATATGCAAATGAACCACTCTGTGTCCTCTTCATGCAGCATGCACTAGTGTGGGTAATAGCCCCTTACCTAGCGGTGCTAGGTCAACCGCATATAGGATATAGGATCTCGAGGTCCAGGGTCTCTCCTGCGTCTCTGTATCCTGGTTGGCTGGCTCTGCAGGGTCCTATTGGGGGCTGGGTGTATCTGGTTGCGGTCCTAATTGAGGTCCCGGGGCACTGCAACTCCTAGCTCCTCCTCCAAATCACATCTCCAGTGTATGAAAAATATAGGACAGAGTACCCCAATAGTGTAGTAGGTTTTTTTGTAAGGGTCACTTTATTCACATATACAATGCACAAAGGTACTCACATTACTCACATTAAGCAGTTTTTTTCTACAGCGTTGTATCCTACGAGCCGCGAACTCGCAAAGACATTCAGCTGAGATAAGGAAGGTAGAAAGCAAGCCTATTCCGTCCCTACGCGTGACGTCACGCTAGGTAAGGGGCTATTACCCACACTAGTGCATGCTGCATGAAGAGGACACAGAGTGGTTCATTTGCATATCACCACCTTACTGTCATTGTTTCTGCTGTGTTTGAGCACTGTTTCTCTGTGCACCATTGACCAATTTTGTTTATAGACTGCACGGACTTGTTTTGGATATCAAATTACTTATTAATGTATTTAGTAGGACACCAGCAACCTTTGGATCAATTATTTATTCACGTGATCACTTTATACTGCGTTTTGCACTGTTGCACTGGTCGCAACACTAGGATTAGGAGACCATGCGTTTTTTTTCTGAATTCATTTGACACTTAGATTTTGTGTGATAATATTGTTTTTTTGCACTTCAGCATATTTATTAGCTTGGAATATTCTAATATTTTATAAGGCACAAGAGCACGAGCACGTTATATTTATTGTATTATTGTGATTGAATTATTTTAACATATACTGAATTGGTTTATTCTCCACCTTTTGATTCATTTACATGTATTGGTTATAATTACTTATATTGACATTAATCATACTGATCACCAAGGATCATTTACATACCACAAAGACCCTTCGGATAGCGCAGCACCACCCCCCCTTTCTCTCTTTACATGTTTTGGGTTTATGTCTGAGCCCTCTGTTCGGTGCATGCAGCTGGCCGGCCATATACGGGTTATACAGTTCTAAAAATTAGGTCTACATTTTCACTTGATTACGTTATCTTTTTTCCCTATCCGGTAGCGCGGGAATAACCCCCGTTTTTTATCTGATGGGTAGAAAACGGTCGACTGCTCAGAACGAAGTAACAGAATGCACTGAAGAACAGCAAGGCCTGTGAAGAGCGACCTGAAAAACAGCAACGAGCGGACAAGAACGCACTGAATAATCCAATACGAACTGACTGCACGCACAGAAGAGCAGATACAAACCCACAAGCAAAAACTGAACAGCAGAAAACGATCTGAAAACCACGAGTCTGAAAAAGCGCGAATCGTCTCTCACCAAACTTTTACTAACACGAGATTAGCAAAAGGAGCCCAAAGGGTGCTGCGCTTGGTTCAGAATTGCCCTTTTCTAGTGTTGTTGTACATGGTGTACGTCACCGCGTTCTTGGCGATCGGAAATTCAACTTTGTGCGACCATGTGCATGCAAGACAAGTTTGAGACAACATCTGTCGAAAAAAATCCATGGATTTTGTTGTCGAAATGTCCGATCAATGTCCGATCGTGTGTACAAGGCATTACAGTTAGTTACATGGCTGCACCGCACCAAAAACTTACAGTGTGGAGACTGGCAGGAGACGGAGAGTAGGGAAACCGGCGGCTGGGCGCCTTAGGTGGCTGCCTAGTTTTCCTAGTGTTAACGCCAGCCTTGGTTTAAGACAATACATATACATACAACCAAGAATATAAAGCTCTACAGCTAATGGGGATTACAGGATTGGGTCAGCCCTGGGCTGGTATCAGGAGTTTGGGAGGTAGATGTTGACCTTGAATGATACCTCTTGCAAGATGGTGCCAGCCTTCAGGAGAAAAGGGCAAATGAAAGCATTGTCATGGGAGTGCAGCTTAAAGAGAATTCATAGTGATTTGAGATATATTTTCCATATGTATTGTAATCAGGACTATAAAATAAATCCAATATATTTTATAAGCAGATGTGTTTGCAGACTGGATGCCATCATATTTTAAATTACGCGTCACGTGTACAAACCTAAACATATGACTGCAGAGGTGCAATCCTCCGTACAATCAGCATTAGAATTTAAGATAACAGTAACTGACTACAATTATCCTTTTACTCTTATGAAACAGCATGACATTTCCAATATTAAAGTAATTGTAAACGATCACCTTGTATAACAACCAATTCAGTTTAACCAGTTGCCGACCGCCGCACGACGATGTACGTCGGCAGAATGGCACGGGCAGGCATAAGGACTTACCTGTACGTCCTTGCCTGCCCACGGGCGGGGGGTCCGATCGGACACCCCCCCCCCCCCCCCGGTGCCTGCGGTGGTCGGATTCTCGCAAGGGGCGATCAGAGGTGAGGGGGAGGCAACTCATTCGTGCCCCCCCTCGCGATCGCTCCTGGCGAATGAAATGCTTCCTCGGCTTCTGTATAGTAAACAGAAGCGGAGGAAGTGATGTCATCGCTCCTCAGCTTGGTATTTTCCGTTCCGGCGCCAAGGAGAGAAGACATCGATGTGAGTGCACAAACACTACACACACAGTAGAACACGCCAAGCATACTGTACACCCCCCATCACCCCTTGATCACCCCCTGATCACCCCCTGATCACCCCCTGATCACCCCCCAATCACCCCCCCCCCCCCGTCACACTGACACCAAGCAGTTTTTTTTCTGATTACTGCATTGGTGTCAGTTTGTGACAGTTAGTGTGGTAGGGCAGTTAGTGTTAGGCCCCCTTTAGGTCTAGGGTACCCCCCTAACCCCCCAATAAAGTTTTAACCCCTTGATCACCCCCTGTCACCAGTGTCACTAAGCGATTGTTTTTCTGATTGCTGTATTAGTGTCACTGGTGACGCTAGTTAGGGAGGTAAATATATAGGTTCGCCATCAGCGTTTTATAGCGTCAGGGACCCCCATATACTACCTAATAAAGGTTTTAACCCCTTGATTGCCCCCTAGTTAACCCTTTCACCAGTGATCACCGTATAAGTGTTATGGGTGACGCTGGATAATTCGTTTATTTTTTATAGTGTCAGGGCACCCGCCGTTTATTACCGAATAAAGGTTTAGCCCCCTGATCGCCCGGCGGTGATATAAGTTAGGTTTTAGGGTCAGATAGGGTCTGCGTCGCCCCAGGCAGCGTCAGGTTAGTGCCAGTAGTGCTGGCACTAGTGATAGTGTAGTAGTGATCAATATCTGATCCGATCAGATCTATACTAGCGTCCCCAGCAGTTTAGGGTTCCCAAAAATGCAGTGTTAGCGGGATCAGCCCAGATACCTTCTAGCACCTGCGTTTTGCCCCTCCGCCCAGCCCAGCCCACCCAAGTGCAGTATCGATCGATCACTTTCACTTACAAAACACTAAACACATAACTGCAGCGTTCGCAGAGTCAGGCCTGATCCCTGCGATCGCTAACAGTTTTTTTGGTAGCGTTTTGGTGAACTGGCAAGCACCAGCCCCAGGCAGCGTCAGGTTAGTGCCAGTAGCGATAACACCCACGCACGCACCGTACACCTCCCTTAGTGGTATAGTATCTGAACGGATCAATATCTGATCCGATCAGATCTATACTGAAGTCCCCAGTAGTTTAGGGTTCCCAAAAACGCAGTGTTAGCGGGATCAGCCCAGATACCTGCTACCACCTGCGTTTTGCCCCTCCGCCCAGCCCAGCCCAGTCCACCCAAGTGCAGTATCGATCGATCACTGTCATTTACAAAACACTAAACGCATAACTGCAGCGTTCGCAGGGTCAGGCATGATCCCTGCGATCACTAACAGTTTTTTTGGTAGCGTTTTGGTGAACTGGCAAGCACCAGTGGCCTAATACACCCCGGTCGTAGTCAAACCAGCACTGCAGTAACACTTGGTGACATGGCGAGTCCCATAAGTGCAGTTCAAGCTGGTGAGGTGGCAAGCACAAGTAGTGTCCCGCTGCCACCAACAAGAAGACAAACAGGCCCGTCGTGCCCATAATGCCCTTCCTGCTGCATTCGCCAATCCTAATTGGGAACCCACCACTTCTGCAGCACCCGTACTTCCCCCATTCACATCCCCAACCAAATGCAGTCGGCTGCATGAGAGGCATTTTCTTTATGTCCTCCCGAGTACCCCTACCCAACGAACCCCCCCCAAAAAGATGTTGTGTCTGGAGCAAGCGTGGATATAGGTGTGACACCCGCTATTATTGTCCCTCCTGTCCTGACAATCCTGGTCTTTGCATTGGTAAATGTTTTGAACGCTACCATACACTAGTTGAGTATTAGCGTACAGCATTGCACAGACTAGGCACACTTTCACAGGGTCTCCCAAGATGCCATCGCATTTTGAGAGACCCGAACCTGGAACCGGTTACAGTTACAAAAGTTACAGTTACAAAAAAAGTGTAAAAAAAAAACACAAAAAAATATATAAAATTGAAAAAAATAGTTGTCGTTTTATTGTTCTCTCTCTCTCTATTCTCTCTCTATCGTTCTGCTCTTTTTTTACTGTATTCTATTCTGCAATGTTTTGTTGTTATTATGTTTTATCATGTTTGCTTTTCAGGTATGCAATTTTTTATACTTTACCGTTTACTGTGCTTTATTGTTAACCATTTTTTTGTCTTCAGGTACGCCATTCAGCTGCAGCACGGATTTATTTATCTTGACAGCAACAGCGTTTGCTCCCACGATATATAAAGCCGTGACTCCGGCGGAGGTGATATATGCCGAAGCATGGGGGCAGCAGGGGCGGAGGAGCGATTTGCTCCTACCTTTTGCGGGAGGATGCCCCCATGCTTCGGCATATATAAATGGTGCATGTACAGTATGCCCATCATTAGAAGTGGGTGGATCAGGGGAGGTATTCTAATGGTGGGCATACCCACCGATCAATCTCTTTTTTTCGTTCAGCCCACAGGCTAAAAAGATTACAATATATGCCCAACAAGGACCAGCAACGTACTGGTATGTTGCTGGAATTTGAGTGGTTATACCAGAATGATGCCTGCAGGTTTAGGTATCATCTTGGTATCATTCTTTTCAGCCAGCGGTCGGCTTTCATGTAAAAGCAATCCTAGTGGCTAATTAGCCTCTAGACTGCTTTTACAAGCAGTGGGAGGGAATGCCCCCCACCGTCTTCCATGTTTTTCTCTGGCTCTCCTGTCCCAACAGGGAACCTGAGAATGCAGCCGGTGATTCAGCCAGATGACCATAGAGCTGATCAGAGACCAGAGTGGCTCCAAACATCTCTATGGCCTAAGAAACCGGAAGCTACGAGCATTTCATGACTTCGATTTCGCCGGATGTAAACAGCGCCATTGGGAAATTGGGAAAGTATTTTATCACACCGATCTTGGTGTGGTCAGATGCTTTGAGGGCAGAGGAGAGATCTAGGGTCTAATAGACCCCATTTTTTTCAAAAAAGAGTACCTGTCACTACCTATTGCTATCATAGGGGATATTTACATTCCCTGAGATAACAATAAAAATGATTTTAAAAAAAATGAAAGGAACAGTTTAAAAATAAGATAAAAAAGTAAAAAAAAAATTAAAAAAAAAAAAGCACCCCTGTCCCCCCCTGCTCTCGTGCAAAGGCGAATGCAAGCGTCGGTCTGGCGTCAAATGTAAACAGCAATTGCACCATGCATGTAAGGTATCACCGCGAAGGTCAGATCGAGAGCAGTAATTTTAGCAGTAGACCTCCTCTGTAAATCTAAAGTGGTAAACTGTAAAGGCTTTTAAAAGCTTTTAAAAATGTATTTAGTTTGTCGCCACTGCACGTTTGTGCGCAATTTTAAAGCATGTCATGTTTGGTGTCCATGTACTCGGCCTAAGATCATCTTTTTTATTTCATCAAACATTTGGGTAATGTAGTGTGTTTTAGTGCATTAAAATTTAAAAAAGTGTTTTTTCCCCAAAAAATGCGTTTGAAAAATCGCTGCGCAAATGTGTGAAAAAAAAATGAAACACCCACCATCTTAATCTGTAGGGCATTTGCTTTAAAAAAATATATAATGTTTGGGGGTTCAAAGTAATTTTCTTGCAAAAAAAAAAAATTTTCATGCAAACAAAAAGTGTCAGAAAGCGCTTTGTCTTCAAGTGGTTAGAAGAGTGGGTGATGTGTGACATAAGCTTCTAAATGTTGTGCATAAAATGTCAGGACAGTTGAAACCCCCCCCAAATGACCCCATTTTGTAAAGTAGACACCCCAAGCTATTTGCTGAGAGGCATGTTGAGTCCATGGAATATTTTATATTGTGACACAAGTTGCGGGAAAAAGACAATTTTTTTTTTTTTTGCACAAAGTTGTCACTAAATGATATATTGCTCAAACATGCCATGGGAATATGTGACATTACACCCCAAAATACATTCTGCTGCTTCTCCTGAGTACGGGGATACCACATGTGTGAGACTTTTTGGGAGCCTAGCCACGTACGGGACCCCGAAAACCAAGCACCGCCTTCAGGCTTTCTAAGGGCGTAAATTTTTGATTTCACTCTTCACTGCCTATCACAGTTTCAGAGGCCATGGAATGCCCAGGTGGCACAACCCCCCCCCCCCCAAATAACCCTATTTTGGAAAGTAGACACCCCGAGCTATTTGCTGAGAGGTATAGTGAGTATTTTGCAGACCTCACTTTTTGTCACAAAGTTTTATAAATTGAAAAAAGAAAAAAAAGTTTTTTTCTTGTTTTTTTTAATTTTCAAAAACAAATGAGAGCTGCAAAATACTCACCCTGCCTCACAGCAAATATCTTGGGGTGTCTACTTTCCAAAATGGGGTCATTTGGGGGGGGGTGCCATCTGGGCATTCAATGGCCTCCGAAACTGTGATAGGTAGTGAGGAGTGAAATAAAAAATTTACGCCCTTAGAAATCCTGAAGGAGGTGATTGGTTTTCGGAGCCCCGTATGCAGTTAGGCTCCCAAAAAGTCCCACACATGTAGTATCCCCGTACTCAGGAGAAGCGGCAAAATGTATTTTGGGGTGCAAATCCACATATGCCCATGGCCTGTGTGAGCAATATATCATTTAGTGACAACTTTGTGCAAAAAAAAAAATGTGTCACTTTCCCGCAACTTGTGTCAAAATATAAAATATTCCATGGACTCAACATGCCTCTCAGCAAATAGCTTGGGGTGTCTACTTTCCAAAATGGGGTCATTTGGGGGGGGTTTGCAATCTGGGCATTTTATGGCCTTCAAAACTGTGATAGGTAGTGAGGAGTGAAATCAAAAATTTACGCCCTTAGAAATCCTGAAGAAGGTGATTGGTTTTCGGGGCCCCGTACGTGGCTAGGCTCCCAAAAAGTCCCACACATGTGGTATCCCCGTACTCAGGAGAAGCAGCTAAATGTATTTTGGGGTGCAATTCCACATATGCTCATGGCCTGTGTGAGCAATATATAATTTAGTGACAACTTTGTGCAAAAAAAAAATGTGTCACATTCCCGCAACTTGTGTCACAATATAAAATATTCCATGGACTCAACATGCCTCTCAGCAAATAGCTTGGGGTGTCTACTTTCCAAAATGGGGTCATTTGGGGGGGGGGGGGGTTGTGCCATCTGGGCATTTTATGGCCTTCAAAACTGTGATAGGTAGTGAGGAGTGAAATCCAAAATTTACGCCCTTAGAAATCCTGAAGGCGGTGATTGGTTTTCGGGGCCCCGTACGAGGCTAGGCTCCCAAAAAGTCCCACACATGTGGTATCCCCGTACTCAGGAAAAGCAGCTGAATGTATTTTGGGGTGCAATTCCACATATGCCCATGGCCTGTGGGAGCAATATATCATTTAGTAACTTTTTGTAAATTTTTTTGTCATTATTCAATCACTTGGGACAAAAAAAAATAATATTCAATGGGCTCAACATGCCTTTCAGCAATTTCCTTGGGGTGTCTACTTTCCAAAATGGGATCATTTGGGGTAGTTTTGTACTGCCCTGCCATTTTAGCACCTCAAGAAATGACATAAATTAGTCATAAATTAAAGGCTGTGTAAATTCCAGAAAATGTACCCTAGATTGTAGACATTATAACTTTTGCGCAAACCAATAAATATACACTTATTGACATTTTTTTTACCAAAGACATGTGGCCGAATACATTTTGGCCTAAATGTATGACTAAAATTTAGTTTATTGGATTTTTTTTATAACAAAAAGTAGAAAATATAATTTTTTTTCAAAATTTTCGGTCTTTTTCTATTTATAGCGCAAAAAATAAAAATGGCAGAGGTAATCAAATACCATCAAAAGAAAGCTCTATTTGTGGGAAGAAAAGCAAGCAAATTTAGTTTGGGTACAGCATTGCATGACCACGCAATTAGCAGTTAAAGCGACGCAGTGCCAAATTGTAAAAAGTGCTCTGGTCAGGAAGGGGGTAAATCCTTCCGGGGCTGAAGTGGTTAAAATAGAAGTGAAATGCAAAACATTTTTGAATAGATTAAAATAAAACCTTATAAATATCTTTTTTCTCATTTTTTATAAATTTATATTATTATTATACAGAATTTATATAGCACCGACAGTTTACGCAGCGCTTTACATTAGGGCAGACAGTACAATTACAATACAATTCACCTGGGATCCCCCCTCTCTAATGCTGGATGTCCCTGACCGGCTGTGGAATTTGTAAACGAGCTGTGAACTGAGCCGGGAGGCTCCTCTCCACCGAGTCCAGTCTCTTCACCTGCCTCGTGGTGACTGAAAATCTCAGATCAGCAAGATGGAATCTCCAGTCCTATTTCTCCAGGGCATGCTGGTCTCAGTATTCCTGCCCCCATACAAGACTATGGGGCCATTTGTAATAGGGACTACATATCCCAGAATCCTTTGCAGCTGCTGCTTCTTAATAACATCTGTCTGATTAGCTCCTGTAATTGGCTCTCCTCCTCCTCCTGCCAATAAGGACACAAGGGAGGGTGCAAAGTGAGCAGCTCTGTGTGTGTGTGTCTCCCAACAGAGAGAAGAGGAGAGGGAGGGGGGAAATTCCTCCGCAGCTCCTGGCAGTCTCTCTCTTTCCCTCACAGGAGAGCCTTGGCCAGCTTGGCAAGGTCGCAGGATATGCGAGGCACCCACTACACCAGCATAGCTAGAGAACTGACCATGGTGTGCTCTCTTGCTTAGTGTGGTCAATTTTTAATAGGAAAGCAAGGGAACTAGCAGGAACACCAGGGATTTCACATAAAGGAAGCATTAAAAGCATTAAAAAGAGAACAGGATATTTTCTCATACAAGTATATGGTACAGCAGGCAAATATCAGGAATATGAAGTGTTGGGGTAACAAATGCTTTAAGTTCCCATTTTGTTTATGCTATTGTTGTGTCCCACCTTTAATGTATTTTTCTGCTGTTGCATTGAACTGCATTAAATTATTGCTGTTCTTATGCATACTGACATCTAGTGGTAGTTTTGGTCCACTTCACCTTGTTTACTTTCTGTATTTGGTATCTGCCTCTGTTCTACACTCTTATTTTAGTGTTAGTTTACTCTTAGCTAAATCATCTCTGCTTCTTTCATGTATCCTCAGTCAGTGTTAGGGCCCCTTGCACATGGGGCAGGCTCTGATAACCGACACTGATAAGCACTAATGGGCACTGGTAGGCGTCATTGATAGGCACCCCTGATGGACACTGATGCTCAGTGCCCTGATTATCAGTGTAAAAGTCCCCTGTCACAATTGGCAGGTACCAGCTCTCCTCTCCTTTTGTTGTGACAGCACATGAGGAAAGGAATTCTGATAACCAGCAAGCGTGCTTACATGTGATCAGCAGTGATTAGACACAGCTGGTCATATGGTAAAAGCCTGCTGTGATTAGCCTTTTCCCCTGATCTGTAATCAGCTGTGTCTGAAGGACACAGCGATCATAGAGCACACTGGCTATGTGCCCAAGCGGGCATGTGGGGTCGTGGTTCTGGGAAGATGTCTATGGACACCCTCCCAGAACTAGACCACTGCGCTGTAGCCATCTTTTGGCTATAGCGCAGTTGGGAAGCGGTAAAATTGTTCACATCAATGAACCATGCATGAACATATGCGCGCATCATACATACTAGGGGGAATACAACTGGGGAAATCGGTGGGGGGAGAAGGATCTGGGTATTTTGGTAGATCATGAGCTTAATAATGACATGCAATGCCAAGCAGTGGTTTTCAAAGCGAGCAAAACCCTTTCTTGTATTAAGAGAGGTATAGACTTCAGAGAGAGAGAGATATCATTTTACCCCTGTGCAAATCATTAGTAAGACCTCACCTGGAATGTGCAGTTCAGTTTTGGGCTGTCAGAAACCATGAATCAGACTTTAGTACAGTTGAGACAGAAGTACAGTTAAATCACACTTGTTTATTAATAATAATAATAAAAAGGTAAACAAAGGAACCAGAACAGATAGTCAGGCAAGTCAAAAAGTCAGGGAGCCAGAGATGAGCGTAGTAGAACAGCAAGCAGGTTCTGGAGCCAGAAGGAATGTCAACCAAGCAAATCTTTAACAAATTTATAATTTTACTGTTTTTTTATTTTTTTTCTTTATTTTATTTTATTATTTTTTTTATTCTCACTACAATGTCTGTATTAAACTCTTGTATTGTACTGCTGATTTGTTCAATAAAATTTTCTGTTAAAAAAAAAAGCAAGTCTTTAACAGGAACACAGGAGAGCGTCTCTAGAGATGTGACCAAGGTGAAGGCAGAGATCATCTGGATTGGACAGCTTAAGTAGGCAGGACTGACGAGCAGGATATCAACAGGTGAGTCACTGTAGAGAGATAGGAGCTGGCAATTAGCCGACAGCTGAGTGGCCAGCTTTGAGATGGAAGGGCTGAGCCCAGCCTGACATGGGCACCAATTCATAAAAAGGATATTGCGGATCTGTAGAAAGTGCAGAGAAGAGCAACCAAATTGATAAGAGGCATGGAGGAGGTCAGCTATGAGGAAAGATTATAGGAACTGAATTTATTTTCTCTTCAGAAGAGGAGATTAAGGGGTGTATGATCAACATGTATAAATATATAGCACCCTCTAGGTAGGTAGGTGCTAGAGTAGGATTTTTTTTGTCTTAGGGTAAGCAAATTTATGGCAGCTAGGCCTGTTTGTTTTGATCTGGGCTGGGGAGTGGCTCAGAATAGCAGCTGGTGACTCACAGGCAGCATCACTAAGCCCTCCCTCTTCTTTCTAGAGCTTTCTGGAAGGTACTAAAAAGAGAGGAGGAGAGGAGAGGTGGAGCTGTCTTGGGTATTCTAAGGAGCCCTAACCAATCCCCAACTTAGATTGGCAGGGGGCATGCCTTCTTAAGTACTCAGGGTCAGCCCAGCTGGGGAGGAGTTGGAGTTGTTCAGAGCTTGAAGATGAAATGCTAGGCAAGACCTTGGGCCCAGGGTGTGGGTATGGACGAGGCCCTTCAAGAAACCATGAAGGCGTCTTGGACAGGAGGCACAGGAGGAGCAAAGAGGACATGTATGTATCGAAATCTCTGAATGAAATGCTGTAATAACGAATTTTGTTGAAATTCATTAACATTTGTTTCATTTATTTGTTTTCTAACGAATTCCAAATTTTCACAACGATCTGAATTCGGATCGGTCAAAAAATGATCGACCGATTCCAATTCTGTGTGAAGAATAGCTGGTTGTTAAGCAGCGGGCCGGGAAGCCTGCCACCACATCCTTAACAACCAATGACTCATAGGCTGTCAGCGGGCTTCCCCGCTGAGAGCTGAAATGTAAACAGAAGAAAGCTGGCAACAGAAAATTACAAAAATAAAACAGTGTGGGGGCCCACGCCTAAATTAAAAGAAAAAAATAACAGCAAAGGGTCCCCCTCAAATTCCATACTAGATCCTTATCTGAGCATGCAGCCCGGAAAGCCAGGAAAGTGAGGGGGGGTGAGCGAGCACCCCCCTATGAACCATGCCAGGACACATGCCCTCAACATGAGACCTGCCGTCCCATTGGGAATCTGCGGTGGGGGTACTTATCGGAATCTGGTCGCCACCTTTAACAAGAGGGCCCTTAGATCCTGCCCCCCTATGTGAGTTGAGTATAGGGTACATAGTATCCCTACACATTCACTAAAAAAGTGTAAAAAGTGAATAAAGACAGTACACAAGTTTTTGACAATTCCTTTATTAAAAAATAAAAAACAATGTCCCACCGGTGTAGATCCATCGTCAATCACGCAGCCCGCCGCCACCGCTGGACCCGATCCGAATTCAAATCTAAAATTTTGAATTTGGTAGAAAATTACACACAACTAAATTTAACCAAAACTAAATGAAACTAAACTAATTCTGAAATGAATCAACAAAACAAAATTAGTAACATAACTAATCTTTACGACACTAAACTAATTTTCTGTTCTGCACATGTCTACAAAAGTACCTAAATTCCATAAATGTCTTACCCCACAACAAACCACATCCACTTAGGAAATGTTGTGCATTCAATGGAAAGCCCTTTGAAGAATGCAAATAGTTTCAAGAGCATCATGCCATTTGCTTTAAATTAATCTACAAATACTGCACCAAAATAATGATGTTCATCAGTTCATGGACTGTGTAACTTGTAACTCTAAATCCCTTTCTATTTCAGTAGATGCTACAGAGTTGTACAAAGAGGACTAGTCCATGTCTATTAAGAAACTACATCTAACAACTGCAAAACAGTAAGGTCCCTATACTTAGACAATCTCAATGAGAGTTCCAAAGATGTTGATTTCAAAGTATTGTATCACAGTCTTGGCCTAAACTGCAATTCAGCTACAGGTTTTGCCATCAAGACCCAAGCTGCTACACCTGACAGCTCAACCATTATTATTGTTATAGGGTATTTATATACAATTTTACAAAGTATATGGACAGGGCCTTCTTTACTTGCAGGGCAAACGGGGCACCTGCCCTGGGCCAAATCTTTCTTGGGGGGCCTAAAGCAGCTGCTGCTTGAGCCAGCGCTACCCGCGATTTGGGGCCCAGATGACGGCTTTGCAGAGCGCACAGAGGACACAGGAGGCTGTATTCCTTAGCTAGCCAGCAGAGGGGGCGGGGCCGGGAGCTCCACTGATGCTCTGACCCTGCCCCATGCAGCCTGTATGCTCGGAACAGAGCGCCTGTAGTGAGAGCAGTGATAGGCCCCCACCCTCTCTATACTGGCTGGGGGTGGGGCTGGGAGCTCCACTGACGCTCCAACTTCGATCACTGCTCTCACTACAGCCACTCTGTGCAGGGTTAGAGTGTCAGTGGAGCTCCCAGCCCGGCCCCCTCTATACTAGCTGGGGAATAGAGAGATCTGCGGGCGGGGCCGGGAGCTCCACTGATGCTCTAACCCCACCCCATGCAGCCTGTATGCTCAGGGGGGGAGCAGTTGTAGTGAGAGCAGAGAATGGAAGCCCTGCCCCCGGACTTCTGAATGTATGTAGTGAGCTCGGCTGGCCAGGTATGTCCCTACACCCATAGAATGCCTAACTGCTGAAACTCCGAGCTGTATTATTCAATTGTAAAGCTGTGCATTGCTGAAAGTTCTCTGACCATCTCCTGTATAATGTCTGCAGTCTCTGATTGTCTCCTGTAGTATGTTCACAGTCTCTGATTGTCTCCTGTAGTATGTCTGCAGTCTCTGATTGTCTCCTGTAGTATGTCCACAGTCTCTGGTCATCTTCTGCAGTATATTTGCAGTCTCTGATGCTCTCCTACAGTATATTTGCAGTTTCTGATGCTCTCCTGTAATATGTTTGTAGTCTCTGACCCTCTTCTGTAGTATGTGTATTAATGTGTCGCTTTGCTTGCTCACTTTTTTGAGATTGCTCCACTGCTCAGCGAGTGGTAATCGTGTGCATTAACCTGTAGCAACCAATCAGTGAACAGTAGTGATCTGCTGTAATCTCTAGCAACCAATCAGTGAGTGATAATGATGTGCTGTAACCCCTAGCGACCAATCAGTGAGCGCTAATAATGTGCAGTAACCTCTAGCAACCAATCGGCAAGCAGAAATTATGTGTTGTAACTCCTAGCAACCAGACAGTGAGCGGTAAGGATAGGCTGTAACCTTTGGCAACCAATTACAATCGCTGTGTGACTTGCTTTTGAGTCTACCTGCTATTTTTTGTATGTTTCAAAATGGAGGGGGACAAGAAAATGTTTGCCCAGGGCCCAATCAATGTTAAAGATGGCCCTGTATATGGAGACAGTACAGTTACAATACAATTTTATACAAGAGGAGGGCCCTGTTTGTGAGAACTTACCATCTAAATGGAGTCGCAACTGACGATAACTACATTGGGAGAAGAGTTGATGGAGAAAGTAAAACTCCAGTTGATAGGGAGAGGTGGGATAGGTTTCCCTAAAGAGTTGAGTTTTCATGAACCAGAGTAGGAGATAGCCAGATGGATTGGGGTAGGGAGTTCCACAGGAAGGGAGAAGCGCTGGAGAAGTCCTGGAGACAAGCATTGGAGGAGGTGACTGGGAGGCGGGGATAGTTTGGGTGATATTATGAAAGCATCACACCAGGAGTCTCCAAAAGATGACCCCTGAAAAGAAGTTTCTTCAACCAAATTCCCCACTTTCATCTCTGAGGGGCCCAGCAAATCTTCCTACCTTTGAAGAAGTGACCTCAGTGTTTCAAATGCTGTTCCAAATATCATGTGTGCAATGCTGCAGAGTTTATCAGAAGACTTCATCCGAGCTTTAATAAACCCCTACATACAGTATATGTTGGCAATTTTCCTTTCTCTATTATGTCTACTAAATAGAGAGCATAAATCGTGGCTTATAGAGTTAGACTGATGTTATGTTATAGAGAAATCTAAAGATTTCAGGTGGGTAAAGTTGTGTCCCACCTATGATATATTTTGTGTAATTGAATACCTCAGGATTGAGGCTCCAAGGGCATAATGCAAGGGGCCATAGGTTTACTTTAAATCTGTCAAGAAAAAATAATTAACAAAGTGCATATAGTCAGATACTGTACAAGTTTATAGCTTCATTCTAGCCAATTAAATTTGTTCAAACCTCCAGTGGGCTTACAGCACTAACTCAACTCAACACCCTAGAAGGTAGTTTGGATTGTCAGCTAAGTTGCCCAAAAATGACACAACCACTTTGAAATGTTGTTTATTCTATGTGCTTCATGTGCCTAGTGTGCTTTGGCAACATTTGTTTTTGGTTAAATCTTTACTGCAATATCACAGAAAATATGTGTATTTTTTAACACTTGGCAGTAGTAACCAACAGAAGTGAAATTACTAATAATTTTACCCTGTGTCTCAGACTACAATAGAGAAAGTAATGAAAGTATGGATGGAACTTATAAAGCCTATTTTAATTCTAAGGCTGATGTTGACTTAAATATAAATTGAAAATTGTATAGTCATAAATGTTCTTCTTCTCTTCCCTCCTAGAGACGTGGTTAACCGATACGTATCCTGTGTTTATAAAATTCCAGAAGGTTTGTATCATTGTAGTAGCGGTATTAAAGCCAAAGGAAGGATGAAGAAATGCTCTGAATGCTGAACTGGTTCCACTCCCTCCTAAGCCCTGAACCCAGACATTCATCAACTCCGTGGAGTTTGAACATTGCGCTATCTGCAGATCAAATGAATATGTCTCAGAAATGTCACTTGCAAGTAATGTTCTAGCCTTGCATATATTTTTTAATTTTAAATAAAAAGTAACACTGAGGGGTTGATTTAGTAAATGCAAATAGACCATTCACCTTCCAAGGGAATTCTCCCCAGAGCTTAGTGAAGGAGGTGCAGCTCTGCTGACTTTCAGCGTCCAATCATGTGCAAACCAAAGTCCTGTGGTTTTATTTTTCTTGCAACTGATTGGGTATTTTGTGCAAAGTGAAATTTTACCACATTCACCCAGCTCTGGGGGAGATTTGCTTACAAAGTGAAGAGTCTATTTGCCTTTAGTAAATCAACCTATGAGCCTCTGTTATTTTAACTAAAAAAGGGCACACTAGGTGCACAAATATTCTTGTTTAAAGTGGTTGTAAAGGCAGAAGGTTTTTTTTATCTTAATACATTCTATGCATTAACCACTTCAGCCCCGGAAGAATTTACCCCCTTCCTGACCAGAGCACTTTTTGCGATTCGGCATTGCGTCGCTTTAACTGACAATTGAGCGGTCGTGCGGCGTGGATCCCAAACAAAATTGACGTCCTTTTTCCCACAAATAGAGCTTTCTTTTGGTGGTATTTGATCACCTCTGCGGTTTTTATTTTTTGTGCAATAAACAAAAAATAGCGACAATTTTGAAAAAACACATTATTTTTTACTTTTTGCTATAATAAATATCCCCAAAATATATTTAAAAAAACTTTTTTTTTCCTGTTTAGGCCAATACATATTCTTCTTACATATTTTTGGTAAAAAAATTACAATAAGCGTTTATTGATTGGTTTGCACAAAATTTATAGCGTCTACAAAATAGGGGATAGTTTTCTGGCATTTTTATTGATAATTTTTTTTTACTAGTAATGGCGGTGATCAGCGATTTTTATCATGATGACATTATGGCAGGCAAATCGGACAATTCTGACACATTTTTGTGACCATTCGCATTAATACAGCGATCAATGCTAAAAAATTGCATTGATTACTGTAAAAATGTCACTGGCAGTGAAGGAGTTAACCACAAGGTGGCACTGTAGGGGTTAAGTGTGTCCTAGGGAGTGTTTCTAACTGTGGGGGGGGGGCTGTGTGTTACACTACACTGATCACTGCTCCCGACCACAGGGAACAGAGTTCAGTGGCAGTGTCACTAGGCAGAATGGGAAGATGCTTGTTTAGATTAGCATCTCCCCGTTCTTCCTCATTGTGAGATGATCGCAGGTATCCCCGTGGACATGGGGTCCACGGGACCCGCAATCATGGTCACGGAGCTCCCGGTGGGCGCCCGTGAGCCGCCTCTTAAAGGGCAACGTACAGGTAGATTAATCTGCCTGTACGTGCCCTTCTGCTGCAGTATATCTGCGTGAGGCGGTCGGGAAGTGGTTAAGATAAAAAACCTTCTGTGTGTAGCAGCCCCCCTCAGCCCCCTAATACTTACCTGAGCCCATCTCGATCCTGCGATGTTGTACGAGAGACTCGGTTGTTGGGGACTCTCCTTTCTGACTGGCTGAGACACAGCATTGGGCACCATTGGCTCCTGCTGCTGTCAATCAAACTCAGTGAGATAATGAAGAGAGAGAGGGGGCAGGGTCCAGTCACGGCTCTGTGTCTGAATGGGCACAGGAGCTGTGGTTCGATTTGGGTGCCTCCATAGAAGAGGAGGATTTGGGCTGCTCTGTGCAAAACCACTGCACAGAGCAGGTAAGTATAACATGTTTGGTATTTTCATTAAAAAAAAACAACAAGACTTTAGTATCACTTTAGGGCACCAAAATCACCTTCTCCCCCCCCCCCCCCCGTCCACCCCAGAAGCACCTGGGGTGGACGGGGGGAAGGAGGGGCAGGCAGGGAGGAGCGTGCCATGAGAGGTCTCAGTGCAACATAGGGCATCAGCATGGGGTGTGTCTCCAGATCTCCCGTCTCTGTCCCGCTCCCTCCCCTGGCCACAGTCAGAAGATGGAGCAGCTACAGGGGCCGTCATGGCCGTACTCCATTTGGCCACTCGGGTTGCTCTGTCTGTGGCTGAATGATAGTCCCAGCTGGGAGATCTCCCGGCGCTCGTGGTTGTCCGGGAGCCCGCAGTCAAATGCGGGAGACTCCCGCGACTCACGGGAGACTTGAGAAGTCTGGATAGAAAGTAATGAGAAACAATACAATTGTACCAGTACAGGGGAAGATAGGAAATTGTTCAAAGGGCACATCAATTTCTATGAATCCTATCTAAGGCCTGGTTCACACCTATGCATTTTTTGTGTGTTTTAAGTTTTGCAGATACACACTATGGTCCATTTAACATGGTTTCCTATGGGTCACGTTCACATCTGTGCATTTTATGAAAAGGGCCAGGGACTTTCTTCTGTTTTTTGGTTTCATAGACTTCAATGGATCAAAAATGTGTATTGAAAAAGGCAAACTGCACCTGGAATATGCAAACTGCAACCTGCAACCTGGAAGTTATACATTTCTTCTAACTTTCTGTTATGAACATGGGCAAGAATAAAGAGAAAGCCCTGCATACAGCAACACAAATACCAAGAGCTTGGAGCAGTGGCGTAGCGTGGGTTGTCAGCACCCGGGGCAAGGCAAGTAATTTGCGCCCCCCCCCCCCAACCTGCGGACTTTTAGCTATCCCTGAGTCCCTTCAAATACAATAGTACTGACCTACCTGATTCCTATACTGACCACTACACTGAGAACTACACTGTCCACTACACTACATTGTCCACTACACTGACCACTATACTATACTGACCACTATATTACACTGACCACCATACTACACTACACTGTCCACTATACTACACTACACTGACCACCATACTACACTACACTGTCCACTATACTACACTACACTTGACCACCATACTACACTGTCCACTATACTGACCACCATACTACACTGACCACTAAACTACATTATACTGACCACCATACTACACTGACCACTATACTACATTATACTGACCACCATACTACACTGACCACCATACTGACCACTATACTACACTACACTGTCCACTATACTACACTACACTGTCCACTATACTACATTACACTGTCCACTATACTACACTACACTTGACCACCATACTACACTGTCCACTATACTACACTATACTGACCACCATACTACACTATACTGACCACCATACTACACTGTCCACCATACTACACTGACCACTATACTACACTGTCCACTATACTACATTATACTGACCACCATACTACACTGACCACCATACTACACTGACCACCATACTGACCACTATACTACACTACACTACACTACACTTGACCACCATACTACACTGTCCACTATACTACACTATACTGACCACCATACTACACTGTCCACTATACTACACTATACTGACCACCATACTACACTGTCCACTATACTGACCACCATACTACACTGACCACTATACTACACTGTCCACTATACTACATTATACTGACCACCATACTACACTGACCACCATACTACACTGACCACCATACTACACTATACTGACCACCATACTACACTATACTGACCACCATACTACACTGACCACCATACTACACTGACCACCATACTACACTATACTGACCACTATACTACACTGTCCTCCATACTACACTGTCCACCATACTACACTGACCACCATACTACACTGTCCACCATACTACACTGACCACCATACTACACTGACCACCATACTACACTGACCACCATACTACACTGACCACTACACTGACCACTATACTACACTGTCCACCATACTACACTGACCACCATACTACACTGACCACCATACTACACTACACTGACCACTATACTACACTGACCACCATACTACACTGACCACTACACTAACCACTACACTGTCCACTATACTACACTATACTGACCACAATACTACACTGTCCACTATACTACACTATACTGACCACCATACTACACTGACCACTACACTAACCACTACACTACACTGACCACCATACTACACTGGCCACCATACTACACTGTCCACTACACTATACTGTCCACTACACTATACTACACTATACTGTCCACCATACTACACTGTCCACCATACTACACTGTCCACCATACTACACTGTCCACCATACTACACTGTCCACTACACTAACCACTACACTGACTACTGTACTACACTGACCATCATACTACACTGTCCACCATACTACACTGACCACCATACTACACTGACCACCATACTACACTGACCACCATACTACACTGACCACCATACTACACTGTCCACTACACTAACCACTACACTGTCCACTATACTGACCACCATACTACACTGTCCACTATACTACACTATACTGACCACCATACTACACTGACCACTACACTAACCACTACACTGTCCACTATACTACACTGACCACCATACTACACTGACCACCATACTACACTGACCACCATACTACACTGTCCACTACACTACACTATACTGACCACCATACTACACTGTCCACTATACTACACTGACCACTATACTACACTATACTGACCACCATACTACACTGACCACTACACTAACCACTACACTAACCACCATACTACACTGTCCACTATACTACACTGACCACCATACTACACTGACCACTACACTACACTATACTGACCACTATACTATACTACACTAACCACTATACTTAGGCCCAGATTAAGAGCATCATGGGCCTGGTGCTAAGGATGTTGGTGGGCCTTTTTATGAAAATAAATAAAATTAAAACGCAAACAATTTTTTGTGAAATTTAAATTAAAGAGAGAGAGGGGGTGAGAGAGAGAGGGGGTGGAGAGGGAGAGAGGGAGGGAGAGAGAGAGAGAGAGAGAGAGAGAGAGAGAGAGAGAGAGAAAATGGGGAATAGAGAGAGGGTGAAAGAGAGAGAGGGTGGTAGGGGGTGAAGGGGGTGAGAGAGAGAACAGGGTGAAAGAGAGGGGATGAGAGAGGGAGGGGGGTGGGAGTGAGGGGGTGAGCATAGTACATTACACGGGAGGGGGGGTTATAGCACAGTACATCACATGGTTGGCACAAAACATTACATGGTGGATACATGGATACAGCACATTTAATGGCGGGCACAGCACATTACGCGGTTGGCACTGCCCAATACAGCACATTACAAGGTAGGCACAGTACATTATATGGTGGGCACAGCACATGACATGGTTGGTACTGCACAACACAACACATTTCATGGTGGGCACAGCTCATGCACACAGTGGGCACAGGACCTTATATGGTGGGCACAGCACATGACATGGCAGGCACAGCTGAGCACATTACATGGTGGGCACTGGACATTACAAGTGGGCACTGCACAGAACATTATATGGTGGGCACAACACATTATATAGTGGGTACTGCACATAGCATGGAGGGCACTGCACAGCACATGACAAGGTGGGCACTGCATGACACAGCACAGCACATTACATTGTGAGCACAGCACATTAAATGGTGGACACCACACATGACATGATGAGCCCTGCATACAACATTCCATTGTGGGTACTGCACGGCACATGCCATGGTGGACAATGTACAGCACATTACATGGCGAGTACAGCATATTACATGGTAGGCACTGCATGGTGCAGCACATGACATGGTGGGCACAACACAGCACATGACATGGTGGGCACTGCACAGTAATTTACATGATGGGCACTGCACATGACATGGTGGGCACTGCATGACACAGCACATTACATGGTGGGTACAGCGCATTACATGGTGGGCACTGCATGGCACAGCACATGACGTGGTGGGCACAGCGCATTACATGGTGGGCACTGAATGGCACATAACATTACATGGTGGGCACAACACATTACATGGTGGGCACTGCATGGCATAGCACGTTTCATGGTGGGAAATGCAACTGCACATTACATGTTAGGAACTGCACATGACATGGTGGGCACTGCAAGGCACATCATGACATAGTGGGCACTGCACATCACATGAAGGGCAATGCAATGCACAGCACATGACATTGTTCAGCACAGCGCATTACATGGTGGGCACTGCAACGTACAGCAAATGACATACTGGGGGGCACTGCAAGGCACATGACATGGTGGGCACAGCACATTACATAGTGGGCACTGCAATGCACATGACATGGTGGGCACAGCACATTACATAGGGGCACTGTAATGCACATGACAGGACATGGTGGGCACAGCACATTACATGGGGGGCACTGCAAGGCACATGACAGGACATGGTGGGCACAGCACATTACATGGGGGGCACTGCAAGGCACATGACATGATGGTGGGCACAGCACATTACATGGGGGGCACTGCAAGGCACATGACATGACATGGTGGGCACAGAACATTACATGGGGACACTGCAAGGCACATGACATGGTGGGCACAGCACATTACATGGGGGGCACTGCAATGCACATGACATGGTGGGCACAGAACTTTACATAGTGGGCACTGCAATGCACATGACAGGACATGGTGGGCACAGAACATTACATGGGGGGCACTGCAAGGCACATGACATGACATGGTGGGCACAGCACATTACATGGGGGCACTGCAAGGCACATGACATGACATGGTGGGCACAGAACATTACATGGGGACACTGCAAGGCACATGACATGGTGGGCACAGCACATACATGGGGGGCACTGCAATGCACATGACATGGTGGGCACAGAACTTTACATAGTGGGCACTGCAATGCACATGACAGGACATGGTGGGCACAGAACATTACATGGGGGGCACTGCAAGGCACATGACATGACATGGTGGGCACAGCACATTACATGGGGGCACTGCAAGGCACATGACAGGACATGGTGGGCACAGCACATTACATGGGGGGCACTGCAAGGCACATGACAGGACATGCAGGGCACTGCAATGCACATGACATGGTGGGCACAGAACTTTACATAGTGGGCACTGCAATGCACATGACAGGACATGGTGGGCACAGCACATTACATGGGGGGCACTGCAAGGCACATGACATGGTGGGCACAGCACATTACATGGGGGGGGGGCACTGCAAGGCACATAACATGACATGGTGGGCACAGCACATTACATGGGGACACTGCAAGGCACATGTCATGACATGGTGGGCACAGCACATTACATGGGGGGCACTGCAATGCACATGACATGGTGGGCACAGAACTTTACATAGTGGGCACTGCAATGCACATGACAGGACATGGTGGGCACAGAACATTACATGGGGGCACTGCAAGGCACATGACATGACATGGTGGGCACAGCACATTACATGGGGGCACTGCAAGGCACATGACAGGACATGGTGGGCACAGCACATTACATAGTGGGCACTGCAATGCACATGACATGGTGGGCACAGCACATTACATAGTGGGCACTGCAATGCACATGACATGGTGGGCACAGCACTTTACATAGGGGCACTGCAATGCACATGACAGGACATGGTGGGCACAGCACATTACATGGGGGGCACTGAAAGGCACATGACATGGTGGGCACAGCACATTACATAGGGGCACTGCAATGCACATGACATGGTGGGCACAGCACTTTACATAGGGGCACTGCAATGCACATGACAGGACATGGTGGGCACAGCACATTACATGGGGGGCACTGCAAGGCACATGACATGGTGGGCACAAGAGAGCACATTACATGGGGGAAGCAGCAGTCTGTCCTGCCTACAGTCTCTCTCGCCCCCCTCCCTCCCCCTCCCAGTAACATGACTCTCACTTACCTTCTTATCCTGGCTGCATCGATCCGGATGAGGAGAACACAGCGGCGGCTCTTTCTTCTCTCCCCTGCCCTCTGCTTGCTGCCATGTTCAGTTTCCAGCGCCCTGTGATTGGGTGTATGGGGGTCATGTGCGGAGGCGGGGCGCCTCACATGACCCCCATACACCCAATCACAGGGCGCCGGACACTTAACATGGCGGCCGGAGCCCGGGGACACAAAATTAGAAATTAGGAGGAGGCAGCCAGTGACACACACTGGCGCCCCCTAAATATCGCGCCCGGGGCCACGGCACCCCCTGCACCCCCCACGCTACGCCACTGGCTTGGAGGTTTGGCAAGCAGGGAAAATAGTTGCACCCAGCCACATTAATGCCAGACTAAAAATGAAAGCTACACAGCATGTAGGTGTCCCCCGAAATAATTTAAATGGAAAGTATTTATATGTATGTACCCTTAAATTATTAAGAAGAATCAGAAAGTTCATTAAACTCAGAATAAGAATAATAGATTAGAACATACTGTACCTCTGACCTTGTAATCATTCTGAAAGAGATATATCTGACAGCAAAACATAGATGACCTGGAAAAACCAGGGCCCTTGACAGCCTTCTATATGCAAATGTTCTCTGTAATATATGCAAGGGTGGTGCAGATAATGTTCTTTATTAAATTCATGCATTGCTGTACCAGTTCAATCATCACACAGCTGTGAGGTAGACTATTAAATCAACAAAGATTACAAGGTGATTGCTCTGCCAAAAGTCACAACAGCTACACCCTATATATACAAAATAACACCACAGCTAGTGCTAGCAAATACGCTGCATTGTTGTCTAAACATGGGTGGATATCCAGTATATGACAGCCGCCATTGCTCACTTGGGTTATAAAGCTGCACGTTTCAAGGTCGTTGCTGTTAAAGGGAGGAAATGCTCAGGGTAGAAAATAAACTGAAAACTGAGCAAGTGCAAAGTTGCCACCACAGCTGCAAAATCCCTAGCTGAATTGAATACATGAACAGAAGGTGGAGATAGAGAGCAGCAGGATCAACTAGGTTTTTTGCAGAGTACAGAAAACAAAACTCATAGTGACTGAGTGAGTATAAACAGCATGTCATACAGCATTTTTTTTGATAGCTTTTTATGATGTGGGTTTAGTGACACTAACCTAGAAAGGCATGCAGCCAGTGAAGTCACCACACCGAGCCTGCAAACCATAGGTTAGGTTTTTAGTGCTAATTGAGACAATAAAAAACATGACAGAGGTTCTAACTGTTCCCCACTCTATCCTAATAAGGTTTGGTTGGAACACAGCTATTGCAGTGTATCCATATATGGCTGGATTTATTTTGAATACCCACTAATGTGGATAACAAAAAAACAAACTTATTGATGGCCCTAAAATTTTTATTAACTGTCAGAAATCATGAATCAGACTGAGACAGATGTAGAGTTAAATCACACTTGTTTAATAATACTAATAAAAAGGTAAACCGAGTAAACGTAGTCAAAACAGGAGTTCAGGAACTGATTGTCGGACAAGCCAAAATGTCAGGGAGCCCGAGATGAGGCAGGAGAACAGCAAGCAGGATCTGGAGCCAGAAGGAATGTCAGCCAAGCAAGTCTTTAACAAGAACACAGGAGAGCATCTCTAGAGATGTGACTAAGGCGAAGGCAGAGATCATCTGGGCTGGATGTCTTAGAGCCCATTCACACAGGGGCAACACGAATTCGAGCGCGACTTTGGGAGGCAACTTGGACACGACTTGAGTATGAATCACAGCACGACTTGGGGCAACTTAAAACACAACTTGAAGTCGGCTCCAGGACAGGGAACTTTACAAGTGGCCAATCAGAGCTTATCAGCTGTGTGTGAGAAGGAGGGGGCTGGCTGTTTAGTGGAGTAAATTACTTTCTGTTTCCTTTCTGCTTCCTGTAAAGTTGCCTCAGTATGAACAGTGATCAGACTTGGAGGCAACTTCCATTGAAATCAATGGGTACAAGTCGCCTTCTAGTCAGTGTGAAGTAGTACAGGAACCTTTTCTGAAGCGACTGCAGTAGTGTGCATTGAGACGGATCCATTCACTTACATTGATTTTTTCATGAAGCGCGACTTGAGGCGACTAGGGGCGACTTGAAGTCGGATCCAAAGTTGCCATTGTGTGAATGGGCTCTTAAGTAGGCAGGACTGACGAGCAGGATATTATCAACAGGTGAGTCACTGTGGAGAGAAAGGAGCTGGCAATTAGCCGACAGCTGAGCGGCTAGCTTTGAGAAGGAGGGGCCGAGCCCAGCCCTGACATTAACCATTTAACTGTTGTAAAGTTTATTTTTTTGCTGTAGCCAAAGTCAAGTCTGAGTGTCTCATATAGGTTATTGCACATGGCCTATATCACATTACCTTAATAAATAAGCTAATTTGAATGCAATGTCAGGAATGAAGGGATGCACATCAATTACTTCACTTGTTTCAATAAACAACGACTTAGCGTGTAAGGGTGAAACACGTCAGTAGGGTGGTCTCTAAGCAAGGATCTGCAATATGGATTGTACGGACCAAAAGTTGATTGAAGAAAGTGATGAAATCAGTGGCAACCCTTCATTCTTCTGAGTGAGGACAGACTCTTGTGGCGGACAACCAGCGTTCCCATAGTGGAGGGAAGTTATTGAGGCCGTGGGGTTTTCAGTGATCTTAAAGCCAGTTTGAATTTTATTAAAATCTGATAACCTCTACTAAGGTTTTTTGAAAGATAGTTTCTTTGTTTTTCTTTCCTTTTTTTTAATCAATTACCCTTAATATGGTATATTGCAAGTTGCAGCCAGCTTGTAATGTGTGCCTAGCTTTGCTGCCTGACCATTCTGTACATGTCAATTCATCTAATATTTGTATCCTTAATATAGGATAAAAGAAAGTTCTTTACAAAATTTGATTACACAAATTATGACATGTATGGCAAGCTCAACTATCTGCTAATTAAAATATCCCAATGTATTCAATCATTTTTTTACACAATGGCAACTTTTTTTATGAATATATTAAGTGCTATAAGAACACAGATTTAAGATTTTCTCTGCAATTCTATCTACATTTAACAGATTATACAGTTTTATTGTATGCTGTCCTTTGAAGATTTATTGGGGTAGATTTATTAAAGCAAAACAGACTGTTTACTTAGCAAAGTGAATATTCACTGAGCTTAGTAAATTAGATAAAGTTGCATTCACTTCAAGCAATTTAGCTAGCAAAAATTCTCTTGTTGTCATTTCCTTGACACATGATGAAGTATGTTTACATGGGTTCTACTTCTTGAGACTTCTAAAGGTGCATTGGAACCCTACCTGTGAATAATAAACCCTTCCATAAGCCCACTGAAGTTACTAGCCTCAGATGATACTCAAGCGAATGAAGCAAATCCTCCCACATAGGATGTACCTCTTTATCTACAGCCCTCTTTCCTCCAGAGCCTTCCAAAGTACACCAATCAGATGGTACTTCTCAGCTTCCAGGAGGCAGGGGGTGGGGATCTGACATCACAAACTCTACACAGCATAGAGAAGAAAGATGAGTGTAGTCTGAGACCTGAATGGAAGAAATGCACAGATACACCTACCCCTCTTCATAGACTCATAAAGAAACATGCACATCTGAGGTTGTCAATCACCTGCTATGTGCTAGAACACAGGTGGCAAACACAAGGCCCGCCCGCTAGGCCATGTCATGTGGCCCACGCCTCTGGCCGCCACCTCCTGTTCTCATGGCTGTCTGATATTTCCGATGTCGTGCCAGATCTCCTAGGCAACAAGAATAAACATTTCCCGCTCTATCCCCTTCAGGCCCGCAAATGGCGCAGGCTTTATGTGAGCTGAGCGCATGCACGGCCAGTCAGTCTCCTAGGCAACAAGGATAAAAATTTCCTGCTCTCTCTCCTCATCAGTCCCTCCAGCAGCGCCAGCTTTGTGAGCTGAGCACCTGCGCAATCGGTCCGGCATAGCTGTCAGTGGCGGAGGTTCCTGGCAGCTCTGGCGACTGTGTTTCTTTTCCATCCAGCAGGCTGCATCCTGAGAGCGGGCTTTTGGGGACTTGCTTTATCCAATAGTGGCGATGAAGAGAAGGGGTGCTGTAAAAGCATTGTACATCTTACTCATGAGTGCAGTTGCTGCTGAGCTGAAAATGTTGATTTTGATGGTGAAATAGGACATATAGGGCAGAACTAAACACTGCCACTGGAGCTGAACACACAGATCCGCCAACACAGGGAGGCACTAACTATAGCCCAATACACATTGGAGGAGCCGCCTATACTGTACTAGAACTGGACCAGGTAGGAAGGCAGGAGAGAGTACCGATGTGAGGAAGCTTTGGTAAGAGTGGGGGGTTGGGGTGTTGAGGGTTGTGGAGGCAGATGTGTGAAGTAGGGGGGAGTTGGGAGGAGAGTGGTGGGAGAAACGTTGCACACTGTGCATAGCAAACTCCTGAACCCTGCACTTTGTACGTAGCTCACCCCTGAACCCTACTTTGTACATGGTGCACCCATGAACCCTGCTCTCTGTACATGGCGCACCCCTGAACCCTGCACTCTGTACGTAGCGCACCCTGAACCCTGCACTCTGTACGTAGCACACCCTTGAACTCTGAACTCTGTACATAGCGTAATCCTGAACTCTGTACTCCATACGTAACACACCCCTGACCCCTGCACTCTGTACATAGCGTGACCCAGGAACAAGCAGCTTGTAATGGAATTGAGTTTGTCCCCCCTGTGCTAGAGGGTGAAGCAGGCCGTCACTATGGATTGTCTGGTGTCAGAAAAACTGTCAGAAGTGACGCATGCAAATAGCAAGGGAAGAAGAGAGCAACAGGGATCTACCTATTCTGGTACATAGGAAATGGGCTATGGGTGCGTTTTAATAACTTTAGCCCTGCAGAATAAAGAAGTGGGCATCATAAAAGACATACCGCACTTAAGAGCATAATGATTTTGGAGAGGATTGAATTGAAAGTAAGTTTGTTTGTCTGTGAGGTATAAATGTGTGCATGACATCATGGTTCATAGTGCGCAATGTTCTTACTGTCTCCTAAACTACAGCTGCAGAGAAAGTAATATTTGGCAGATGAGGTGGAATGTCTCCATGCTAGGTGTTACTAATTTTCTTGTGTTGTGCTTTCAAATGTTGGCCTCACTTGAAAGAAAAAGTGATATTGGCTTAGCTAAACAATGACCAGAGAGGTCAACATTCTGTGACAGAATTTTAGAAATGGACTCAGTCCACTTAGTCAATGGGAAACCAAAAGACTTTACTGGAACCTCAGGGAGCTGTAAAAATGCATTTAAGCTTTTGCACCTGTATGGCACTTATGAATCAGTGCAACTTTCATAATTCAGCTATCAGCCTACTCATTCAGCAATAACTTTGTCATTACTTATAATACCGACATAATATTTTTGGAACAAACCATTTTTTTTAGCAGTATTGTCTTCCAAGTATATTATTTTCTTTGTTTTCTAAAGACAAAAACACATAGCAGCATCAAAAATACAAAGAATACACCCATATGCTATACACAAATTTACCTGAGTATTGGGATATACTGGCATGCACCCACACACAGCCATTTATTTGCATTGGCAGCTGTATGTACTTTTTGAGAACAGAAAAACTAATTTTAGTTTGTATGAAAAAAGCGACCATGTGTATGAGACCAAATAACAATAATACCTCTCCAGTAGGGATGAGCTTCATGTTCGAGTCGAACCCATGTTCGACTCGAACATCGGCTGTTCGGTCGTTCGCCGAATTGCGAACGATATGGGCCGTTCGCGCCAAATTCGTGTGGCGCGTCACGGCCCATAATTCACTGCGGCATCGCAGTGCATTGCTTGCTGATGATTGGCCAAGCATGCACTATGACCCGCATGCTTGGCCAATCACAGCGCCGCCTGAATAAAGATGCCGTAGTTGGCCAAAGCCAAGGAGGCTTTGGCCAATTATGGCTCAGGGGATTTAGTACACGCCCCACACTATATAAGGCCGCCTGCACGGCGGCCCTGTGCAGTGTGTTCCGGTGTGCTTAGAGAGAGAGAGAGACAGTGTCATTTCATTTGAGTTAGCTAGATTAGGCAGGACAGTCAGTCAGTTAGCTGCACTTAAAGTGTATTGTGTATATATATGCATCCCAGGTGTTGCATATATATATATACACTGTATTCAGTTTAGCTAGATCCGTTCCTGTTATCTTCTAGACTATTTACATTTAGTGCAGTGCGTCCTGCTCACAGTGTTCAGCTAGATCCGTTCCTGTTATCTTCCTACTGACAGGCAGGCTTGTCTTGTTACAGTATTTACAGCTACCTAAAGAAAATTACTGGTGTTCTTTTGATCCTATTAGTACCACGGTCAGGCAGCTAGACTATTTACATTTAGTACAGTGCGTCCTGCTCACAGTGTTCAGCTAGATCCGTTCCTGTTATCTTCCTACTGACAGGCAGGCTTGTCTTGTTACAGTATTTACAGCTACCTAAAGAAAATTACTGGTGTTCTTTTGATCCTATTAGTACCACGGTCAGGCAGCTAGACTATTTACATTTAGTACAGTGCGTCCTGCTCACAGTGTTCAGCTAGATCCGTTCCTGTTATCTTCCTACTGACAGGCAGGCTTGTCTTGTTACAGTATTTACAGCTACCTAAAGAAAATTACTGGTGTTCTTTTGATCCTATTAGTACCACGGTCAGGCAGCTAGACTATTTACATTTAGTACAGTGCGTCCTGCTCACAGTGTTCAGCTAGATCCGTTCCTGTTATCTTCCTACTGACAGGCAGGCTTGTCTTGTTACAGTATATAAAGCTACCTGAAGAAAATTACTGGTGTTCTTTTGATCCTATTAGTACCACGGTCAGGCAGCTAGACTATTTACATTTAGTGCAGTGCGTCCTGCTCACAGTGTTCAGCTAGATCCGTTCCTGTTATCTTCCTACTGACAGGCAGGCTTGTCTTGTTACAGTATATAAAGCTACCTGAAGAAAATTACTGGTGTTCTTTTGATCCTATTAGTACCACGGTCAGGCAGCTAGACTATTTACATTTAGTGCAGTGCGTCCTGCTCACAGTGTTCAGCTAGATCCGTTCCTGTTATCTTCCTACTGACAGGCAGGCTTGTCTTGTTACAGTATATAAAGCTACCTGAAGAAAATTACTGGTGTTCTTTTGATCCTATTAGTACCACGGTCAGGCAGCTAGACTATTTACATTTAGTGCAGTGCGTCCTGCTCACAGTGTTCAGCTAGATCCGTTCCTGTTATCTTCCTACTGACAGGCAGGCTTGTCTTGTTACAGTATATAAAGCTACCTGAAGAAAATTACTGGTGTTCTTTTGATCCTATTAGTACCACGGTCAGGCAGCTAGACTATTTACATTTAGTGCAGTGCGTCCTGCTCACAGTGTTCAGCTAGATTCGTTCCTGTTATCTTCCTACTGACAGGCAGGCTTGTCTTGTTACAGTATATAAAGCTACCTGAAGAAAATTACTGGTGTTCTTTTGATCCTATTAGTACCACGGTCAGGCAGCTAGACTATTTACATTTAGTGCAGTGCGTCCTGCTCACAGTGTTCAGCTAGATCCGTTCCTGTTATCTTCCTACTGACAGGCAGGCTTGTCTTGTTACAGTATATAAAGCTACCTGAAGAAAATTACTGGTGTTCTTTTGATCCTATTAGTACCACGGTCAGGCAGCTAGACTATTTACAGTTAGTGCAGTGCGTCCTGCTCACAGTGTTCAGCTAAACCTACAAGTTAGTGGGGTGCGTCCACCTCACAGTGTTCAGCTAAAGCTACCTGTAGAAGGTTGGTGGTGTTCTCATACTACAGGCAGGCAGTTGATTTTGCTAGCTGCAGTATCAGTACATATATATATATATATATATATATCCCAGCTTAGTGCAGCTACAGGCCATTAGTATGTCTGGAAGGCCAAGAAGGAGAGGCAGACAGTCACAAGCCAATAAGAGAGGGCAAGCAGGCTCTGTGTCTAGTGCTGGTCGTGGAGACGGTGCATCCTCATCAGCACGTGGCCATGGGACACGCTTGGCCTTTTTTTCGGCAGCTGGCCGTGTTGAGCCGCAACATGTGGAAGACTTGGTCGAGTGGATGACCAAGCCGTCCTCATCCTCCTCATCCTCTCTCACCCATGCCCAGGGTGCTTTGTCTGGCAAAGCAGCGGCCTCTTCCCTCGGCTCAATGTCATCAGTGACTCCTTCCCTAGCTCCACCATGTCCTCCTGAGGAGTCCCTCGAACTGTTTGACCACAGTGTTGGGTACATGCTCCAGGAGGATGCCCAGCGTTTGGAAGGCTCTGATGATGATACTGAGCTCGATGAAGGCAGTAACATGAGCACGGACAGAGGGGGTGCCCAAGAAGGACAGCAATCTGGCAGTCATGCTCCCCCTGCTGCAGCATACTGCCAGGTTTGCTCCAGTGATGAGGAGGGAGGGGATGATGAGGTCACTGACTCAACGTGGGTGCCTGATAGGAGAGAGGAGGAGGAGGAGGAGGCGGCACATTACCAACGAGGCAGGATGCCCTCCAGGGGCCAGCCTAAGGGCAGCACATTGACTGCATCACACCCCAAAGCTCCACATGTGCAGGGCGCTGCAGTCTCTGCGCATTATTCAAAAAGTTCTTTGGTGTGGGCCTTTTTTGAGACGAGTGCATCAGATCGCACCGCTGCTATTTGCAACATATGTCTCAAGCGTATCTCACGTGGCCAAAACATCTCCCGCTTGGGTACCACATGCTTGACCAGACATATGTTGACCTGCCATGCAGTTCGTTGGCAAGCGTATCTAAAAGACCCACACCAAAGAACAAAGAGGACCTCTCCTTGCTCCTCATCAGCTGAGATTTCCAACCCCACTAGACCTCCAGTCCTCTCTGAGACCTGCACTGAGAGTAATGAAGGTGTAGAATTAGGTGTGTCACAGCCAAGTACTTGTGGGCAATCTGCTTTTGGTACACCGACGTCAGATTGTGCCAGGCAAATTTCCCTGCCCCAGCTGCTGCACCGCCGAAAAAAGTTTGCTCCCAGCCATCCACATGCCCAGCGGGTGAATGCTAGCTTGGCAAAATTGCTAGCACTTCAACTGCTGCCTTTTCAGTTGGTAGACTCTGCCCCCTTCCGTGAGTTTGCGGAATGTGCGGTTCCTCAGTGGCAGGTACCCAAACGCCACTTTTTCTCATGGAAGGTGATTCCGGCTCTCTACCGGCATGTGGAAGGCAATGTCCATGCCTCGCTGGACAGGGCGGTCAGCGGTAAGGTGCATATTACCGCTGACTCATGGTCCAGCAGGCATGGACAGGGACGTTACCTAAGTTTCACGGCGCATTGGATGACTCTGCTGGCAGCTGGGAAGGATGCAGGACAAGGTGCAGTAGTGTTGGAGGTTGTTCCGCCACCACGCCTCCAAAATGCTAATGATTGTGACACACCTCTCTCCTCCACCCCCTCCTCTTCTTCTTCCTCCATGGCCTCTTCCTTGGAACCAGCGGTGCTCCGTAGTCGTTCAAGGGGCTACGCAAGTACGCAGGCCAAAAGATGCCATGCGGTGCTTGAGCTGGTGTGCTTGGGGGACAGGAGCCACACTGGGGCAGAGGTTCTGTCAGCTCTGCAGGGGCAGGTTCAGAGGTGGTTGACGCCACGCCAACTTAAGGCAGGAATGGTGGTTTGCGACAATGGCACCAACCTCCTCTCTGCCCTCCGACAGGGACAAATGACCCAAATGACCCACGTCCTTAACTTGGTGGTGCAGCGGTCCTTGGGCAGGTACCCGGGCTTACAGGATGTCCTGAGGCAGGCCAGGAAAGTCTGTGTGCCTTTCCACCGGTCATATAATGCCAGTGCTCGGCTGACGGACCTCCAAAAGGAGTTTAACCTGCCCAAGAACCGCCTAATCTGTGACATGCCCACCAGGTGGAACTCAACGTTGGCCATGCTGCAGCGGCTGCACACGCAGCAGAGGGCCATCAATGAGTACCTGTGCGACTATGGCACCAGGACAGGGTCAGGGGAGCTTGGTTTTTTTCCCCCACGCCAGTGGGCCATGATCAGGGATGCATGCACTGTCCTGTCACCATTTGAGGAGGCCACGAGGATGGTGAGCAGTGACAGTGCATGCATCAGTGACACTGTTCCCCTTGTCCACCTGTTGGAGCACACGCTGCGTGGAATAATGGACAGGGCACTTGAGGCAGAACAGAGGCAGGAAGAGGAGGACTTCCTTAGCTCTCAAGGCCCCCTTTATCCAGACAGTGTTCCTGCGTGCCCGCCGATCACACAGGAAGAGGACGAGGAGGAGGAGGAGGAAGATTGTGTCAGTATGGAGGTGGAGCCTGGCACTCAGCATCAGCAGCAGTCTTTAAGGGATCAGTCCCAAGAAACACATGGACTTATACGTGGCTGGGAGGAGGTGGCTGCGGACGTTGTCATCCTTAGTGACCCAGAGGACTCCGGACCGAATGCCTCAGCAATCCTACGCTGCATGGCCTCCCTGATCCTGCAAAGCCTGCGTAAGGATCCTCGTATTCGTGGTATCAAGGAGAAGGACCAATACTGGCTGGCAACCCTCCTTGATCCACGTTACAAGGGTAAGGTTGCAGACCTTATCTTGCCATCGCAGAGGGAGCAGAGGATGAAACATCTTCGGGAGGCCTTGCAGAAAGGTCTGTGCAACGCGTTCCCAGAGACTGGGAGGTTACAAACTCCTGTTTCTGGACAACGTGTTGCTGAGGCTTCGGTCAGTCAAAGAAGGAGCGGTGGGGAAGGTGGCCGTCTGACCGATGCGTTCAGACAATTTTTTGGTCCGCACCCCCAAGGTATGATCGGTTCCAGCAACCATCGCCAGCGTCTGCAGGAATACCTAGGGGCAAGATCAGACTTGGACACCTTTCCCACCGAAAATCCTCTGGGTTACTGGGTCTTGAGGATGGATCACTGGCCAGAGCTTGCACAGTATGCAATTGAGCTACTGGCCTGTCCTGCATCCAGCGTTCTTTCGGAACGCACATTCAGTGCTGCTGGAGGCGTGGTAACCGATCACAGGGTGCGTCTGTCCACCGACTCGGTCGATCGACTGACCTTCATAAAAATGAATCAGTCTTGGATCACCACCAGCTACCAAGCACCTGATGCTGATGTAACCGAATAATTTTTTTTGAAATCTCAGATCCCTTCAAAGACTGCCTATGCTGATGCTGAGTGACTATCCCTGAGTAATTATCCTCTTCCTCCTCAATCATAACGCTGATAGCTTGTAAGAACATTTTTGGTTCTGGGCGCCACCACCAGTGCCTAAGGCACAATTTTTCAGCCCCTGTTTAACATGGGCGTGTAATTACAATTTTTGATGTAATACTTTGCAGCAGGGCTCGTTCCTGCATTCCACCATTCCGGTCGGAAGTGTAGCTGGGATCATAATACATCTGCCTTATATGCTCCTTTGTCTGGTAAGGGGATAATCTTGAAGGTTTGTCTTTATCTACTCTTTGGTGGCGGTTCCTGTGTTTCCACCTATCTGCATATGAGGGTCAGCCCTCTGGTAAGCAGCCTGCATCACTATTTGCTTCAACACTAAATAGGAGTCTTGTCTTTTCACTTCCTTACCTATTGCCTGGAGTGCTTTATATATGCCGACTGTCCATTTTATATCTGGTAAGCAGGTTTGGAAGTCGTTGCAGCTTATATTCATATTATTCATATTTCCATTTTTATTTTTTCACTTGTGTTTGCATGATTGCATGACACTCACCCCACTGTCCTAGCTACCTAGCGGAGGATTTATGATTACACGTGATTTAAGGATTTCTTGGGTTGTCCCTTTTTTTTCTGTTTGGTGTGGCGTATTGTTTAAACAATATTACGCTATATTTTTGTTATATATTTTTTTGCATTATATCTGTGGATACTCGGGATAAGGGCGCCCCTCCTGTTCCACCTGGAGTGTACATCTAAAGGCCCAGGCTGGGTTCAAGCCACTCACCCTAAAAATCTTACTTCTGGTAAGCGCAACTGATGTTGGAGTGTTCTGCTGATTGTGTCCAATATCACTGTCTTTTTTGGATGAATTTTTTGACCTGGATTAACATTGGGACTATTCATTTACGCTTATGGGACTGTAATTTGGACTCCTTTATCATTTATAGCGCGGTTTCTTATTTTTTATTTTTATGTGGTGGGCTACACTTGTAACCGCAGCTGTTTTTTATTTTCCAAGCGCAGTTTTTTTCTGTTTATTCCAACTAGAGTGTCTGTGAGGGGTTGCAGTGTTGTGGCACCAGCACCAGTGCCTAAGGCCCAATTTTTCTGCCCCTGTCTAACAGGGGCGTGTAATTACAATTTTTGATGCAATACTTTGCAGCAGGGCTCGTTCCTGCGTTCCAACTAGAGTGTCTGTGAGGGGTTGCAGTGTTGTGGCACCAGCACCAGTGCCTAAGGCCCAATTTTTCTGCCCCTGTCTAACAGGGGCGTGTAATTACAATTTTTGATGCAATACTTTGCAGCAGGGCTCGTTCCTGCGTTCCAACTAGAGTGTCTGTGAGGGGTTGCAGTGTTGTGGCACCAGCACCAGTGCCTAAGGCCCAATTTTTCAGCCCTTGTTTAACAGGGGCGTGTAATTACAATTTTTGATGCAATACTTTGCAGCAGGGCTCGTTCCTGCGTTCCAACTAGAGTGTCTGTGAGGGGTTGCAGTGTTGTGGCACCAGCACCAGTGCCTAAGGCCTAATTTTTCAGCTCCTGTTCAACAGGGGCATGTAATTACAATTCTTGATCTAATATTTCACAGCAGGGCCCTGTGAGGGCTTACAGTGTTGTGGCCACAGCAACACCTAAGGCCCAAATTTCTGCTGAGTATATAGGGCAGGACCCTACTTTCAAACATCTAACTTACAAACGACTCCTACTTGCAAACGGAAGGAGACAACAGGAAGTGAGATGAAATCTACCCCTAGGAAGGGAAATTCTCTCCTGTAAGAGTTAATATGGGGAAAAAAATTCTCCTTTCCACTGATGCTTTCCAATCCTTGTTCCACAAAAAAATCCAAATTTTCAAAAAACATTTTTCATTGGGACAAAAAGTGAGGTGAAATCTTCTGAAGAGGAGGAAAGACAGCAAAACAAATGTCACAGGGGTGATAACCCTTCCCTATGTTTTCCAAAAAGCTTAAAAAAGATTTTTTGGCTGGAGCTAAACATGTTAAAAATGTACCCGTTCAAAATTACAAACAGATTCTACTTAACAGCAAACCTACAGTCCCTGTCTTGTTTGCACCGCCTGTATACTGCTGTTCAGAGTATATAGGGCCTGGTGGCCCCACAACTTTCCTTATTTTAATTTGGGTGCAGGGTTCCCCTTAATATCCATACAAGACCCAAAGGGCCTGGTAATGGACTGGGGGGTACCCATGCCGTTTGTCTCACTGATTTTCATCCATATTGCCATGACCCGACATTACATTAAACCCGCAAGCAGTTTTAAATGAGATTTTTTCCTTTAAAAATGACATTTGGTGCAGGGACTGTTCTAAACACGGGAAACACGCGTCACTTTACAGGCATACTATAGACACCCCCCAGGTACGATATTTAAAGGAATATTTCACTTTTTTTTTTTTTACTTTAAGCATCATTAAAATCACTGCTCCCGAAAAAACGGCCGTTTTTAAAAGTTTTTTTTGCATTGATACATGTCCCCTGGGATAGGACCCGGGTCCCCAAACCCTTTTTAGGACAATACCATGCAAATTAGCCTTTAAAATGAGCACTTTTGATTTCGAACGTTTGAGTCCCATAGACGTCAATGGGGTTCTAACGTTCGTGCGAACTTTCGGTCCGTTCGCAGGTTCTGGTGCGAACCGAACCGGGGGGTGTTCGGCTCATCCCTACTCTCCAGAATAATTCCTAAGTTGCAACAATGACATTGGATGATCTGGTGACATTTGTGCTGCATCAAAATGCTCATGTAATCAAATGCAAAGTCATTGAAATCTTTAGCGATTGCATACCTGTGAAAAAGTCTTGGTCATGCTGCCTTGTGCCCAGATTTAATGTTATCCTAATATTACAATAACAATTTATGCAAACTTCCTGCATCATAATGTAACATCAAAAGGGGAACAAAGTTTTCCTAAAATAAAAACACATACATTCACTTTGAGCTTTATCATTAAGCTACATTACATAAAAGTTGCACTTATGTGGTGTGATTTTAATCAGCAGAGTTTTTTGATTATATCTGAGATAATATTATGAGCAAGCGCAAATTGCCCAGATAGCAAGCAATTGTGCTGCAAGTTTAAAAATGACTTGCTAAGCTATTGCTAGACTTGCCAGTCTTCACAACTTTGTTGCACAATTGCAGCAAGTCCGCATTGCATGACTCCAAATCAACTTTCTTTGCAAACATTCTGCAAGTTTGCTGCAAGTTCTGGTTCAGTTATGTTGTGCAATAGCCATCCCACCACAGGGGTCATTGTGGCTAAATTTTCGAGCCGCAGACTTGCAGAGAAGTTCGTGCTGTAGACTTGTAGAGACTTTCGTGCTGTAGACTTGCTCTTTCTAGAGATTTGGCACACAAATTTGCTAGAAAATTGGAAAAGTACTTTAAGTGCTCTGCAAGGGTACAACTTGCCAGTGAAAATGTGCAGCAAGTCAACAGACTTATGCCCCGTACACACGATCAGACATTGATCGGACATTCCGACAACAAAATCCATGGATTTTTTCCGACGGATGTTGGCTCAAACTTGTTTTGCGTACACACTGTCGCACAAAGTTGTCAGAATTTCCGATCGCTAAGAACGCGGTGACGTACACCACGTACGGCGAGACTAGAAAAGGCCAGTTCAGAACCAAGCGCGGCACCCTTTGGGCTCCTTTTGCTAATCTCATGTTAGTAAAAGTTTGGTGAGAAACGATTAGCACTTTTTCAGAATCGTGGTTTTCAGATCGTTTTCTGCTGTTCAGTTTGTGCTTGTGGGTTTGTATCTGCTCTTCAGTGCGTGCAGTCAGTTCGTATTGTACTATTCAGTGCGATCTTGTCGTTACTGATTTTCAGGTCGCTCTTCACAGGCCTTGCTGTTCTTCAGTGCATTCTGTTACTTCGTTCTGAGCAGCCGACCGTTTTCTAGCCATGTTGCGTATACGTACTCCTCGTAGAGTTTGTGCTGTGCGGGGGCTTGGTGTTGGGGTCCTGACCTTGACACAAGTCCAGTCCATGAACAGGGTGGGGAGGAGTTCATGGACTAAGAATTGGTTGCTCCAGCGTGACCAGTTCTGTCATATGCCTTTGCTCCTTGAGATCCGTGAGAATAATCCTGATGATTTCAGGAACTTTCTCTGGATGACGGAACCCGTATTTCACCGTTTGTTGGCTTTGCTGACCCCCTATATCAGCAGGCAGGATACCTGCATGAGGCAAGCCATCACTCCGGAGCAGAGGCTCGTTGCCACCCTGTGGTACTTGGCGACAGGGAGAAGCCTGCAGTACTTGAAGTTCTCGACAGGCATCTCCCCCCCAGGCTCTGGGGATCATTATCCCAGAGACCTGTTCTGCCATCATCCAGGTCCTGCAGAAGGAGTATATTAAGGTAAGATTTTTATCCTTTAATATCACATTTTATTGTATATAATGTTTGCTAATATTTTGTATTTCTTTCCTCATTCCCTAATTACCATGATTGTAATATGCTGTGAATGTCCCCTTTGTCCTCATTCATGCTGGATTTTTCTGTAATTATTTTTGTTGTCCTTCATACATATTTGCCTTCACTTACCTCCCCAGCACGGTCTCCTGGCCCTATATTCACCTCATGTAGTCACTTAACAATGTATTTTATCAGCTCCATAGTAGTGCTTTATCGCAAACACCCCCTAAAATGTTTTGAAATGTGATTTGTGCTTTAAATTCAGGCAGAGTGCCAGAGGCTTTTTTTGGGGTCCCCAAATCATTTTGAACCCTCCCTCCCACCAACTGCTAAGTCAGCTGATACCAATTCTCTATCTATCCTCAATCATATATGTGCTGACTTTGCCAAACCCATACACACTATACCCATCTCTTTTGTGGTCAGATGTATGGATGAATTCCCCAAAGCATGTAGTGCAAGGGCCTGCCTGTATACTTTCAAATGGTAGTGTTTAAAGTTTTTGTATACTATTATTATCTTGATAGGTAATAGCAGAATGTCCAAATGTGCTAAAATGTGTACAGTGTGTATTTATACCTTTGTCTTATGACACTTCTTACCTGTCCAGTGGGCTGCCAATAGTGTAACTAAGTAAGACCCATTATTTAGGCAGTCATCTCTCAATGAAGTGTAGAGGGTTACCTGTCCAAGAGCCCCCCCCCCCCTATAATGTTAGAAATGGCCCATGAGAGGAGGGGGGAGGAGGAATCTGATAGTTGTACCTTATACTTTGGTCTTTAAAAACTCCCTCCAAAAAATGTTATCTTGATGTTGGCCAAGAATGTTTGTGTGTAATCTGCTTTCCCTGTTTATGTGCAAAATTACAAATTTTTTTTTGTTTTGACTCCACAGTTTCCTTCCACGCCACAGGAATGGCAGACTGTGTCCTCCCACTTTGCCCAGCGGTGGGACTTTCCTAGCTGTGGAGGGGCAATTGATTGAAAACACGTCCACATTGTTCCACCACCCAACTCGGGGTTCAATAGTATTGTAATGTTGGCGGTGGTGTCAGCTACTTATGAGTTCCTGTATGTGGACGTGGGGAAGAATGGCCGGATGTCCGATGGTGGAGTCATCGCCCAGACCGAGTTCTACAGACGTCCCCAGAATGGCAGCTTGGACTTGCCACCTCCAGAAGACAATGTGGAAGGACTCCCATTCGTCTTCGTTGCGGATGAAGCATTTGCGCGGGGGGACCATCTTATGCGGCCATTCACGATGAGGACCCTCACCCGGACCAGAGGGTTTTTAATTACCGGCTGGCCAGAGTCAGAAGAGTGGTGGAGAACACGTTTGGAATCATGGCCAGCCGGTTCCGCCTATTTCTTACACCCATACATATGGCGGAGTACAAACTGAATCACATTATCCTGGCGTGCTGTGTTCTACACAACTTTTTACGCCAACATTCTGCCAACTATGCTGGCTCAGTTGGGCCTGAGGCCGGAATTCAAAATGAACGAACCCTGACGGCGCTTGAAAGTGGCCGTCCTGGCTTGCCCCCCCCTGAGTGCCCATGATGTCCGGCTAAGATACCTTGAATTCTTTGTGGGTAGGGGGGCTATCAATATGCCAGACAATGTCTAAAACCTTTTTCAAACAATAAAAAAAAAATCAAATCTTTGGTAACATTTCCTGCTTGTGTTTGTTTTAGCTGGCCCTGAGAGAAATGTGGTGACTCCTGAAAATGGCGTGATTGTATAACATTACAAAGCACTGATGGGTGTTATTTACTAAAGGCAAAGACACTTTGCACTACAAGTGCACTTGAAACTGCACTGAAACTGCATTTGTAGTGCAAAGTGGATTTGCCCTTAGGAAATAACACACATTGTCACAGAAAACAGCAATTAGAGCACCACAAAAGTGTTGTAGTGTTAAAACAATAATCCACACATTCTTGATTAACAATCTTTTTAATACCTGCACAATCACATGTGCATTTAGAAAAGGTTTTTAAAACAAACCAACATGTTTGTTGTATAACAATTTTTGGGGTCACATTAGAAAAAGTAGAAATGTCCATTTAAGATAAAACAGGCATGTTTAAAACCAACAAGAAAGACACAAATCTTGAACTTACAAAGTTCACATTTGGTAGAACTTGAAGGCAATATCAGACATGAGTATTTACAAACTGTGTTTGATATTGCGTTCAGATGGGGTGAAGTCACCCCAGGAAAAGCCAAATTTTGAAGATGCACACAAATAGTCTAATGTCAACATGTGCTACCTGCCATCATGGGGGATCAAGGGACGTGTTTTCGGGGTGCAATCCCTTCCTCTCAGCTACTTTATTATTGAGGAAGGGGTTGCACCCCAAAACACGTTCATTGATCTTCCGTGATGGCAGATAGCACATGTTGACACACTGTGTGCCTCTTCAAAATTTGGCTTTTCTACAATTTGACAAAAAATGTAAAAAAATTGTAGCACACCAAAAAACAAAGGGATTTGGAGGGGTTTTAAACTCTCCCTAAAACATCAATGATGTTCTTATTTTTTTGAAGAACATCATTGATGTTTTTCTTGATATTTTTCCAAGTCCCTATTACACCCCATGATCTCCCCGATCAGGATCTGTGCACTTTCCGAGGTGAAAGGATCTGTATCCACAACATCACGATCACCTAAAAAGATAGAAACCAAAAAAAAACCATGTATTATAAATATGCCGGCATCCATCTCTTACCTGAGCCTGTGGTCGCAGACACTCACTTGTTGTGGTGCCAATTTCCACCATGTCTTCCTCCTCCTGCTCTGTTTGTCTTGGGTGGATTTCCCCTTCTTCCAGAGGTGGGGGGTCTCTGGTCTCCTCGGATGACTTCCGAGTCTTTTCTCCCCTATGTAAAAGAAAAATGGTATACTTAGCACACAGATATTTGATGGCAGAACTATAAATATGAAACACTGTTTGGAAATGGGGTACAATTTTTTTTGTGGGCAGAGTTCCAAGATGTAGCATTTTTCTTGTCCTTTTTCAAGCTTGAATACTTTACCTGTCTTGTACAAGCTTCACAGATGGAGACACCCCTATAGTATACACTGGAGCACCTGTGTGCTAATACAAAGGGTGTTCTTGTGTCCCACACTAGTGCTCCAGCTTCCAGATGTGAAAACTGCTGCTGAGTGTCCTCTCCTTACACAGAATCTAGTTTGCATTTCATTCTAGTTACAAACCCATCTACCCAACCAAATTAGTTTCAGACAAGTAGGCCCTAAAAAATGTGGCCAAATGCATATGGCCAAAACCATGGTGTTTTCTAGGCCGAACAAACAATGTTTGATACGAACGAATAATGTGCCCATGAACATGAAAGTTGACATTTTAAACTGGGCAACAGTTAAGAAAAGCACATGGAGCAGCACGAACGTAATAAAAATAAAGAATAGGAACACAGGACAACTACTTACTTTTTTGCAGCACTCTCCGGATCTTTCTGTACTGCTCATGCTCTCTTAATTTGAGGTCCGACCACCGCTTCCTGAGCTGATCTTTCGATTAGCGTACCCCGAAATTCCGGTGCAGACTCTTGACCACTTTCGCCATGATCTTGGCCTTTCGGACATTGGGGTTGGGGTAAGGTCCATACTTCCCATCATAGTCGGCCTTCTTCAGGATGTCCACCATCTCCAACATCTCCCCAAAGGACATATTTGATGCCTTAAATCTTCTCCTTCTGGATGCAGACGTTTCAGGCTCCGGGCTTTCCTCCCCCTCCTCCTCGTTGCTGTAATTAGCACGCACCTGCTGTGTCTCCGTCAGGTGCTCTTCACCCACTGCGCCGAACGAAAAGGGGCGGGGAATAGACTAGAAAGCACGTCAGGGGCGGGCGGAGTTACACGCATGCGCAGTGTGTATAAAGCGTAACACGCGTGCGTAGTACATACGATCTGTGAGCGGAGGAAGGAGTATCGGAGGCGCCGATCGTGATAACGAAGGTAAGATCTAAACTTGGGCCTATACTGCTTCTACATTGAGGCCTATATTGTAACAAGATTAGGAGAGTTTTGCCTGACATTAGGGTTTGTCTTGTGTTGTGTCTTGCAGATAAAATGGATGGCTTCAATGACCACAACTTCCTCCCCCTGTTCATAGACAAATACAGGGAGCAGCCCTGTCTGTGGCAGGTGAAACACCCACAATATAACAATGAACAAAAGAGGCAGACAGCACTGGAGAAACTGCTGGAGTTGGTGAAGCCGGTGGTCCCCACAGCAACCATCCCCTATTTAAAAGCCAAAATTGGTGGCCCGAGGAGCACTTATCTAAGGGAGCGCAAGAAGGTCACGGATTCCCAGAGATCCGGAGCTGGAGCAGATGACGTTTATGTCCCCAGACTGTGGTACTATGAGAGACTGCAATTTCTGTAAGACCAGACTGGAGTCAGGGAATCCCTCTCAACCCTTCCTTCCACTCTTCCTTCCACCCCAGCTGAGACTTCCGATGTCCAACCTGGGACTTCCAGCCAGGAAGAAGTGGAGGAGCCCAGATGGAGTCAGGTATAGCATTCTTCTACAGATTTCAGGTCAATAAAGAAATGATGTTTACTAGATGTTATTATTGATCACTAATTGCTGATTTAAGAAAGTGTTTTACATATCAATAGACAGTAGTTTTGAAAAATAATTGGGACAAGACTAAAAAATGCTGGGCTCAGAATGATAGTCTTTTATATTTGTTAACATTCAATTTGCAACAATCATGAGGTGAAAATTGTGTGTGATTGATGAATAAAAAACTAAAACGATGTCTCTTTTTCATACACAGGAAGACCTCAGCCAGGAGGAGGCTGTGGAATGTGGCAGTCAGGAGGAGGCGGGGCTAAGTGGCAGCCAGGAAAAGCCTGGGCCCAGTCCGAGCTTGACCGAATCTCAGGTTCCTCCCCTCCGCCTTCCATACAAAAGACCGAGGAAGGGGAGTCACGTTCAGGATTCAGTGCTCAGGCTCATTCAGGAGGCTTCTGCATCCCTCAGAGCCACCCCCACTCCTGAAGAGGCCTTTGCCTGCATGGCTGCCACCAAACTGCAGGGCATGCAGGAGGGTCAACGCAAGCTGTGTGAGGACCTTCTGTATAAAGTCCTAACTAAGGGGGTGAGTGGCAAAATCACACCCAATACCCACCTGAGTGAGTTGGCCCATCCCACTCCTCCTCCTCCTCCTCCTGCTGCCACATCTCCAACACCAGAGTCACAGTGTGGAAGGAAGCGTGGAAGGAAGACCAGAGAGTGATGGCCCTGGGTTCAGTTTGGTCTGACAAAAAATGCAGTCTCTTGTATGACCACAGCCTGGGGACACAGATGTCATCTGCTGCTTTCCGGATCTCTGCGACTTCTGGACCAGACTGCACTCCCTTACATATGGACTCCTCAGGCCACCAATTTTGCCTGGAAATAATTGATGTGTGCCCTGGGGGCCAAAGGCTTCATCAATTTCTGCTGTTTCTCCAGCGTTGCCTCCCTCTTTGTTTGGTTGTGAGCCCTTAATAAAGGAATTTTTGTTTCAATTATACTCGCCTATGTGTGTTTTCCTTCAAAAATGACAGTTTGTTTGTGAGGAGGCAGGTACATTTCTAATATACAATTTGGAATTAACAAGGGACACCAACACCAAGCAACCTCCTTGAGATTAAGGCTAGGTTCACACTGCTGCGGTGCGGGAACGCAGCGAATTTACGCACGGCAGTTCACACTGCCATATGCGAACACCCATGCGATCCGATTCTGGTCCGAACAAAAAAAAGGGTCCTGTGCGAGTTTGGACCGAATGCGGTGCGATATCAGCCATACTATCTGAACAGCAGTGCGCTGCGAATCACATACGATGTCTGCCACTGCAGCAGTGTGAATCCAGTCTAAATAATACAAGATAATAATGGTGTTGTGGTAACTTGACACACAAAACACACACAAAAATATTCAGGAGTAAAACACTAAAAAACACAAAATAAAAACAGCCTTGAAAAAAATATAAAACCCCCAAAAAAATAAAAACAGCCTTGAAAAAAATATAAAACAAAAATAAAACAACAAAATAGAAATTTGGTCAGATGTGACAAATCAAAATATATTGAGGGAATCCCACTAAATAATAAAGAAAGAAGTTTGTGAGAAGTCTGTGTAAATATGAGCAGCAAAACTACTTCATTCTTTTCACATTATAAAGAAGAAGAGAGTGCGCTATCGGATTTTGTTGTCGCAAAATTTTATAGCCTGCTCTCAAACTTTGTGTGTCGGAAAATCCGATGGAAAAAGTCCGATGGAGCCCACACACGGTCGGAATGTCAGACAACACGCTCCGATCGCACATTTTCCGTCGGAAAATCCGACCGTGTGTACGGGGCATTACAATTCAGCACTACAACAAATTTGTGGCAAGTTCTCCTTGCTTTCTGGGTACATAAACGTTGCGTTGGGAATACTACAGAAAAGTGCATTTTTTTTCTAAATAAAACCAAAGGAATTAAAAATATAGGTATCCAAAACTGTTACAAACTAAAACTCTTTTTTGTCCTTAAAAAATTATGTACGTTAGAGTAGACATTGCCGAAACAGAAAAACATTCTGGGAATCAATGTGATTTAGGTTCACTTTAGCATTTTGCTACACTTTATAAAAGTCACACCAATGTGATATCATTATAATTTGCAGACTTGTATTTTGGGGCAAATTTATGATGGTGTGCAAATTATGTAACTACTGTGTTGAGAAAAATGACAGGAAAGTGCAATTTTTCAAATTTTTTACTATTTTCAATAAATACTAAGGAAATAAAACATATAGATATAAACATTTTCTACCAAATGAAAGCCCTATTTGTCCCAAACCTCCCAAGTTCCCACCAATTGACTAATGCCGCGTACACACAGTCGGACTTTTCGTCTACAAAGTCCGACGGACGCCGACGGACTAAAGCTGGCTGACAATCCGATCGTGTGTGGGCTTCCCCGGACTTTTAAAATCTGACGGACTTTAGATCTGAAACATGCTTCAAATCTTTACGTCGTAACTACGCCGGACCCAGAAATCCGATCGTCTGTGTGCTAGTCCGACGGGCAAAAACCCACGCTAGGGCAGCTATTGGCTACTGGCTATCAACTTCCTTATTTTAGTCCGGTGTACGTCATCACGTACGAATCTGTTGGACTTTTGTGTGATCGTATGTAGGCAAGTCCGTTCATAAGAAAGTCTGCCGCAAGTCCGCCAAAAATCCGACAAAAGTCCGTCGAAAGTCTGTCGGACAGGCTGTCGGACTTTTGTAGACGAAAAGTCCAACCGTGTGTACGTGGCATAAGGCATACTTGCACTGTATGTATCCTAGTGCATGGAAGAGCTGGCTGAGCCTATTGTTGGATACAATGTTTGCTATGCCATCAGTGAAAATGTTGTGTTTAATTTTTTTCCTAATCTTTCTGCCAAGAGCATTCTGAAAAATTAAGGTTCAAAGTGCAAGTTATATCTCTTCCCAAAAACCTTTAGAAGTCAACTTTTCCAAAGAGTCATTTTGGGGACTTTTTTGGGATCCTGAACCTTCTGAACCACTGTAAATGCGGTTTGTTGTAACCCGGTGACCCCGACCCCCTCAGACGCACGGTGACTTGACGGGACTTCCCTGTGACGTCACGGGGAATGCCACAGGGAAGTCCCGTCATGTCCCGTGCGTCAGAGGGGGCGGGGTCACCGGGTGGCCCCGCCCCCCGTTATTTAAGAACCGTCAGATGAGGAGACGCCGTCACACAGCGGGAGCCTCCCTCCATGCATGGATGCGGAGCGGCCCGGAGAAGATAATTAAGAAGAGAAGAAGAGAAGAAGGAAGAAGAGAAGAGGATGAAGAAGAAGATGAAGAGAAGAGCGGGAGCCTCCCCCCAATGCCATGGGTGCGGAGCGGCCCGAGGAGAAGAAGATAGAAGACGCCGCGGAGGAGATGCTGGACGAGAACGCCGGAGGAAGAACCAGAAGAGCCAGAAGAACCAGAAGAACCAGAAGATGAAGGAAGATAGAAGCATTTAAATAAAGGAATCGTCAAAAACTGTCTCTTGTCATTTTTAACTATTTTGACACTTTTTTAGTGAAATGGTAGGGGTAAGTACCCCCTTACCATTTCACACAGGGGGGGCCGGGATCTGGGGGTCCCCTTGTTAAAGGGGGCTTCCAGATTCCGATAAGCCCCCCGCCCGCAGACCCCCACAACCACCGGCCAGGGTTGTGGGGATGAGGCCCTTGTCCTCATCAACATGGGGACAAGGTGTTTTGGGGGGCTACCCCAAAGCACCCTCCCAATGTTGAGGGCATGTGGCCTGGTACGGTTCAGGAGGGGGGGGGGCGCACTCTCGTCCCCCCCTCTTTTCCTGCGGCCTGCCAGGTTGCGTGCTCGGATAAGGGTCTGGTATGGATTTTTGGGGGAACCCCACGCCGTTTTTTTTTTTTTTGGCGCGGGGTTCCCCTTAATATCCATACCAGACCTGAAGGGTCTGGTATGGAATTTAGGGGGAACCCCACGTCATTTTTTTTTTTTTAATTTTGGCCGGGGTTCCCCTTAATATCCATACCAGACCTGAAGGGCCTGGTATGGAATTTAGGGGGACTCCCACATTTTTTTTTTTTTTTTTAACTTTGGGTCGGGGTTTCCCTGTGGGGAATTCCCATGCCGTTTTTATCAATGAACTTCTATGTGTATTGTCGGCAATGCAATAGCCGCGGGTAGTTTTAAATGTTTTTTTTTCCTTCGAAATGTCATTTTGCTGTCAGACTGTTCTAAACACGGGAAACATGCGCCCCTTTACAGGCATACTATAGACACCCCCCAGGTACGAAATTTAAAGGGATATTACACTTTTATTGTTTGACTTTAAGCATTATTAAAATCACTGCTCCTGAAAAAAGGGCCGTTTTTAAAACTTTTTTTTGCATTGATCCATGTCCCCTGGGGCAGGACCCAGGTCCCCAAACACTTTTTATGACAATAACTTGCATATAAGCCTTTAAAATTAGCACTTTTGATTTCTCCCATAGACTTTTAAAGGGTGTTCCGCGGCATTCGAATTTGCCGCGAACACCTCAAATTGTTCGCTGTTCGGCGAACTTACGAACAGCCAATGTTCGAGTCGAACATGAGTTCGACTCGAACTCGAAGCTCATCCCTAATGAGATCATGTTAATTTATTCAAATAAAATATTTGAAACTTTGCCTGGTCTGAAGTTACTAAAGGTGTGTAATGCAAGTTCCACTTCCAATTCCCTTCCACAGGCGGTGGTCTCAGTGGGGAGCATTGATAGCTTTAAGAAACTATTAGATAAGCACCTGAATGACCGCAACATACAGGGATATATAATGTAATACTGACACATAATCACACACATAGGTTGGACTTGATGTCTTTTTTCAACCTCACCTACTATGTAACTATGTAACTATGTAAGTAACCAGCACACATAGTTACAGCTGGGGTCACAAAATACCTAGGGGTATGAAGATAACAGTATAAGAGTTTACAAAGTGTGAAGATAAAGGTTTCTCTAGCTGCCTGTTGTAAGACAGATGGGTGAGACAGCCTCTTGCAGTAAGGAAGATGTTGTCGGCACTCCTTCTGCAGCGATCCGTCTCCCATAGCAACCGGAGCAGATCTGCACCACCGGGGCCCTCAGCCTGTACACAGGTACAGAAGAGGAAGAGTTAAGTGAAGTGCTTGCATTGAGTCTGCGCTAGACTTACCCCATACCGTTACTGGGAGTGAGGTAGCTTGACAGATGGAGAGGGCATTGTCTCTGCAGGCCCCTTCTAAATGCACAAGTGACAGTGGTAGTGTACATCAAGAGAGTTTATTGTTCAAGTGTACCTTTACTGTTAAAGTAAAGGTTCTCAGTGTGTACGACAGTGACCCTTTCCAGAATGCCTAGTGTAGCCCACAAGAACCCATCCCTGGGTAGGCATCTCATGTGACCCTTACTTTGTGCCCAAAGGGGAGGGAAACATGGAGGACGTGACAACCACCCTATCACCCTGTCCCTGCCCTACCACATACTTGCCTCAATGCAAAGCACTGTGTGATTTCTGTCTGCAGTCTGGTTCCTCTGCTATCTGCATGAGTGCTTTCTGACAGGCTGCGCTGACTCCAAGCTATCAAGGGGGATGGGGAGAGTAGCTACAGCACACAGCCTGTGATTGACAGTCCAAGCTGTGTGTGTGTGTGAGGGGTGGGGGGGGTGGGGTAAAACATTTGGGTGGCTAAACACCCGTATCTCCCATTCCAAAATCCCTCCTCCAATCCTGTGGTTGACAACAGGAGCTTTGGTATAGATGTAAATTACTTTTCAATTTTGATCAATATCTACAGTAGTTTTGGAAACTGTATTGTTGTTCACAATTTTGTGCCTTCTTTGTGAGTTTTGATACAGAAGTGAAGTAGACATTATGAGTAATTTTCAGGGGCAACAGTGGACTGACTGTATATCAACATATGAAACACATTTTGAACAAAATGAACAAACGGAAACTGAGATCTCCTCCCTCTTTTATAAGCTATACATGACTCTTGAGAAAAAAATCAGCTTTGTTTTGTCACAATAAGACTTTTCATAGATATATAAAAGAGAAAATCAATCCTTATGGGTTGAGAATCCAAATTTTTCCGAATTTAGTGAGTGGGAGGACAACTTAAGTTATGTTCACAAGCTATGATGACTACGTTAATCAAAGAGTATGAGAAACAGATCTATCAGCTAGATAAGGAAATAGGCAAAATAGAACAAGCCATAGTTCCACTTAAAGAGCATAATTTATATCAGGATCTTGAGAATAAACTAAAGGAAGATTTGGCAAATTTCAATAAGAGTATCCTCCTGACAAAGGAGAAGAAATACTGGCGAGACAAAAATGCATTCCATGAAGGCAAGGCCTAGAAATGGAACAGTGAAACTAAAAGAAATGTATATCCCCAAAGGAATTACCAGCCACCGACCGAATCGCAGGGTGCATATTACCCTTCCGATTCTTCTGCACCATCGGCATGGGACAATGCACATCCCTACTGAGGTCGAGGCAGAGCCAAAAGAACTAGAAAACATAGAAGTTCTCTAGAACAGGATAATTAAAAGCACACGTTGGACACAGAAGTAGAACACTCACATGATCAAATGCCACCTAGACCGAGTGGACACATACAGGGTGCCTCCTATGGCGACCAAGAATCCTCACTATCTGACACTTCCAGTAACACAAGTCCCATTTCACACCCTTTAGGTGGACCAAAAGCACAATTACACAACAACTGGGTAACTCCTCCCCTACAGAGAGGCCGAGGGGGCAGGGGAATAAGGCCATAGTTATACCAAAATTGGACACAGAATCATGTAATGTTGAAATCACTGAGACCTAAATGTCATTAAACTTTCCTCACACAACCTAACACACGTGGAAATAAACGTCCTTTCTAGAGGTCTGGCAATTTTTACCTTCCTGTAGGGAGACATGTAGTGGGTGAACATGGATATAACGTCCCCAAAGTCAAAGTCACAGCCCTAGACTGGGTACATTTACCCATCCGGGGGGGGGTGATTGGAACAAAACGTTATTTTTCGCCTACAGGCGACTTTCCCTCCTGGGCTAAATGACTCTATGCCATATTGTCCCTTTCTAAAAGGCTTTTCCTCATGGAAGACAAATTAATTTGCCAAATCTGACAAGAAAATTGATGTATGTCTCTTCCCCTGAACCAAACACACATATAGTCATCAATATACACATAATTGTTTGATATAGTAAGATAATAACAGTTAAGTAATTGGTGACGCATCTTTTGCAAGCTCTTATGGGAGTATAAATCAATATATCAATAAATATCAATAAAATCAATATTGATTGAAACATAATTAATAAACCCTAATGATAAGTTAAAGTCCTTGCCTTTTTTATACAAGGACTTTTACATGTACATGTTAAATAATTACCTATATATATATGTATAGATGTATGCAATAACTATGCCCCTTTTTTTTTTTTTTTTGTGTGTGTCCCCATGCAGGTCTTTTGGTGGTTTCCTGGTTGGATGGTCGGGGCTCTTTCCTTCTCTGTCTCCTGGCGCAGAGGGGGGAGGGAGGACTCCAGGGTCTTGCCCTCCCACCATACCTCAGGCATCAGCTGGGGATCTCCCTCCGCGTCAGCGAGAATTCAGTTGCTGACTCCAGGCGCTGGTGTCTGTCACGCACGTGCACACGGCCACCACCAGGGGGCGGTGTGCTGGCGCGTGGCATCACAACACTGGACAGGTTTCCAAGGTGTCGGCGGCCATTGCCGGGATTCTCCCTGAATGCCGAGGAGGCCATACAGCTGGCCTTTGATTTATTCTTTGCTGGAAGGGGCGTGCAATACAGGATGGGGAGGTGAAACACTGATGTGCTTATTCATACCTTGATTATGCACACAGGTGAGATAGGTCAGGGCATCAGCAGGCTTCCATATAAACGGCACACCCAGTACACATCCTATTCCTATGTGGATACAACACAATGGGTAGTTGCAGGACAGGAGCATGTAGTGAAAGACAACTCTTTCAATATGGTCAGTTTACCTGGGGTTTGAGATAGCTGTCTTAGCCCTCTCTGAACTAATTGGTAAATATGTATACATACATATATGTTTATATATGTTTCTTTCAATGCAGCATGTGGGTGCTTTAATGGTGAGGAACTGATGATACCACTAATCGTGTGATGAACGTATAACTAGCCGCCTGCTCTGACATACTGGATAAAATCAACATATTACACACTGGATTGATAGATAGTTAAACACGGTAATTGTACCCATTGAATGTAGCTTTACCTACATAGACATATGTTATAAACTTCTATACATATATATACATCTGTTGGAAATGTATATCCCCCAGGTGATGCATTCAATTTGGGAAATATATTCCTTCAGCACAACGCACAGGATTTGCATCAGTGCATAGGATATCCCTACAAAAACAAAAAAGTTGAAGGTAATTCATTGCTAGATATTATACATATCATACACGCATTCGTGTCTCCTCCCACCCTTGCACGTCTAATTAAGTATGACCTCTTGTAGATAGAATTGGACTCCCTGCCCACTTTCTGGATGATGAACCACCGTGAGCATATCCTGATGTGTTGTGACATTTTGTCTTTTTGCTCTGGCTATTTAAATATTTCTCATATCAAAGGTAGGACCCTTTGTTATTTTTTAATTCCTGTATATACAGGCTCTTTATTACCAATGATGATGATGTTATTGATGTCAATATTGCTAATATTCTGTATCGATATGTTATAGATGTCTGTACCCCCCTGAAGAAGATCGTATACAAAATTATGATTGAAACGCGTTGGGGTTACTCTAAACGGTAATATCCACAGTATGCCATTTGTGGATTTCCTTTTGTTAAATGTTATATAGACATCTAATATGTTTTATTATTTTCGTGTACACCAGAGCTCTTGTTGTTGTTCCTCCTTTTCCACATGTTTCCCTTCCCATCCCCTTTTGTTATTGCTGCTTTTATTGATGCAATTTTACCCATTGAAAATAATATAAAAAAAGTATTTTTCATTACGTATAAGCCATTGGGAGTATCTTACATTTTGTTACATACATGAAGGACGTGACAACCACCCTATCACCCTGTCCCTGCCCTACCACATACTTGCCTCAATCCAAAGCACTGAGTGTAATTTCTGCCTGCAGTCTGGTTCCTCTGTTATCTGCATAAGTAATTTCTGACAGGCTGTGCTGACTCCGAGCTATCAAGGGGGATGGGGAGAGTAGCTAAAGCACACAGCCTGTGATTGACAGCCCCAGCTGTGCATGTTTCTCTATGCAATTGTGTGTGTGTGTAGGGGGGGGGGGTAGTACATTCCCTCCATTTAGGTTTCAGATTACACTCAGCCCTCCTCTCTGAGCTGTGCAATAAGTGACATCACATTCCCGCCCCTGCCCCTGGAAGAGCAAAAAAGCTGTGTAAATTCTGGACTTTTGCATCTTTCAGACATTTGGATGCATTCAAATGTCCAAATAAATAATAACGAATTTCAACTAATACGAAAGAAATTATAGGGGAATAGCGAATTTGACATGATTCGGTAATTAGTTAAAGATCTAATGAAACAAAAGGTCAACTCAAAGTAAATGTCACAGTCCAATCAGTTGATTAATTTTGTGCTGGAGGTTGGATTACTGGCAAAGTGCATTCCTGAGAACTGAGTGAGAATATTGTCATTGTGTGTGTGTGTTATTAATATATATATATTATATATATATATATATATATATATATATATATATATATATATATATGATCAGATATCAGATATATTTATATATATCTGTGTGTGTGTGTGTGTGTGTGTGTTTGGGGGTTCTGGGTAATTTTCTAGCAAAAAAAATGATGATTTTTACATGTAGGAGAGAAGTGTCAGAATTGACCTGGGTGGCAAGGGGTTACTTACCGTAAGTAAGATAAAATAATTATTATATATTGTTTTTAAGGTAATTTACTATATTTTCAAAAACTGTACTCAAGCAGGTGGCTTAACGGACAATTTACTGAAGTATGAAGTTATAACTAAACTAGTTATAACAAACTAGTAATTTCACAGTAAATATGAAAATAATACATTATTATGTTATAACATATAGCATAATAATATAGTTACATAGTAGGTGAGGTTGAAAAACGACAGTCCATCAAGTCCAACCTACTGTATGTGTGTGATTATATGTCAGTATTACATTGTATATACCTGTATGTTGTGGTAGTTCAGGTGCTTATCTAATATTTTTTGAAACTATTGATGCCTCCCACTGAAACCACCGCCTGTGGAAGGGAATTCCACATCCTTGCCGCTCTTACAGAAAAGAACCCTCTACGTAGTTTAAGGTTAAACCTCTCTTCTTGGGGGGCGTGGCCTGGACGGCAATGTGAGCGGACGCACTTAGACAGAGCTCCGTCAGTGATCCATCCTGAATGCAATATCCTGCACACCCATAACCGCCTAAACCGACACACAACGCGGGGAACAACCCCAGCCACCTTGGGCAAGTATGTCCCCACCGAAAAGAAACAACACGGCGTCCTCCTCCCTAGACAGGTACCGCCGAGTGGACCGAGGCCTGGAGGGACAAGATGGCGCCTCGGCGGCGTCTCCCGACGCGCAGCAAGCTGAACACGAGGCGGCCGACACCACCAGGGTCCTGGAGGCGATCTCGGTATGTCAAGCCACACTAACCTCCAAAATTGAGGAAGTAAAGGTGGACATCTCATTGATCCGGCAGGACATGACAAAGATCCGGGAGCGGGTCACAGAGACTGAGACCAGGATAAGCCGCGCGGAGGATATAATTCACCCCCTGCAACATAGCCAGGAAGACATGCAACGCCAGCTCCAGCAACTCGCCCAGAAGCAGGACGACCTCGAGAACCGGGCCCGCAGATCTAATATAAGATTTATTGGTCTGCCGGAGGGGTCGGAGGGCCCTGATCCGGCCACCTTTTTGGAGAAACTCCTTATCAATGCTTATGGCAGGGAGGCCTTTTCCACTGCATTTGTTGTGGAGCGCGCCCACCGCATGCCCGCTCGCCGCCCCCCTGAGGGTGCACCGCCTCGTACCTTCATTGCAAAGCTGATGAACTTCAGGGACCGAGATGCTATCCTGCGCCTGGCAAGAACCAAGGGGAACATTCCATTCCAATCGGGACACGTGATGGCCTTCCCAGACTTCTCTGCAGAGATTCAAAAGCAGCGGGCCCGCTTCGGAGAGATAAAACGGCGCCTAAGGGTTCAGAACCTGAAATATGCAATGCTGTTCCCAGCCCGACTTCGGGTGGTGGGTGAGAACCGAGCGCACTTTTTTGACGACCCGGCCCAGGCAGTGGCCTGGCTGGACCAACGTGAGGCGGAAAGAAACCGTCCCCCCAGCTAGACCTGCAACTCCTCGGCTCTACTATCTGTAAGTTGACTTATTTACATGTTTCCCCCTGTGAACAATGACTGCCTTATTATATCCACAAGGGATGGCATCCCGCATACCTGTAGAAATCAGCGCTCACACACCCAGAAAGTTCTGCCTTATCACGCTCTGCTTCTGTGAGCTTGGGATACGCCGGGACAGAACTGGGGTTTTTTTTCTCTTTTTCTTTTTTTTCTACATACGGACCCAACTGGCAGATTGTATCCCATCTACCAACCCACATCCAGCCCTGAAAGGTTCCCTTTGCTTTCTGGTGAGACGGGAGAGGAGGACATATACCACCCCGTGACACTGTCTTCTTATTTTTTGTTTCCCTTTATTTCTAATTTTTTAGGTGTGCCATGCATGACTAATACTAATCACGGCGGAGTGGTCGGCTGGGAATACTTTCTTGCTGACCACTGCCGAGCAATGTCGTTTGCTATTTACATTGCCGAATCTAAACCAGCGTTTGTTCGCCTCCACTGGTGGCACGTGTTCTGCTGATTGTATAGGCGGAGGTGCCCCCAGTGGACAAAGGTTAAGATGGTGCGACACACTTTTGCCTTCATGAGAGTACAGTTACTCTTTTACGGTCGCACAAGTTTTGGGATTAATGCCCCTACCAAGTTTGGGAGGTGGAGGGCAGGGAGGGGGGATGGGAAATATTGTTTGATGGTTATATGGCTACTGTTATATGGCACAAGTGAAAGCACTGATAGACGTCCTAAAGGTTGTAAACTACATGGCTGGGGGACTTCCGGGTCGTGGACAGATATGTCCTGGGCATTCCTCAGTGACATGCGTCTCTATAAATTTAGATGATCAAAAATGTCTAGTACAAAGTTTTTAGCATGGAACGTCAGGGGGATTAGAGACAAAATCAAACGATCTGCGATTTTCGGTTGCCTAAAATCCTATCGTGCTGATATTATAGTCTTGACTGAGATGCATGTCACTGGCCAACTCCAAAATGCTCTAAAACGCCCATGGATAGGATGGTCATATCACACCACACACACCCCATACTCACGGGGGGTCTCTGTCCTAATCGCCAAGACCACCCCGTTCAATTGTATATCAGTAAAGACTGATCCCCTGGGTAGATTTATATTTCTACACTGCACTATATCGGGTACGCAATACCTTATATTGGCCTTCTATATACCCCCACCATACACATCCGCCCTGATCAATGAAGGTCTCTTATACATGACAAAACACCCCCTATTACCAACCATTTGGCTCGGGGACTTTAACATGGTGCTGGACCCATCCATAGACAGGCTACAAACAAACCGAGACGCTCAATCCACCAGCACCACCAGACTTGGACGTACACTTACGGAATTCTCCCTAACAGACACATGGAGACACCAACACCCGGGTGAGAGAACATACTCGTGCTTTTCTGCATCGCACTCCTCCATGTCACGTATAGACATGATAATCACCTCAAACACTCTGCTCCCTCTCTTGACAAACGCAGGATACCACACAAGGTCCCTCTCAGATCATGCCCCATGTTGGGCCTCCCTGATATTATCCCCGCCGATTGGGCCTAGGATATGGCGCCTCCATCCCTTTTGGCTGTCGGCTTTGGAGGACCAGGAGGACATACCTGGTGAATGGCAGTATTTCTTCCACACCAATAATAACACTACCTCCGTGGGAATGATCTGGGAAGCATTCAAACTACACGCTAGGTCCTTACTGACTTCACGCATAAATAGGTTGAAAGCCAACTCAAGTAAGTTAATCCGTGAGGCAGCCGAAAAACTAGATGAGATCACACAAGACTTTAACACGGACCCCACACCAGACAAAGCCTCAGTACTTAAACTCCATACTCGAATACTAGATCAAATGCACTTTGAAAAGGCTAAACAAAAACTCTTTTTTACAAAACAAAGAATATTTGAACAGGGTGAAAGGGCGGGAAAACTGTTGGCCTATCTGGCCAAGCAGGACACTAGGCCCCCAGTGGTTGTCTCCCTAAGGGCCACGGGTGACATATTGCTTACCGACCCCAAATGAGTAGCGGATACATTTAGAACATACTATGCAGACCTTTATTCATCCAAAGTACAGGTCACCGCGGGGGAAACTAGAGTATTCTTACGAGATGTTCCATTTCCCAGGGTCTCGGATTCACAACGGGAGGCCCTTGAGGCCCCGCTCACCGTTGACGAGATCACGATGGCCGTGGCATCCCTGGCGCCTGCCAAGGCCCCTGGGATGGATGGACTACCATTAGATTTCTATGCCGCTTACTCGGAGGTACTGGTGCCCGAGTTATTGAAAATATACAACCACATCTTTGACTCTGAATCACTTCCCAATTCACTTAGACAGGCGGTGATCATAGTGCTTCCCAAACCGGGCAAAGACCCATTACAACCTGAATCTTATCGCCCAATTTCATTACTCCAGGCTGACATCAAGATCTTGGCAAAGATTCTGGCCATACGCCTAAACCAAATTATCCTGGCCCTAATTCACTCAGACCAGACGGGATTCATGCCTGGAAAAAACACGGCAATGAATCTGCGTCGTCTATATATGAATATCTCGGCGGCTCATGAGGAGATCGGAGGTAGGGTAGTGGTCTCACTCGACGCCGCTAAGGCGTTCGATTCCGTGGAGTGGGAATACCTGTGGGAGTGCCTGAGGGGGTACGGATTCGGACCTAACTTCATAAAGTGGGTTAAGCTACTTTATTACTTGCCTGAGGCCAGAGTGTCAGTAAATGGGTGCACATCAGACCCGTTTCCTCTTGAAAGAGGGACTAGGCAGGGATGCCCACTCTCCCCCCTCCTATACGCCCTTGCGGTGGAGCCCCTCGCCATATCCCTTAGAAATAACCCAGAGGTCCGGGGCTTAAAGATGGGTAATGTGCTGGAAAAGGTGAGTCTGTACGCAGACGACATGCTCCTATATTTGGAGGACTCGGGTCCATCATTACAGACGGCTCTCAACACAATTGAAAACTTTGGAAAGCACTCGGGATTACGCATAAACTGGTCAAAATCAAAAATTCTCCCACTAGATATATCATCACCCACTAGACTTTCAGCTAACCTCCCCTTGCAGAGAGTAACATATATTCAATACCTGGGTATAAAAATAACTAGAGATCCCACGGAATTCCTAGATAACAACATAGAACCATTGTTCTTATACCTCAAAACGCATATTCAGGTATGGGCACGACTCCCACTGGGTATCATGGGTAGGATCAACCTTATTAAAATGATCATAATGCCAAAATTTCTGTATGTCTTTTGGAACTCACCAGTACTTATCCCCCTAAAGATTTTCAAAACAATAGACAAAATCATTAACTCATTTGTATGGGGCTCAGGAAGACACAAACTAGCCTGGAACACTCTTAAGAATCCTACCACATCAGGAGGAACAGCCCTACCAGACTTCCATTCATATTATATAGCTGCACAACTATCACACTTCTATCATATTTATCACACAGACAGTGACAAATAGCAGACCCTGGTCTGCAATAAACCAAACAAGGTCACCCATACCCCCTTGCAGGTCTTATTCAGGAGTAGACAGTGCGGGAGAGGTAGGCCTGACCAAGTACCTCTCTTGAAACAGCACCAACATATATGGGAAATAGCATTAAAAATGACCGGGGCAGACTTCTTCCACTCCCACACCCCATTATGGCACAACCCGCAGTTAGGAGAGTTGGTGTCGATCCCTGGGGTGGTGGAATGGGCAGCGAAGGGTATAACCTTTTTACACCAAGTAGTCACCCCGTCAGGGGTAAGAAGCTTTAGATCCTTGAGTACTGAGTTTCAATTACCTCCACGTATGCTATTTAAATATAGACAACTCACACATGCCCTACAAACTCAATTTTCAAGTGGGTATCCAAATACACAAATGCTGTCCCTGGTGGATGTTATAACAGGGGCGGAACCATCGAAACTAATATCTACACTGTACCTAGCCCTCCGTGCACGCTCGGTAGCGGACATAATTAACACAGCAAAAAATAGATGGGAAGGAGACATAGGCCCGGTAGAAGATGAGGATTGGGATGAAGTCCTAGAAAACGTTAAAAAGACCTCCCCCAGGCTCCCGGAACGAATGACACAGCTATACATAATACACAAATCTTACCTCACGCCAGCTAGGCTAGCCAAATTCTCTCAAAACCAGGATACTCACTGTCCAAGATGTATGAGTCCAGTAAGCTCTTTTTTTCATCTCATATGGTCCTGTCCGGCTATTCAAACCTATTGGAACCAAATTATCACATTCCTGCATGATGATATGGGCTCCCCTGTTCAAGTGGAACCTAGGGTATGCATTCTAGGGTTGCTCCCAGACGTTACCATAGACAAATTTACCGCTACTTTCATTTATGAATCTCTATTCTGCGCCAGAAAACTGGTGGCAAAACATTGGATGAGGGCCTCCCCTCCTACTTTTCGGGACTGGATTAAAATGGTGAACTTATCCCTACCCTATAAAAAGGTTATATATAAACACAGGGGCTGTCCAGCTAAATATAATAGGATATGGGATAAATGGATTGACAACACCAACACATGTGAGGCATAGATTGCTGTATAGATAAGAGGCCTGTTGCCATGAACTGCCCAGAGAACAGTGTGGAGGTTTTGTATTGTCATGGAGTGGAGTACTGGGGTGAGGTTTTGTTCTATCAGCATGGATTAACAGCCATTACAGTAGTGCCAGAGTTCATATGTTAGGTTTAGTTTATTTTATTTATTTTGACTCTCAATACCGAAATTTGTACATGCATGTGAATACTTCATAACCATTCTTGTGACACGCACAAAGTACAATATTCTTGTATGTTATTTACCTGCACAATATTCTAAATAAACTTATGTTTATAATAAAAAAAAAAAAAAAAACCTCTCTTCTTCTAATTTATTGAGTGGCCGCGTGTCTTGCTAAACTCCCTTCCGAGAAAAAGTTTTATCCCTATTGTGGGTCACCAGCATAGTATTTGTAAATTGAAATCATATCCCGTCTCAAGTGTCTTCTCCAGAGAGAATAAGTTCAGTGCTCGCAACCTTTCCTCATAACTAAGATCCTCCAGACCCTTAATTAGCTTTGTTGCCCTTCTCTGTACTCGCTCCAATTCCAGTACATCCTTCCTGAGGACTGGTGCCCAGAGCTGGACAGCATACTCCAAGTGTGGCCGGACCAGAGTCTTGTAGAGTGGGAGAATTATCGCTTTATTCCTGGAGTTATGCCCTTCTTAATGCATGCCAATATAAATATCATATAATATATGATTTAGCTTGATTAAACAGTACCTCTCTCTTTCTTTCCCTCCCTGACCCCCACCCCCCATCTAGTTGTGCCTTATGCTCTCTTCTACATATAAATGTTCTGATTTTACCACAGATGTACATTGGTTATTATTACCCCCCCTTTTTTGGACAGTTGGGATTCTCTAGCTCACTACCCCCCTTGAGTCTACTGGTGATATAAATCTCTTTACCAGACACGTCCCCGCATGTTATCACAGGTCACCATATGCGTGTTGAATCTTGGGTCTTTGTGATCGCTTCCTCACGGTACTCAGTGGTTCTGATTGAGACGCACTATTGAAAAGTCTTTATGCAAAAATAATATTAATATGCTACTGTATGTTTGTTTTTTTGTTTTTTGGTGTATGTCCTTCTCCATTATTTCCCATTACAGGTAACCCAAACAAGCTCCTGAAGAAGCATTCAAATTTGCGAAACATGTAGAGCCATACCGAGCTATATCAGTTTGAGGTTATTTAATGGGAACGGAAGGGGTTTATCCCTCCCTCTGGTATAGGGGCTATTCCCTGATCCGTTCTCATACATTTATGTAGTGACATATAATACCAATTTCCGCAATGTACTGCGTTTTTTTTAAAATGTTTACGTTTATGTGATTCTTTTTAAATTTGTGTATAAATAAAAGTTTACATTTTTATGATTGGTGCCTACAAAGTCCATCTGTTTCGTTCTCCTGGGTATTTTTACCCCCTCCCCTTTTTTCTAAGACTTAAAATAGGACGTTGGCACTGCTCTACATATGAGACCTCCACAGTCCATCCTGTGATGAGATCTAATAACCCTCCAATCTTATACCCATAAACCCATGTTTTTCCCTTCTAATTAAGAGGGCTGGGCTTGAAATGCTGCCTCCACTGCATTTTTATTGGACAGCTGTTACTTTACCATTGGTCCAAGGCTCCAAGCTGAGCTCAGTGCCTCTGACAAGAAGTGAGAGGCACTGTGAGCTCATCCTCTTAGTCTGCTGCAAACAGAATGTGTATGCTTGTATTTAAACTGTCCACTCTGTATGTAGCTTCTGACAGGCTGCACAAGAAGCCCCGTATCTCCAGAAACATAGATGATAGGAGCCCCAGTGGTGGGGTAGGTCTTTGGCTACCTACCCCCCAAATTTGGGGCCTGTACGACCCTCGAAATTCGATCCTTTTATCTATTTATTTAATTTTTTTTTTGGCAAATGGGCCTATCTTAAGGTAAGGGGCCTGGAGCTGCAGCTCCAACAGCTCCTATGGTAATCTAGCCCTGCAGTGATCCACTGTTTTGCCATCAGATATCAGTCTGCTCAAGATATAAGGCCAGACAAGCCTGGACACACACTCTTTATGTGTCAGCATACATGCTGCTCCTGCAGCAAATCTATTCCTAGCAGCCATTCTCTACCAGGGTTCTCTAGAATCCTAGGGATCTTCCAGAGGTTCTTTGAGCTGTGGCTGATTGACCTCCAATTCAGTGGTGGTGCCGGGGAGGGTGGTTGGGTGTGCTATAGCATCCCCAAAATATCATTAAGCACCCCTTTAGCACCTCCTTTAGTTGCCACCATCAAGCTCAGACTTAGCAAAAATAAAGTACCAGAAACGCTATGTGTTCCAGCACACTGCCTGTGCAGCCTTGTTCCTCTTTCGACGGAATTATCGCCTGCCCCACAGATAATTTAAATTCCAGCAGCAGTGCAAGACAGATGATTCATTGGAGCAGGTGCTCAGAACTGAACACCAATTTCAGGGTTATTGATAGGGGCTATTACTGGCCCTGACATTTGCTGGAGGTTATTGCTGGAAGCTCTTGCAGTTTGAACAATCTGCAATTTATTTGAGGGCCTGCTTTGCTGAAAGTTCAGAGAGTAGAATTAGGGACTGTCGTCTGAGGATCTGGTATCACAGGGTTAATGTGTCACAAGCATATTGGAGGGGTTTTTGTCGCTACTGGTAGTGACACAGAAATTGGTGGTTTATTTTTGAGACTCAAAAATATTATGGTATCAGAACTCCATTTAAAATGGGATATAGTTTTCTTGGAGCAATATGTATCAGAACATATGAGCCCCCGGAGCCTCACATGGGATGTTCACGCCCAACAGGGTGATACCGACCTTGAGTCATGGTATATATATATATTTTGATGAGGCTGGGACAAAATTCTTGAATTTTCTCATTACCAGGAAGCGTAAATGCCTTTCTACTCTTGACAGAAAGATCAAAGAGCTTAAGGACGGTCTCCTGGTAAATAAAAATTCTATTGAATACAAAAGCTCACCTTATTAAGGAGGATAGAGATCAGAAAAATAAAAAACATAAGAAATACTCTAGGCATATTGGGGACTACAAATCTGGTACTGTATTTGGGTGGCAAAAATCACTTATAGCGGATCCAGCTATGGAGGTCAGTGCTGCCCCCTCAGGTCAACAAAATGGAGGGCCCACAGCTGATCATTCATCCCACCCAACCATTCCCCCAAGTATCAATACTAGCAAAGGGCATCCGCCTAGAGAGGATAATTCCTCTCAGAAAGGACGTTTTCCAGGCATGTATACCCCTAATAACGCACATAGAGGTAGAGGTCAACATTCAAATAGGAGGGGCGGTAGAGGCTCCTCTAGAGGTAACCACTCTGGTTCTAGGAATTCTCAGTATGAACATGAGACATATTACCAGAGAGGTTCCCCTGCGCGTCATTATGATGATCGCGGCACCCACCCCAATCCATTACCATATAACCATCCACCTTTCAATACGTATAATAGATTCTCTCCTCTTCGAGATCATTATAATGATGAGCCACGCTCATACGCTTATGGTAATATTGACCAATCCCCGTATGGTTATAACCAATCTAACCCTAACTTGCAGGGAAACCAGGTTTTTACAAGGAGCCCCACGGGTGAAAAAGGGGTCCAGACGTAAGAGAAGTTCCGGAGGAGGTATCAGAGGAGGAAAAAGAAGGAGAACATAAACTGTTTGGGAGTGTTCAACCTCAGTAACAAAGAACTCACGAAGGAAGAAAAATTTGTTCTTGATAAGGGCCTTAAATTCACCCCTCCCAGGAGACTCGATAAGTTTAATACCTTTATCGATATCCACAAATACATTAGAGAAGTAAACATCCAAAGGTATTTAATATCTAATCCCTGTAGAAATTTGGCTAGAGCAGCCACATCGGGAACAGTCCCTTCTGGATTGTCCAACACGTCTCTTTTTAATCCCCCTTCCCAGTTAGCCCCAGCTATCAAAATGTTTAGGAATTTGGTTCTGCAAGACCTTGCGAGTTTACCATTAAAAAGAACTTGGTGATACATCCCTCCAACAAAGGTGGAGGTATCGTATTATTGGATAAAACTGATTACGTTAATGAAATATACAGAATCTTGAGTGACCATGAAACTTGAAGGGAATTGCCTAATAACCCTACATTTAAATATAAGAAGGATCTCAACCTTTTGATTCAGAAAGGGTTTGACCAGCAATTACTTAACAACAAAGAAAAATCATTCCTAGTCCCTCTAGCACCAAGAATCCCGATGATGTATTATTTACCTAAAATACATAAAAGTTTAACTAACCCCCCCCCGGCCGCCCAATCGTTAGCGGGTTCGATTCCATCATGTCACGTATCGGTCGATACATTGACCATTTCCTCCAACTTCTTGTCCAGAAAACTCCCTCACATCTTAAAGATACGAGGGATACAATCGGATTGTTGGAAGCAGTGAATGTCAGTGGTGACTACATTATGGCCACGGCAGATGTAGCTTCACTGTACACCTGTATCCCCCATCATAAAGGTGTAGAAGTGGTATGCTCGTTTCTTAGAAGAGACCATACCATCACAGCTCCACAGGCCGACTTCATAATTGAACTGCTTGAGTTTGCTACTCATCACAACTATTTCTGTTTCGATAATCACTTCTATTCGCAACAGAAGGGGGTGGATATGGGGGAAAAATTTGCCCCTAGCCTCGCTAATTTGTTTATGGCCAAGTGGGAGGAGGATGTCTTCTATGCGGAACATCGGCCTGAGCTCATTTTATGGGCTACATACATTGACGCCATCCTCCTCCTTTTGAATCCTTGTCTCAGTTCTTTGCAACTCTAAATACAAACAATATAAATATTGTTCTATCTTTTGAATGCAGCCAGACCAAAATAAATGTTTTTGGATTGTGAAATAGAGCTATGTGCACATCAGTTTAGGTTTAGTACATATTTTAAACCTACTGATCGCACAGTTTTTTTCTTTTTTAATAAATCTGCAAAAATGTCAACAATTATGTGTTTTTCTGTCAATATGGGGTGCTGTGTGTACATTAATGAGGAAAAAATGAACTTAAATGATTGGCATTAGTAAATGGCTGCAATATAACAAAGAGTGAAAAATTTAAGGGGGTCTGAATACTTTCCGCCACACTGTGTATGTATATATCTATATATTTATATATATATATATATATATATATATATATATATATATATATATATATACTTACCAAGGATTGGTTGATGAGTTGACAGTTGCCCCAAAAAACGGTACTCTGGCACGAGTCTCAACCTATAAAAGGAATAGAGGATGCGTTATTAGTGGGCAGAAGACAACAGAGATCAGAAAGGAGCATATCTGTGCTTATCTGTTATGGAGCATTTACTTCGGCTAATGATGGACCGGGCCGCAGCGGAAGATGGTGATAGCTGGATTCATCAGTACCTCTCTCTTCCTGGACCTTCCTCTGTTCTGGGTCATTCTCCTGCCTTGCCCGCTTCTGTCATGTTCCCCCCTGGATCCATTGTGTCTGATCCCTCGGTGCCCTGAACTGAAGCGTCTAATCATCTTACTCCTTCCGTTCCTAATGCTGCCTCTGGATCTTCAGTGTCTCGGTTTCCTGTGTTGTCAGCTCCACCTGCATCATCTTCGTCTTCGGGCCGGCCTCCGGTCACGATTGACGCTCGGCCTTCAACTTCGGCAGAGATCGCGGACGCATGCGCAGTTCGTCCTCATCGAGTCCCACAGAGAGCTCACAAGCGACCTCGCAGGTTCGATACCCTGGCTGATCCAGTCACTAGGGGAACAGGAAAAAAGAGGTTATTTAAAACTAGAAAGAAAACGAGAGTTCCCCTGTAACGGGATTTTTAGGGCACCATGCAAGTCAATACAATGTAGATAAAATATATACTTTTAGTTAGCAGACGTTTTAGCCCCCCATTTAACGACTATGTTCAATGCAGTAAAAGATGGCCATGCTCTCACCCCTAACCTTTTAACTGCCAATATTGTTATGATTCCAAAACCCGACCGTGACCACACGTCTTGGACCAATTTTAGGCCCATCTCACTTATTAATGTAGACATTAAAATACTGACCAAGATCCTGGCCAATCATTTAAACTCCTTCCTACCACGCCTGGTCAAAAAGGACCAGGTGGGGTTCATTCCGGGGAGACAATCAGGAGACGCTATTAGACGTATAATACAGCTTCAGCACACAGCCCACAGCCGGTCTATAGCAACTATGTTACTGTCTCTTGACATGAACAAGGCCTTTGACACTTTGTCCTGGCCTTACCTGACAAAGATACTCAGCCACTATGGCTTCGGATCGTCATTGTTGCAATGGGTAATGGCACTATATGATTCCCCCCAGGCTAGGGTCAAATACTATGGTTTTGAATCAGTTCCATTTTCCATCAGGAGGGGGACTCGGCAAGGATGCCCACTCTCCCCACTCCTATTTATTTTGGCCATGGAACCTTTGGCAGAGGCGATCCGATCCCACCCGGACATAACTGGTGTTGAGATAGCAGGGACACCCCATAAGATATCACTGTTCGCAGATGATATTCTCCTAACCCTAACAAACCCTAGAATCACCCTACCTAACCTGTTCTCTTTACTAGACTCTTTTGCCTCCCTTTCTGGCTTGTCCGTTAACCCCACCAAATCAAAAGCCATGTCAATTAATCTTCGGTCCTCAGACTTGATAACCTTAAAAAACACCTTCACGTTCCAATGGCTGACCTCATTACCCTACCTGGGGATCCGGCTCACCCCAACCTACGCGGGACTCTATAAGGCAAACTTTCCTCCTATACTTAAGAAGCTGACGGACATGTTGTCCTCCTGGACTCATCTCCCTTTATCCTGGTTCGGCAGGATCGTGGCAATTCGTATGACATACCTGCCGAAATTACTCTACTTCTTTAGAGTCCTGCCGGTCCCGATCCCGCTGCATATCCTACGAATACATCAGCGCTAAATCCTGAAATTTGTCTGGGGTTCTACCCGCCCCAGAATAAATAAGCAAATACTATATGCCCGCAGAATCAATGGTGGACTTTCAGTCCCTAACCTACAAGCCTACTATATAGCTGCAAACATAGCCCCGTTATCCCAACTCCATGCACAACACCAAATGCCGCTATGGGCCACTATGGACCTAGTGGATTCACACCCAACACCAATCTCCTCATTGCCCTGGCTCCCTTCCACACATCGCCCTCTCGTGACAGGGCCATGTCTGGCCCATTCCCTTCGCATGTGGGACTCGGTAAAGTATTCGGCCGGCCTGATTTCTCCTCATCTACCCCTACTTCAACTTCTCCAGTGCCCATTGTTCCCACCAGGCTGCGAAAACCCCCAGCAATTCTCCTGGTGGAAGACAAACGGATTCACGGCCATTCACTCCTTTTTCACCCCCACCAGGATAATATCATTCGAGGCCCTACGCTTCTCTCATGATATCCCGTTACGCGAACACTATAGCTACCTACAGATTCGTCACTTTCTCCAGGGGCTTATAAAATCTCAACCGACCCCTTATGATTTGACCCCCTTCGAGAACTTCTGCAGAGCAAGACCCCAAACCTCGGGTTTAATATCACTGATTTATTCCTCTATTATTACCTCTAAAAAGCCACCGATATGGACCTGTCACCTTCAATGGGAAAGGGAACTAGGAAAACAGCTCGATCCGGAGGATTGGCAGGTCATGACTTTAGCAATATCCAAATGCTCAAAGAATGTCATCTTTTTAGAAAATGCCTATAAGATACTTTACAGGTGGTATTACACGCCTGCTAGACTGGCCCAGTTCATCCCAGCCTACTCTCCCTTGTGCTTCCGAGGGTGCTCCCAGGAGGGCACAATGACGCACATCTGGTGGACCTGTCCGAGGGTACGCAGGTTATGGATTAGAGTTTACTCCCTCCTCCGAAACATACTCCATGCTGACCTCAAAAAGGATCCGTTCGAGGCACTTCTCTGCAAACCAATTGCAGAGCTGCTTCGCCCGGAGCGCCAGCTGGCTCTGCATCTCTTTACTGCAACCAAACTAACGATAGCCAGGGCATGGAAGACACAGACACTAAGTTTTGAGGCGGTTAAGAATCGCATGGACGATATAATGGTTAATGAAAAGCTGACTGCTGTCCTTTCGGACACTCATGATAAGTTCCTGAAGGTATGGAGGCCATGGGTCGAATATACTAAACCTACCAGATTTGATACCACCCTTCTTCGGATTTAATGCACTCTTGCTCCCTCACCGCGAGGACCCACCCTTCCCCCTTTCTTCCTCTTCTCTCCTTTCCCCCTATTCTTTACTCCTCCCTTCTCAACCAATCTCTGCCCCTAGCTCTTCTTTAACCTCCCTCTCAAGACTGTTTTCAACCTCTGTTACATTCTTATTGTTTTGTTCTTCTTTGATTTACTAGCATACTTATTTTATTTATAAGATGCTAAACTTTTTGTTATGTTTATTCATGATGCATTATCTACACTGTTAAACTGTGAAATTGCTATGATTATCAATAAAACCCTTTGTAAAAGAAAATATATACTTTTATTACATGAACAGAAAACAAAACATGTACAAATCAGGACAAACATTTATGTACAAAATACACTTGAAACAAAGTACATCTAAATATGGATACATATGGAAGTTTGATGGGAAAAGAACCGTAGGTAGAGGTTAATGAATCTCACTAAACCGAACCAACGCATTTCAGAAAATCCTTCATCAGGGTTCATAGAGTGAGAATTGACATCTGGGGGATTACAAAGTCAAAGAGATAATAAACATCACATGTAAAGACCCCCCCAGGAAAAAACAGACAAAAAAAGAAAAGGAAAGAAAAAAAAACAAATCAAAACATAGACCTCACTTACTGCCAATATACAAATACAACATAAATATCCATGGCATAAAAACAATTTCACTGAAGTCTCCCCGGCAATGTACACCTGAAGATTGGCTAGAGAGTATCTCTTCCTGGGTTATATCGCGGAAGTCAAATATACCAGGGGGGGACAAAGTACCCCCAATGGCGCTGAGGGTTGCCGCACCCTAAAACCGGGTGCAGCGTCTGTGCGCAGGCTGGGGTCCGGACGGCTAGGGACCTGGAAACAAAGGCATAAGAGAGAGAGCGACACGACTGACCTTATCGACCGTATTGACTTGCCCACGGGTGTTATCCCTTCCCCTGGATTCTAAGGAGAGGCCGGCACAGGAGCAAAAACAAGGGTCCAAACGTAAGAAAAAGTCAGCACAGTTTCCACCCCCCAGTTCTAACCCTAATATTTCAACGTTTTTGAAACTAGTCCATAGGGAGATCGATAAGTTGTGTATTCGTTCCCCTAAAACTATAAATATCAACATGGCAGACAGACATGCATTAAAGGAGCTTAGTGACAACAAGTCGATAGTTATCAAGCCTTCGGACAAGGGGGGCAACATTGTCCTGATGGACAATGGCCAGTATACCTCCATGTGTCAACCTATGCTGGTTCCCCGCTGCCTTACCCATATATAATGTAATACATGGTTAATTTTTTGACCCTTTGGGGTATCTATTCACCTACAGACATATATATATATTTTTTATATGCAGTCTTTGCAGGGGTATAATCTTTTGGGCAGACATGGGACCCTTCAGTGGAACACAGGGGGTTTTTTCTGATTGTATATAATGTTATTGTCCCATTATTGATTTCTCTGTGCAACGATTTTACGGTCGTCTCCACTGCAAACCATTCACCTGTGTTTGAATCGGTCTTGGCTATATCCATATAGCTTTGTTATGCATTTGATGTATGCATCCAATTAGCTTTACTTATTCTTTGAATTGAACTCTTCTGTTTTTCTCTCTCAGCGGTGCACACATTGTGAGACATCACATTGGTGGATGCTGGCCTCTGTGTGCAGACCCGGCGCGGCAAAGATGTCCCCTTCGGGACATCGCGGGAGGAGCTGCCACTCTGGACGCTCCTCCATTCCAGCCCTGGGCCAGTCTCCCGACTGTCTCCAGGGATGGTTTGCCGTGCCGGTGGGAGTTGGCTGCGGCACGTCACTCCGCGGTGCCGTGACGTATGCCTGCGCTTGCGTTCCAGCTTGGCTGGCGCACGTACGTCGTCGGGGCTGGCGCCGCGGGGAGGCGTGGCGCAGCCGACTCTCAGGGGGCCCATTGGCGGAGCGGAAAAGACACACACCTCCATCGAGCTGACTACCAGTCAGCGGTTGATGGATGGGATGGGATGGGATGGGTTGGGACATCCCCTTTCTCCAGCTGATTCCCTTTTTGAATCAGCTGGCGGCCTCCTTTTGTGCTGTATAAGTAAGTCGGTTCACTCAGTCTGATCTCCAGGTTGGAGTGTGACGCTGAGTCTGTGCTGGCGGTTCTGGCTGTTGAAGTAAGTCAGGTATATATATCTTTGGGGTTATACTTAGGCCATTCATGGTCCCAACCATCCATGCCTTTTTTTTTTTTTTTTGGGGGATACCGGCCCGGTTTCTCTTCCTCACCTATTGTACTTAGCTTGTCCTATTCAGGCCTAACTCTGCCCCCTTGTAACCAGGCTCCTTCATCTTTTTACAGCCTGTTGGTCACAAGTCCAGACTCCCAGCTCTCCCTTATCCTATCAGCTGAAGGTTACACCTTTTGAATTTTGCTAACAGGTATGTTTCCCTTTTTGCTTTGGATCTTACCCCTATGTACTGTCTAGGATCAGACATCATAAATACATTTATTCTTGCCATTTCTTTTACACCACTCCCCCTCTCCCATCCTATACATGGTTATGTCTTTGTTTCCAGGTCCTTAGCCGTCCAGACCCCAGCCTGCACAAAGACGCTGCACTCGGTTTTAAGGTGCGGCGACCCTCAGCGCCATTGGCAGTACTTTGTCCCCCCCTGGAATATTTACCTTCCATGATACAACCCAGGAAGAGATACTCTCTAGCCAATCTTCAGGTGTACATTGCCGGGGAGACTTCCGTGAAATTGTTTTTCTGAAACGCGTTGGTTCGGTTTAGTGAGATTCATTAACCTCTACCTACGGTTCTTTTCCCATCAAACTTCCATTTGTATCCATATTTAGATGTACTTTGTTTCAAGTGTATTTTGTACATACATTTTTGTCCTAAATGGTACATGTTTTGTTTTCTGTTCATGTAATAAAAGTATATATTTTATCTACATTGTATTGACTTGCATGGTAGTACCCTAAAAATCCCGTTACAGGGGAACTCTCGTTTTCTTATAGATATATGGGATGTGGCACACCTTTCTAAATCTACTTCCTGTCAGATTCTCTCTTATTTAAAACTAGAGGTACTAGAGGTATCTCAGGAAGATGTGTTTAATGTTAATAATTATTCTGCTTCTCAATTTAACCCTTCTAGTGCTGTTGCTTCAACTGCAATGCCACAGACAACTTCTGGGGGTCCTTTAATGACAGCAGATCCCATTGTCATGGTAACTGGTAGTGGACAAATCTCTTGAGCAGGATGGTTCACCTCCATTAATGACGGAGTCGGTGGGCTCTCCCATTCCTGTGATTTCAACTCCTTCTGGGGAGTCTAATGATTTTTCACGGTTTAAGGATTTTCTATGTAAATTTTTCTCTAATTTTATGTACACGTTTGCTGCTTCTTTTGATACTGTTAAAAGTCAACCCCAGTTGAATTCTAATGTTGCTTCAGTGTGGCTGGATCCTTTATCTGAGCCAAATAGTGTCTCTATTGCTACTTCCATTGCTACAGCAACTGTAGCTCAAGATGCCCCTGTTGTAGGGATTTCTTCACTTGTCCCAGAATCTTGTTTAAAAAAAGTTTTGGTTCGCAAATTATCTCCTCTAGGCTTTCATTTATCCGGGGCGATAAAAGAAAAAAATTGGAAGGGGGAATTTATTGGATACAAAAATTTTCCAGGTTTTTCGTGGTTTTATTACGACGAGGCCTCTCACCAAAAATTATCTGTACACAAATCAATGAAGTTTGGGTACAAAGGATGTCGGCCTCTGGCTCAACCTTTTGATGCCTCAAAAACAAATGACAGTTAAGGTTAATACTTCTACTAATACTAACCTGTATAGACGAAGGGTGCGTTTTCATTTTAATGATGGGCTATGCAAATGGCCTAACAATTGATAATATAAGCATGAGTGTAGTTACTGTGCTGGTTCACACCCGGCTTCACATTGTTTTAAGAAATTGTTGCCCAGTAATTCTGCTCCGTCTAAGGAGCTTTTTGTTAAAAGCAACAACGCCAGTGAGAATAATAGACATGTTGCTGTGGCTTTAAATATATCCAGAGCCTCAGACGGTGCTCGTCTTGCGTGATGGTTTTTTATTTGGCTTTCATTTGCCTTTTTCTGGAATAGGTTGCCGCATCTTTCCAAATCTAATAACTTTGCACTATTTGGATGATTTTCTTTTTATTGGTAAGGCTAGTTCGACTGATTGTATTTATTTACCAAATTTAGGATTGTGTGTAGAGAATTTGGTATTCCATTAGCTCATGAGAAGTCTGTCTACCCTATGTCTTGTTTGGAATATTTGGGTATACAGATTGACACGGTTTCGATGGAATTTCATCTACCGGAAGAGAAGATTAATAAAATTCAGATATTATTAGACTCGGTTCTTTCTAAAAGTAAAGTTCGATTGAAAATCTCGCAATCTTTGCTTGGTTTATTGGCATTTGCGTCTAGAATTTTACTGATGGGTCGCGTTTTTTCGAAAAGATTGTATGGCGCTATTTCTGGAATTTCCTCTCCTTCTCATTTTGTGCGGATTACATGTGGAGTTAGGGATGATCTTAAGGTTTGGTGTTGTTTTTTATCGACATTTAATGGTTGTTGTTTATAGCAGACTCCTTTTTGTGCGGCTTCTGTGCTTCATCTGTATACTGATGCCGCTGGATCTTGTGGCTATGGTGCTTATTGGAATGGGCATTGGTCTGCTGATTTATGGCCTGATTTTTGGAAGGATTCTCATTTAACATCTAACGTTTTATTGGAGATTTCTCCTGTTTTAGTTGCTTTGGAATTGTGGGGTGTTCATTTTCAGAGATCGCCGAATTTTACTTTACTCTGACAATAAGAGTGTTTTTGCTCTTAATTGTTTATCATCTAAATTTCTTACTGTTCTTGCTGTACTTAGATTATTGGTGTTTAAATGTTTAGACCTTAACCTGTGGCTTGAAGCTAAATACGTTCCTGGTAAAGATAATTTAATTGCTGATGCTTTGTCCCGCTCTCAGATTCAGGAATTCAAGCGCTTGGTGCCAGATGCAGATCCAATTGGCCTGTTATGCCCTCGACACTTATGAGACCTTTGGTGAATCCTGTCTTCATAGCTATTAAGGCTTCTTTGTGGGTGGGGTATAAAGCCGCGTGGTCCTTATGGTGTTCCTTCTTGTTTTTGTCTGGTTAACGTCTAACACCCTTTTCTAAAGGATTAGTTTTCTCCTTTCTTCATTTTTTAATGTCACGTGGTTATTCACATTCGCATATTGTTAAGACTCTATCAGGTGTTTCCTTTTTTATCTGTATGCAGGGTGGCAGATCCTGTTTGTCCTTTTTTCTCTGTTAAACATGCTTTGAAGGGTTACAGAAGAAAATACTTGGTTTCTGATACGAGATTACCAATCTCTGCTGCTCTTTTGGGTCGTATTTGTGACGTTTGTAAGGATGTATGTTATTCCCCTTATGAATCCTTATTGTTCACTTTAGCCTTTTTGTTTATGTTTTTTCTGAATCACTGCCACATAGAATTGCTGATGACACTGGTTGATTGTTTAAGGATATCTTTCTTAAACTGGATTTTGTTCAAGTTTTGTTACATAAAAGCAAGACTGATCCTCTGGGTCATGGTCGATGTATTACTCTGCAAGCTAATCCGGGTGCTCACTATTGTGTTTTCTCATTGATACGCCAATTTTTGGAAGTAAGACCTGTGTCTCATAAACAATTTCTGATTCATGTCACGGTGCACCGGTGACTATTTATCAATTCAAGGCTGTTCTGCGTAGATGCCTTAAAGCATTACGTTTAGAACATCTACGAATATCATCTCATTCATTTTGTATAGGTGCAGCCACTGAAGCTGCTATGATTGGTCCTAATGAATCTGTTATTAAAAAGATTGGAGGTTGGCGGTCTAATTGTTGTAGAGCATATGTTAGACCTAATTTTTGTTTTTAATTTTAGATGCTCTCTGTAACATCTGGATTATTGGACACTCCTATGTTTTTTGGGCTCAGAAGAGAGCTGAGTGGAGAGTCCATGGTAATATTTGTGATTACCTTCTTCTGGTTTTAATATACATTGGTATGGAAAACGTGGTATGCGTTGGAGCGATTTATGTCCTGTTTTATCTCATTTACATGATTGCTTGCCCGTACCTTAGGTCATTATCATACATTTATCTGGTAATGATCTTGGTAAACGCAAAACGTTAGAGTTGATTTCTCAAATTAAGCTTGATCTGTTATGCTTGCATGCTATTTTACCTAATACTGTCTTAGATTTTTGCTGAAGTAATCCCTCGACTTGATTGGTTGTTATGCTCTGAGCGTAAGTATTTGGAAAAAAATCATAAAAAATGTAATAGGACTATGGATACATTCATGCCTTTGGTTCATGGTTTTTCGTTTCGACATGTGAACTTGGAAGGCGGTTTGCCTGCTTTCTATAGACCAGACAATGTGCATTTATCTGATATTGCTCTTGATATCTTAAATTTAGATTTTAAAACCTGTGTTGAATTGGCTGTTGCCATAGTGGGGTGCCAGGCTCATTAAGGATTGAGCCTGGCGTATGGGACATTAAGTCAAGCTTAAATGGCTTAGCTATTTATATATATATATATATATATATATATATATATATATATATATATATATATATATATATATATATATATATATATATATATATATATATATATATATATATATATATATATATACACTACCGTTCAAAAGTTTGGGGTCACATTGAAATGTCCTTATTTTTGAAGGAAAAGCACTGTACTTTTAAATGAAGCTAACTTTAAACTAGTCCTAACTTTAAACAAATATACTCTATATATTGCTAATGTGGTAAATGACTATTCTAACTGCAAATGTCTAGTTTTTGGTGCAATATCTACATAGGTGTATAGAGGCCCATTTCCAGCAACTATCACTCCAGTGTTCTAATGGTACAATGTGTTTGCTCATTGGCTCAGAAGGCTAATTGATGATTAGCAAACCCTTGTGCAATCATGTTCACACATCTAAAAACAGTCTAGCTCCTTCCAGAAGCTACAAAACTGACCTTCCTGTGAGCAGATTGAGTTTCTGGAGCATCACATTTGTGGGGTCAATTAAACGCTCAAAATGGCCAGAAAAAGAGAACTTTCATCTGAAACTCGACAGTCTATTCTTGTTCTTAGAAATGAAGGCTATTCCATGCGAGAAATTGCAAAGAAATTGAAGATTTCCTACAATGATGTGTACTACTCCCTTCAGAGGACAGCACGAACAGGCTCTAACCAGAGTAGAAAAAGAAGTGGGAGGCCGCGTTGCACAACTAAGCAAGAAGATAAGCACATTAGAGTCTCTAGTTTGAGAAACAGACGCCTCACAGGTCCCCAACTGGCATCTTCATTAAATAGTACCCGCAAAACACCAGTGTCAACATCTACAGTGAAGAGGCGGCTGCGGGATTTTGGGCTTCAGGGCAGAGTGGCAAAGAAAAAGCCATATCTGAGACTGGCCAATAAAAGAAAAAGATTAAGATGGGCAAAAGAACACAGACATTGGACAGAGGAAGACTGGAAAAAAGTGTTGTGGACGGATGAATCCAAGTTTGAGGTGTTTGGATCACAAAGAAGAACGTTTGTGAGACGCAGAACAAATGAAAAGATGCTGGAAGAATGCCTGACGCCATCTGTTAAGCATGGTGGAGGTAATGTGATGGTCTGGGGTTGCTTTGGTGCTGGTAAGGTGGGAGCTTTGTACAGGGTAAAAGGGATTCTGAATAAGGAAGGCTATCACTCCATTTTGCAACGCCATGCCATACCCAGTGGACAGCGCTTGATTGGAGCCAATTTCATCCTACAACAGGACAATGACCCTAAACACACCTCCAAATTGTGCAAGAACTATTTACAGCAGAAGCAGGCAGCTGGTATTCTATCGGTAATGGAGTGGCCAGCACAGTCACCAGATCTGAACCCCATTGAGCTGTTGTGGGAGCAGCTTGACCGTATGGTACGCCAGAAGTGCCCATCCAACCAATCCAACTTGTGGGAGCTGCTTCTAGAAGCGTGGGGTGCAATTTCTCCAGCTTACCTCAATAAATTAACAGCTAGAATGCCAAAGGTGTGCAATGCTGTAATTGCTGCAAAAGGAGGATTCTTTGATGAAAGCAAAGTTTGATGTAAAAACAATGTTATTTCAAATACAAATCATTATTTCTAACCTTGTCAATGTCTTGACTCTATTTTCTATTCATTTCACAACGTATGGTGGTGAATAAGTGTGACTTTTCATGGAAAACACAAAATTGTTTGGGTGACCCCAAACTTTTGAACGGTAGTGTATATATAGTTATTAAGAGGATTTTAATATATGCTATGTATACTGATTACTTACAAATTTATTGTAAGTTGATATAAATTGGTTTAATATTTATACCTAGAAATAAAGGGCCACGGCCAATTTAAACCACAGGTTTTGATTGAAGTGTTTTTTATTATTTATTTAACTAATTGAATATTTTGTTTAAATAACAATTGTTATTGAGTTCTGACTACGATCCCATGGTTTTGCACAAAATTGTGTGGAACAGTAGGGCTGATTTACGAAAACTGGGGAGTGCAAAATCTATGCAGCTCTGCATAGAAAACAATCAGCTTCCAGGTTTTATTGTCAAAGCTTAATTGAATAAGCTGAAGTTAGAAGCTGGTTGGTTTCTATGCAGAGCTGAACCAGATTTTGCACTATCCAGTTTTAGTAAATCAACTCTTGTGTGTCAAATGCTGATAACAGGCAGCCTCATCCAAGGAATAAAAACACTCTATAGGAACAGTCAAGTATTTCTACAAGATGTGCAGGATACACACTAGTAGTTGTGCTGGTTCTTACGAATCTATTGGGTCCTCGGGCTCTTACACTCCAGTTAATTAATTCACACTGTTGGCTTTTGCTGACACAAGACCTGAATGCAATGTCAGAGCTTGCAGATATGAATATATTGTACTAAGTATGCACACAAGCTCAGACGCACCCCAGGCACCTGGAGCTATATTCTCGCCTACTTTCTTTTTTACAACTCATTACCACAGGTTAGAGCATTAACAGCTTCCAGGAACATCAGGTAAATATTCCCACAAGCCACAAGACCAGAGTTGGGGTGTTTCAGCTGTGTTTCAGCTGCTCCCAAAATAGTCATTTACTGCATATTTTCCTCACCTGTAGGAGGGCCTGTGCTACGGCTTATGTTGATGACATTCGTTTGGGATGCTTCAGCGATCATTCAAAATGTATTCACAGGTGCATTTGGGTTGCAGTTGACCTCTTTCTAACTTCCATGTGACCAGGTTTTACGTTCTTATAGATTGCTTTAGACAGATTTTACATTTCCATACCAAACAAAAGCTCCTCAACACAGGCCCCTAGAAAGGTTTCCCATACTTGACTACTGAAAGAGATAGAACAATTTTTTTTGTTGGGGAACTCCATTAAAAGAATACAGGAGTTGACTTTGGAAGCCTTTACCTTACTCCTCGCAGTAACAGGACATTAGTAACATATATAAGGTAGAAAAGGACTGGGCCAGATCTAGCAACAATAGATACTATTTGCATTACGATGTTGCCTGGGTTTTGAGGTGCCCAGTGAGTTTACAGGGCTACAGGTGAAAGAGGCAAGTGTCTTCTATTCAGAGTAATTGAGACTTTAACCACTTGCGGCAGGTTGGCTCGGCTGCGCAAATCAACATAGCTGTACATCGGCCGCTTTAAGACCAATAGCAGGCGTGTGCGCATCACCAGAGCCGATGCGTGTGGCCAGCCACCCGCGATCGCTCCACAGGGAGTCAGAATGGGGATCTTTCAATGTAAACAAACAGATTAGTCCTAATGATCAGAAACAGCGATCTCTTTCTACTGCTTGTCAGTACACTGCCCTCACAGTTAGAAACACCTCCCTAGGGAACACTTAACCCCCTGTTAACCCCTACCCTGCCAGTGCCATTTATACAGTAATCAGTGGATATTTTTAGCACTGATCACTGTATAAATGTCTCTGATCCCAAAAAAGTGTCAAAAGTGTCCAATCTGTCCGCTGCAATGTCACAGTCCCGCTAAAAATTGCTGATCGCCGTCATTACTAGTAAAGAAAAAAATAATAATAAAAATGTATCCCCTATTTTGTAGACGCTATAACTTTTGTGCAAACCAATCAATATACGCTTATTGCGATTTTTTTTTTTTTCTAACAAAAATATGTAGAAGAATACATATTGGCCTAAACTGATGAAGACCCTGCCAGTGCCATTTATACAGTAATCAGTGTCTATTTTTAGCACTGATCACTGTATAAATGTCTCTGGTCCCAAAAAAGTGTCAAAAGTATCCAATCTGTCCGCTGCAATGTCACAGTCCCGCTAAAAATTGCTGATCGCCGTCATTACTAGTAAAAAAAAAAAATAATAAAAATGTATCCCCTATTTTGTAGACGCTATAACTTTTGTGCAAACCAATCAATATACGGTGCGCTTATTGCGATTTTTTTCAAAAAATAAAAACCGTAGAAGTTATCAAATACCACCAAAAGAAAGCTCTATTTGTTTGAACAAAAGGACATCAATTTTGTTTGTGTACAACGTCGCATGACCGTGCAATTGTCAGTTAAAGTGACGCAGTGCCATATCACAAAAATGGCCTGATCATTAAGGGGTAAATCCTTCTGGGCTAAAGTGGTTAAAGGGATAGTCCTACTTATGCAGGTAGGGGGCGCCTTTAGATAAAAACAATCTGTGCAGCTTCGACCAAATACACTTTTGCCATATGTATAGACCGTTTATGTACCTCCTGAAAGCAGACTGAACGATTCCCAAAGATGGCATCATCCCATCCTGCCCAATTGCTAGGATGTTGCTAAGACACTTTCAGCTGATTCAAACTCGTTTGCATGTGCTCTCTGTTTCCTGTTGCAGTAGCTCTAAGCTCAGTGAAGCGGCGGCAGAGGAGATAGTGGACCACACATGTGCGGGGATTTGGGTGCTCGCTCCTGTGATGGTGGGGATGAGAAGGAATGGCTTGGAGTGTCATGGCAATGTCTTAGCAACAAGGCAGGACAGGAAAATGCCATCTCTGGGAGTTTTTTTTAGTCAGTCTTCAGGAGGTTTATAAATGGCCTACACCTACAGTAAGGGCATTATTCGACTTTAGTCAACTTAAGTCAAATCTGCACAGTTTGTTTTTATGTACAGGGGTCCCTTACCTGCATAGGCAGCTTTTTAGTAAAGGTGAACTAAACCTTTAAAAAAGCATTTACCACAGCTTTGCTTTACAGTGTACTGTATGTAAACCTTAACAATAAACTTCTCTTTCCATCCTTTTGGTCTATTAAATATACTACTAAAAAGCATTTAGTTTTATCTGTTTTATAAGTGCAAAATGCCTGTGGATCTTGTCATAAATTCAGAGCTTGCCTGTGTTATCTCAAAGAGACTATTTAGGCCTCTATGTTTTTATCTTGGACCGCAAGTCAATTAGTCCCTATTGGAGTGGATAAGTACTTTAGCAAAAAAACAATGGGCAGGGCTGACACCACTTGTTCTACAAAAATTCTGTGTGTTTTCAGCCCACGATAGAAAATGAAGAGTTGGCAGATCAGCAGGTATTTTTCAGGATCTTTGAAGTGTCATTAAACCCACAGTCACCCTTTCACATGTATGATAACTTTACATAGCAATATAAGCATTCGTAATCATAACTGACTTTTCCACATACTTTATTTTGTTCTTTATAGATGCTGGTCATGTGACCTTTATCCACTTGCTCCACACCATAATGTACAATCGATTACTTATGCAGACATCAACGCAGGAACTTTTCTTGTGGCTGCCCACCGTTGATTGTCACTGTTGCAGTCACAAGGTTTCATTGAAAAAAAAAAAAAAATTGATATTAAAATAAAATGCCAATCCTGCAAGCTATTATTAATCCTGAAAATAACAGCTGTAATACAATTTATTAAATATTAAATATGTTAACTGGTGGAGGAGGGGTTTGTTCTGAAGTACAGCCCCAGTCATCATGTGGGCCGTATAGGAGGAAAGAGGGGGCGAATGTCACTCAGGTGGTTTGTGCACCCTGTGTGACTCTTTTCCTCGCTTGTGGGGCAGCTCCAGCTGCTTGAGTGACATGCACATAGGAGGGGTACATAGGAGAAATGAAGGAGTGAATGTCACTCAAGCAGCTGGAGCACATAGGGCGGTGCCAGCCGCTTGAGTAACATTTGCTCCCTCTTTCCTCCTATGCACCCCACATGACTGGGGCTGTACTTCAGAACAAACTCCTCCACCACCAGTTAACATATTATTATTTAATAAATTGTATTACAGCTGTTTTTTTTTCAGGATGAATTGTGGCCTGCAGGATTGACATTTAATTATTTCATGGGGCAAAAAAAAAAGAAAATGAGTGCCTTCTCCCAGCAGGCTGTAGGGGGAGCATGCGCACCAAGTGTGGCAACACAGCGACAACAGGATCGGCTGCAATTAGGTTGACACAGACAACACAGGTATTTAAAAAAAATAAAAAATAGACGATAACATACATATGCAAACAGGTACAAGGCACAATTTTAATGATATAAACACAAAGGTTTTTTGAAGGTTTATTGACACTTTAAAAGGATAAAACATGGGGAAATGTCCATGTTGCAGACCGGTGCTGTATGTGTGTTTTTTTGCCTTGACATACACTTTAAGACTTATGGGTAAAAGTTTGATTAGTTCAGTATCAGCATTATTGTGGCAGCCATCGATGTTCTGTCAGGCTGGGTTCACACTAGTGCAAATTGGATGAGGGTTTCCCCACATCCAATTCACATGTTAGGAGACTGTGACCAGCTTTCAATGGAGCCGGTTCACACAGCTCCGGGATGGCTGCAGAGCGGATTGCACAGGAGTCCTGGGGGTCTTCTGGCTCATTTCAGGTTCAAATCCAGTCAAAAATTCGTCCCTGATTCATCCCTGAAATGGAGAACAGGGACGCACCAGACCCCTGCTGTGGGCCGCTCCACACAGCAGTGTGAACCCAGCCTAAGGCTATCTTAAGCAGCCCATAAATGAATCAGGTTTTTTTTTTTTTGTTTAATCAGCGGGTTGAACAAATAAACTGACCCGATTCCCCTATCCACACATTTGATTTGGATAGGGGAATCCTCCCCTCTGTGTCATTGTATTCTGACAGTGGGGAGACTTGATCCTGACATCAGAATACACTGATCAGCGTTGTAGGTTTTAGCCTGCGGTGCTGATTAAGCGGGGAAAATCCAGCAGGGTGGTTGTACAACTTCTGTACAATCACAGTTCCCATACATGGATCAAAATTTGGTTGGTTCCTGCTGAAGCGGCAGAATTTCAATCCATGCATGGCTGGCTTAAAGCGGAGTTCCGCCTGTGTAAAAAAAAAAAAATATATAAGTCAGCAGCTACAAATACTGTAGCTGCTGATTTTTAATATATGGGTACTTATCTGTCCAGGGAGACTGTGATGCCGGCATCTGAAGCCGACCCGTCCCTCGGTTCCAGTTGCAGGCGCCGGCATCCTTACTAAGGGAAACAGGAAGTGAAGCCTTACTGCGCATTCGCCAGTCCCGCTGCGCTTTCTGAATGGTCCCTGCTGTCTTCTGGGACCTGTGTGTCTCCCAGAAGGCAGCGGAGGGAAGGAAGAGGGGCCGGACATTGTGTAGTTCTCCGCACAAGATTGCGGCAATCTTTCCCTGGAAGTGGGAGCAGATACCTGGATTTGACAGGTATCCGCTCCCCCCTGAAAGGTGTCAAATGTGGCACCGGAGGGGGGAGGAATCTGATCTGCAGAAGTTCCATTTCTGGGTGGAACTCCGCTTTAGGTTTTGTCACAGACAACTGTGCAAGTAACGAGTGACAATGATTATCAGCAAAGTTACAACATTAACAAAGGAGATAGTATTGGTGTGAGGTGTGGTTATTCATTGCAGTAGCACAAAAAAAGTTACCATGGAGATATTTAAAAACAAAACAAAACAACCAGCTCTGTACCTCAGTATCACAGTAATGTGATAGCTTGGTGAAACAACAAGAGACTATTTTTTCTTAAAGTGTAACTCCACTTTCGTGGGGAAAAAAACTATTAAATAAATAAAATAAAAAATTATATAGCAGGGCGTGGCCTGGCACCGGAGCGAGATGGCTGCTTAGTGGGAGACCTCCGCCATCCAGGGCTTCTTTTCAGCTTCAGTAGCAGGTAAACCTAGATCTACGAGCGGTAAAATGACGGGTAGGAGCCAGCAAGCCACCTGCTCTCAGCTGGACTCGTCTACACAGCTGAGCAGGAACATACCAGCGATGTTCCGCACCCAGCACATGGACTTAAGCTGCGAAATGTAGTTTAACTGGCTATGCAGCCATGGCTGACGCACCTGCAGTCTCCCAGGCAGGCTTGTCCTCCTCACGAACCTCTCCCTTCCAATGCCTGGCGGACCTCCAGAGTGTGGCCCTGGACATCAAGAGCGGCAATTGCAGACCTAAAATTGGAGCTTAAAGCCGTTGCCTCGCGGGTGGAACATGTGGAGTCGGTGGCCATGACACATGGTACAGCCATACACCAGGTGCAGCAGGCAGTAAATGTACACAGCCAGCATCTCTTGGACATGCACAGGCATATGGAGAATCTCCGTGTCAGGGGGATCCCGGAGTCAATTTGAGGGCCCCCAATTGCAAGCTGTGGTCTGGGCTATATTTAACACCCTTTTGGGTAGACCACCAGATGCACCAGTGGAGATGGAGAGATGCCACAGAGCGCTGAGGCCAAGGGGTGGAGACGCTGATCCAACCGGGAATGCTGTTTGCTGTCTGGTCAGCTTTACCCAGAAGGAAGAGATCCTACGTCTGGCCCGCAATCATGTCCACCTGAAACATGAAGGGGCACGTATCCAGCTATTCCAGGACTTGTCCGCCATTACCCTACAACACAGGAGGGAGCTCCGTCCTCTTCTACAAGTTCTGTGAGAGAGGCATATTCCCTATTAGTGGAAGTTCCCATTCTGCCTTCAAGCGACGAACGGCAACTGCACGGCTCAAATGAGAACGCCAGCGGACTTGCGGCCTTTCTGTGATACCCTTGGCATCCCAGTGGCCAACTCGCCCCCGAGGCGCAGTGGTGACATGGAAACCGATGAAAGTCCACGTGTTTCCCCATCATCTGCCAGGCGCAAATCTGACCACTGAGTCACAGGTTCCGAGATTGTGAGCTGTTCCATCGCTTTTACTTGTCCCTTTGTATAGCATGTGAGGTAAGCTGGGTCACAACTTTGTGCCTATGGCCTGCACTTGGCGACTGACTTATGAGGAACTGTGGGGGTTCTTGACACCTGCTCAGGTATCTTAATGATCGCTGTGATGCGCACTAGTTCATGCTGCCATTGACAGAAGTGATTTCAAACTTGTTCATGCAGTACTGCCATCAGAGAATGCAACGGGTGATCTTACCAAAGGTCCCTGAACTGGTGCTACGCAAAGGTACGCCACTACCTGAGATCTTAACACCCTTGTGCTATTCCCGGCTCAGGTCCAATCACAAAGAGAACTCTCTCATCCAAGGCGGGAGTTGAGTCTTGGAAAAATGTGTGCTCTTTCCCCTTTTGCTACACTAACTCTCTAGGCTAAAGGTGGGCAGTCACTGACTGATAAGACTGGCAATCCCCTGCCGTCTACTTAGCTTATGCTACCCACACACAGTGTCCGGTTTCCTGGGCATAGCTATCTCAAGGTGTTATGTCAATCAGGCTTCTGTCGGTGGCTGCAGCATTGGAATCTCTGATCCTGATATCACCCCATAGCCAAACACCCCCAACCCCCTTACCCCCCCCCCCCCCTTATAGCCCTTGCACACTGGGGCGGTTTGCAGGCGCTATTGCGCTAATAATAGCGCCTGCAAACCGCCCCGAAAGTGCCGCTCCTTGCATTCCAGTGTGAAAGCCCCGAGGGCTTGCACACTGGAGCGATGCGCTGGCAGAACGGTAAAAAAAGTCCTGCCAGCAGCATCTTCGGAGCGGTGAAGGAGCGGAGTATATACCGCTCCTTTACCGCTCCTGCCCATTGAAATAAATGGGACGGCGCGGCTATACCGCCGGCAATGCGCCTCTGTAGAGGCGCTTTGCGGTGGTATTTAACCCCTTCTCGGCCGCTAGCGGGGGGTGAAACCGCCCCGCTAGCGGCCGCATACCGGCGGTAAAACGCCGCTAATAATAGCGGCCTTTTACCGCCGCCCCCCGCCCCAGTGTGCAAGGGCTCAAAGGGGGCCTGGACTTGCCAATTTGTGGCTGTAGGCCATGCGTCTACAGTTTAGAGACTCGTACATTATGCCACTGTCTAGGCTCTAGTGATGAGTGTCTAGCTTGGCTCAGCAACTCAGCAAGATTGTATTCTGTTTGTTCCTTTTACAGATGGTGTGTCATTTCATTGAATTGCCTCATTCAACATTATGACAGCTTAAAGGTCACTCTGGAGATGTTGGGCTCTATCCCTTGCATTTATGACTGGTTGTGGATGTGAGGGATAGTCGCCCCAGAAATCCCAGAGTCGGGGGAGGTCCTTACCCCATTCTCACTGGCCCTTATATGCTATAGGTGCTTGATCCTTGCCTCTCTTTCTCTTTACTTCCCCCCCCCCCCTTTTTTTTTCTTCTTCCTCTGTCCCCTACCCTCCTCCCCCCTTTTTTTCCCCCTCCATTGGAAATCCGTGGCACTGACAAGCACCTCTAACCACTGAACATGCCTTCTGCGGTGCAATCATCGACTCCTCTATCGCTTAAGGTTTATTCCTTGGATGCTAAAGGCCTCAACATCCCGGAGAAGCGTAACAGTATTCTTGCTGAGGCATACCGCCATAGAGCTCAAGTGATATTTCTGCAAGAAACCCACTTTAAATCAGGTTCAATTCCTCGCTTATCCAATAATCAATTTCTGGAGGTCTATCACGCGACTTTTCCGGACTCCAAAACAAAAGGGGTTCCAATAGTGCCAAAACCTTTCTGTTCCGCCTTACTGACCAAGTCCTCGACCCGGAGGGCAGGTTCCTGCTCTTAAAGGGGACTTGGAAAAATAGGTCAGTGACTTTGGCAAACATATATTGCCCCAACTCTAGACAGGTGACCTTCTTAAAAGAGGTCCTTCTGCAGCTCACCACATTCCAAACGTGCCTTTTGATACTTGGGGGGAGACTTCAATATGGCCTTAGACCTGCTCCTCGACACCTCCACAGGTACCTCTTCACTCTCATTCTCTGCTCTATGCCAGGTTAAGCTTGCTTTAGCCTCCCTTGCGCTCCATGACACCTGGCGAACGTTATACCCACAAGGGAAAGACTTCACATTTTTCTTGCCTCCACACGGCTGCCACTCGAGGCTGGATTATCTATTTATCCACCAGACAGATTTGACCTTCCTCCAGGACGCAACCATTGAGAGTATGTTACTCTCCGACTATCATCCAATCATGCTGACTTTGCAGTTTCCACAAAGGGAAATGACTACCAGGATTGGAGACTGGATGCTTCCCTCCTCACTGACCCTGGAGACCTGGCTGACATCCATGGGCGTCCGCAGAATTTTTTTCAGGGGGGGGCATCATTTTAAGGTCACCAATGCTCCGCCCCTTTTCGATAATGTCATGAAGGGGAGGGTATTAGTCATTAACACATAAAGCGTGATAACCCTCCCCCTTCCACTGCCACATTTGGCAGTTTGTTTCTGATATAATAATCCCCAATATTGGTGTCAGTTTCTGAATAATAATTCCCAGTATTGGTGTCAGTTTCTGCAATAATAATCCCCAGCGTTGGTGCAGTAGCTGCAATATTAGCCCCAGCATAGATGGTCAGTGGTGATATGCTAATTTAAAACCATGCAGCATGAAGGAGCTAATTAACACTGACATTGGCCACTAATTCAGCTCAAGGGGTTAATGAACACTGCTATTGATCACTAATGCAGTAGCGGCCAGTGACAGTGTTAATTACCCCTTTGTATTGCAGCAGGAATAGGTTAACACTGACACTGGCCACTAATGCAGCACAAAGGGCTTAATTAACTGCTACTGGCCACTAACGCATTAGAGATCAATGGCAGTGTTCATAAACGCCTTGTGCTGAATTAGTGGCCAGTGTCAGTACATTAACCCCTTCATGCTGCATATTACTGGCTAATGGCTTAATTAACCCCCAATGACAAAACCCACCACAGCTCCCAAGACATTAACCAGTCCAGTGCACTGGAAAAACGTCACTGCAACATTACACTGTTAAGCAACATGCCCTGCAAGAAATATCCAGAGCCTAGTAGTACACCTACTGCCCTGTGCAGAGCGATGGTGTTGGGGAGGGGAGGGTGACAGTGTCACCTGGGAGGAAGGAGGGCACCTGACTACATGGTGTCACCGCACATGAGCGTCACATTCCAAACCACAAAAAGTCACATCAGTAATCATCATCATCACATATCCACCAACAGCCCTTCCCCTCTGTCTGCCATTGCTCACTTACCTAATTCCAGCAACATGCATCCCTCGCGGTGCCTCTCTCTCTTCCTGTCCCGGCCTCTGAATGACATCATGTCAGAGGCAGGGACTAGAAATTATCTGTGGGGTGGAGTTCACTCCTCCTGACAGAGAAGTGTAACTGATGTCTTCTCAGCTGAGTGTAGGAGCGCAGGGAGCGTTCCAGCACTCTGCACCCCGCTGCAGCTCTGCGAGGACACTTTAGGTCTGACTTGGGTAGTGATCTGTGACTGTGTACTGATGTGCATGTTCATCTGCCATCAAGCACAGTTTAGCCAGCACTGCCCGCACTGTCATGTTGCCGATTCCAGGGGGGGGCACTTGACCCCCCTTGCCCCCTGCTGCGGACGCCCATGCTGACATCACACAGACCATTAAAGACTATTTCCGTCATAACCACACACCAGACGTGTCCCCCATGACCCAATGGGAAGTGCACAAATGCGTAGTTTGGGGACATCTGCTAGCCATTGCAGCTAGGGAAAAAAAAGAACACCAAATCATGATTCAAGACCTTTCTAATAAAATAGCCGTGTTGGAAGCACAGCATAAGCACTCGCTTGCAGTAAAGGTAGCTAAGGAGCTGGCCGATACTCGAGCGACTCTACTTGAGGAACTGTACAAAAGGGCATGGAAGAGGCAGGTGCTATCTCAGAAATTATTGGCGAGGTTTACACAGAGGTGAACTCTTGCATCCACTGTTCACCATGTAGTAGACAAAACTGGAGTAACCCACTCCAGAAATGAGGACATTACTAGTCAGTTTCAATCTTTTTATAGATTCAAGCTATATAACCTTGAATCACACGAGCATAGACCTATATGGGCGGGCGCAAGCTCCTATTCTCATTAGGGAGTATTTGGGCAAGTATAGCCCCCAGGCGTTATCTACTGACGACTGGCAAGCCTTAGAGGCCCCGTTGTCATTGGAGGAGTGGGGGGAGGCCTTGAAGGGTACGAAGCCCAGCAAAAGCCCGGGGCCATATGGCTTCTCGGCACAATACTATAAACGTTTTGCTGATCTCCTGGCGCCGGAGTTACTTAAGGCATTCAACACCCGCTCCCACTCTCCTTGTACTTTGAGTAGCCTATTAGAAGCCTATATCTCCATAATCCCTAAGGACAACAAAGACCCCACCAACGTAGTCAATTACCGACCCATTTCACTTCTCAATGTGGATGTCAAATTGTTCGCTAAGATCCTGGCCACCCGTTTGTCCTACCATGTTCCCGCTGGACTGGACCAGGTTGGCTTTGTCCTTGGAAAAGAAGCCAGGGACAACACCATTAAGGCCCTCAATTTGCATCACTGGCTTACCTCAACTAACAGGGAGGGCTGTTTTCTGGCCAATGATGCAGAGAAGGCGTTCGACAGAGTGGCCTGGGACTACAAGGGCATGGTCCTGGAAGCCCTAGGCCTGGGAAGCTGCATGCGAGCCTCTATTGGAGCGCTCTACGCCAGGCCCAGGGCTAGGGTCCGGGTCAACGGCCACCTGTCGGATGCCTTCCCCATCCATAATGGGACCAGGCAGGGATGTCCCCTTTCTCCCTTATTATACATCCTTACCCTGGAACCCCTCCTCCATAGCATCCATGCAAATCCGAACATAAAATGTATAGAGGTACATCAATGGGAATATAAGATCGCAGCCTTTGCGGATGACATTTTGCTCTTCCTTTCATGCTCGTTGATGTCCCTGCCCAATCTAATGCCAGTTTTAGAACAGTTCAAGATCATCTTGTATCTGAAAAATAACTATTCAAAATCTTACGTACTAAATGTTTCTCTACCCCCTAAACTAGTACAGTTCTGTCAGGTGAACTTTCCATTCCGCTGGAAAATGGACGCCATTACCTATCTATGTATCCAACTCCCTAGTAAACTCAAAGATCTGTATGAAAAGAACTTCCTGTTGGAATTGAGACTCATACAGCAGGATCTCCATAGGTGGGATTCCCCCACCATCTCCTGGTTCCGTCGGACCTCAATTTTAAAGATGATGGTGCTCCCCCCGCTTACTGTACAAGCTACAGACTATCCCGATTCACTTGCCACCCTCCTTTTTTACAGCTTACAAGAGCATGTGTAGAGCCTTTTTCTGGGGAGGTAAGGTAGCGCGAGTGGGGTGGGCAAAGTTAGTACTACCGAAGTCGGGAGGCGGAATTGGACTCCCAGACCTGCAAAGGTATTACTGGGCAGTCCACTTGACCAGGGTAATGGACTGGAGGCTTCATACCAACTACAAGGGATGGGTGTTGCTGGAAAAATTGATTTCCGCTACCAAACTTCACCTCATTCCCTTGTTCTCAAAGAAACACATACTGGCTTACATTTACTCTCAACCTCTTGTCGGAGCAACCCTGCATGCCTTTGATAGGGTGTGCAAAGCACACTCACTTTCAACCACGTACTGTGCAATCACACCTGTCAAGGGTAATCCAGACTTTCCACCTGGTATGGAAGGGGCCTTCCTAGCAGCAGAATGGCCCTACGCAGAAATGCAGGCCAAGCACTTCTTTTCCAGAGGACGGTTTCTTCGACAAGGTGCTCTGGCATCTTTATCTAACACAAAGCCTTTCCCTTTCTGGGCCTATATTCAACTGAAACATTTCCTGGACAGTCCAGCGAATAGAGAAAACTTTACGAAAACTGCTACTGTATTAGAATCATTGTGCTCAGGCTCCTCTTCCCAGAGTCACCTAATATCAGGGCTTTATTCCACAATGTTTGGGGAGCCTTATGCCTCCCTGAGATCGGAACATGCCTATTGGGAGACTAAGCTGGATACAGTGATTAATGATACCGCTTGGGATCGAGTGCATTTGTATATCCACAAGGGCTCCCTGAATGCTCATACTCAGGAAAATGGTTACAAAATCAAAATGAGGTGGTATAGAAAACCAAAAATACTCCAAAAATTCATCCGGCGGTATCAGACCAGTGCTGGAGATGTGAACAGAGTCTAGGCACACTCCTCCATATTTGGTGGACATGCCCACTGATTCAGCCATATTGGTGTAAAGTAGTGACTGAGATATCCTCACTTGCTTTAGAGTTTTCACCAGCGCAGTACCTCCTTCACCTCTCCAAAATTTCCCGTAAGAAATATTATAGGTCAATAGCTATGCATATGATAAATGCCGCTAGGCTATGCCTTGCCAGTTCACTGGAGGTCCAAGTCATCCCCTTCCACAAAGGAATGGGTGATGCGGGTCAACCAGATAGCAGCAATGGAGGAGTTGATTTGCACCGCCCAAGACAGAATAGCTAACTTTTCGGCAACATGGACACCCTGGCTTGAATACTGAAACTCGCAGCGCTTTCAGGACTTATCCCGGGATAACCCTTGAAAGGTGCATTAAAGGTCGCTATACCTCTCACAACACTGGGGGTTTACTGGGGAGGGAAGCTGGTGGTGATCCCACCCCCTCCTCACATACTCCCCCTACAATGCTTCCCTCATTCCCCTCTTCCCTCTCTCCCTCATTCTATTCCTTCTCTCTCCCTTTTTTCTTTTTCCCCTGTTCTTCTTTTTCTTTTTATTCCTGTTTCATTTTACAATAAGGATGTGGAGTCGAGTGCCGGCATGGGAGCCGGTCGCTACTCCTAATCCCTGTATGTTCTTTAGTACTTCCAGAAGCCTTACTGAATACCTTGTTTTGAAGTCTCCCATTCCAACATGAGTTAAACAGGCCTGTAGTACGCTGCAGTGTTCTTTCTGTAAAAGATTACTCCCTACTAATATAAGTTTCCTTATGTGGCCTTCTTACTAACGGTGCTTAGAGGCAGTATCTTTTGGCTTTTGCTTCCATGAACATTGAACCCTGTGCCTCCTTTTAGTTGGGACCATGTACTTGTACCTTTCTTATATGTTTTATGGTACTATTTGTATTATCTATGAACAACTTTCAATAAAACTTTTATGGGAAATAAAATATATAGCATTTACAATTGCAACATACAGTAAGTCATATTGTAATTGAATGTTAATAAAAATTACCTTTCCTTTTCAAAATGCAGCTTTTCTGCAATGCAATGCAATATGGCAACCTGGAGGTGTTCTGTACACAGATGGTGTACAGAACATCCCCTCAGATATGTCGTTTCCTGCTTCTGTTATTGGCTCACTAATTTTCCCAGAAGTCTTGTTGTGAAAAATATGAGCTTCGCCTATAAGCAAATAATTCCGCTGTGCTAAGTACAATTACAGCTCTTTAATGTATAAGTTTAATGCAATGGAGCACACAAGTAAAACAGGCACAGCAGCTGTTATCACATTGGAAGCTCCTCAGTCAGTCCTGCCTAACAAAGGGAGCTCCGTTTATTTATAGGACTCTGAACAGGGGTAACAAAAGGGACTTAGTGACTATACAGTTCAGCCAATCAAGCCCATTTATTCATTCAAAAAGTAGGTGTTATACAAAACTCAACCAATCAAGAAAACATGCGTACATTTAAAAAGAACAATGACCAGGGGAGTGTCTGCAGACCAGTGTGCACAATTTCTCGCCATTTGTACTTGAAAACTGTGCTCCACAGTTAACAAAGAAACCCACGTGTAGTGAGATTGGCGCCTAAGAAATCATGAACACTGTTCCGACCAAGCTCGCGCACACATTCCCACTTCTACCATTGACGTGAATCCTTATTCTGCATTGTTCAGAGAACAATGCATCGCCGGATTATACTACCTTTCCTATGGACGTGAGGGTATCTGCGGGGATATGCTATGGTCTCTCCATCTGGTGATCAGACACATAGAAGGACACGAGCGTACATCCCTCCCCAATAGCAGATAGGTATCAAACCGATAATTTCTTCACAGAGCCAACACATCCCCACCAAGCGAACAAATCTGCAGGGGCCCTCGCTGTGGGACATATCTGCACAGAGCGAACACCTCTCCACATCCACAGGAAGGTTTTCACTACCAATGGTCCTTCACTGGTGCCGGTTCGAACCAGTTCGCTCTTGTGAGCGAGCCGCAAGTAGAACTGACACTGGAGTACAATGTGACAATACATATTGAATACGTCTTAATAAAATTTCTACAACAGTCTGCACTAAGATACAAGTCTGATTTTGACATTCTCTGCAACAAAAAATGTACGTCTAAGGAGATATAGAAACTGCCACTTTCCTCATTAGAGCCATGCAGGTGCAGCAGCTGATTGATAATTATAAAACCACTCCCATATAGATTCATCAGAACCACGGCCGGGACAAGGGGTGGGTAGGAGGGGCGGCTGCCCTGGCCACTGTGGTATCATGTCAGATGGGGGGGCACAACAACGAGGTTGGGGATTTGTGTTGAGAGGGGGAATTTGGGGGGTGGCAGGGGATATGAATTGTTCTAGCACACCTCCCTAAATTTCCCCTTCTAGAAATGGTGATTTGAGGGGATTTGTGTTGAGAGGGAGAATGGTAGAAGATGATTTGTGCTAGAAGTGGAAGGTTTTGGGGGGGTTGTGCTAGAAAAGGTAAGACGGTGGATAAGAGGGGATTTGTGCTAGGAGTGACTTTTTTGGGGGGGAGGATTTGTGCTAGCAGGGATGATTGGAGGTATTTGTGCTAGGAGTGGAAATTTGGGAGGAATTTGTGCTAGGATGGGGGATCGGGGAGAATTTGTGCTGGGAGGGGCATTTGGAGTGGGGGCAGAGGATTTGTGCTCACAGGGGACATTTGAGGGGTAGAGGATTTGTACTAAGAGGGGGGACTTTTTTTCAGGGGTGGGGTGGATTTGTGCTGGGGGCATATAGGGAATGCGAGGATTTGAGCTGAGGGGGCAAAGATTCGTGCTGGGAAGGGGATTTCAGTAGGGGCGGATTTGTATTGGGGGGGATTTATGCTTAGGGGGTAAGAATGCAGATTGGTGCTTAATTTCTTTTTTGGGGGGAGGGGCCTTTTGCTGTCACATAATGCTCATACATCTTGGGGGGGGGCGCAATTTGGCATGTTCGTCCTGAGCTCTAGAAGACCTTGTCCCAGCACTGATCAGAACATGGACACAGACAAACACCTATTTATTCAGAAATACAAAAGGTAGAAATGCAACAAAGTTTGTTAAAATCCTTGCAATATACACAGATCACCCAGAGGGGAATGATTTTTTTTCTCAACAAAAGTGGAGTTTAACCCCTTCCCGTCCATGCTACAGCACGGACTTACTTTGCCGGGAAGACGTCAATAGACATCCTCCCGCGCTGGAGCGGCCTGTACGCCCCCTGCAGGCACGCTCTGTGATCAGAGAGTCTATGAGATTCCGAGCCCTTACCACTTGATCAGCTGTCAGCCATTGACAGCTGATCATGTGATGTAAACAGAGCCGGTAATCGGCTATTTTTTCTCCTCACCGGCGGCTGTCAGAGGGACATCGGTCCCGATCAAGGAGAGCAGCCGTGGAGTCATCTGTGCCCACCAGTGCCACCTGCCAGTGCCACCAGTGCACAACAGTGCCACCTGCAAATCCTCTTGCGGATGAAATAGATTGTTACATAGTTAGTCAGGTTGAAAAACAACAACTTAGGTCCATTTAGTTGAGCCAATAGAAAACTTCCCTATACACTATCCAATACCCACAGTTTATCCAGAGAAAGGCAAAAACACAATAAAACATCATCCAATTTGCTCCAGCAGAGAAAAAAAATCCTTCCTGATCCCCCAGGAGGTAATTGGATAATCCCTGGATCAACTAGTGGTGTTATTACCTATAAATGTAAGGATCTAGCTATATTTTGTGCCCTTCCCTGCACATTCCCAAGTTCTGCAATTCCCTTTTTGTGAACTGGTGCCCAAAACTGAACTGGACGAATTTCAGATTAAGTCTTACTAATGATTTATACAGGGGCAAATTTATGTCTCTCTCTACGGAGTCCATATCTTTTTATTACAGGAAAGTATTTTGCTAGCTTTAGAAACTGCAGCTTGGCATTGCATGCTATTATTAAATCTATAATCTACCAGAACACCGAGATCTTTCCCCACCATTGACTCCCCCAGCTGTTCTCCTAGTATGTATGATGCATGCATTTTTTTAGCTCCCAACTGCATAACTTTACATTTATCAACATTAAACCTAATTTGTCACATAGTTACCCAATTAAATATTGCATTGAAGTTGGCATATAAGTTGGATGAAAAGATGAGACCAAGATAAACTTATTTGATTCAGATGGTGTCAAGCATGTGTGGCGGCAACCAAGTGAGGAGTACAAAGACAAGTGTGTCTTGCCTACAATCAATCATGGTGGTGGGGGTGTCATGGTCTGGGGCTGCATGAGTGCTGCCGACACTGGGGAGCTACAGTTCATTGAGGGAACCATGAATGCCAACATGTACTGTGACATACTGAAGCCGAGCATGATCCCCTCCCTTCGGAGACTGAGCCGCAGGGCAGTATTCCAACATGATAACGACCCCAGACACACACCTCCAAGACGACCACTGCCTTGTTAAAGAAGCTGAGGGTAAAGGAGATGGACTGGCCAAGCATGTCTCCAGACCTAAACACTATTGAGCATCTGTGAGGCATCCTTAAACGGAAGGTGGAGGAGCGCAAGGTCTCTAACATCCACCAGCTCTGTGATGTTATCATGGAGGAGTGGAAGTGGACTCCAGTGGCAACCTGTGAGGCTCTGTTGAACTCCATGCCCAAGAGGATTAAGGCAGTGCTGGAAAATAATGGTGGCCACACAAACTATTGCACAATTTGGACATTTTCTGTCATGGTTATACAATAGAGTTTGTCGATCAGCATACCTGTCTCCATGTGTTCATCTCTAGAGACCAGCTGACCCTCACCTGACTGCTTTTGTAACCTCTCCTCTAAGCATGGCCCCACCCCAGGCCCTATCAGGGAACCCTATATTAACCTGTGCACTGCAAGCCAGCAGTGCTGATCAACCATTGTGTGTTAGCCTCTGTGTGTACTTGCTGTGTTTCCTACATCTGATTCCTGTTACCGACTTTGGCCTGTTCTTAACGATTCCTGTCTGCTCGTGACTCTGACCTTTGGCGTGTTCCCGACCATCCCTGTTTGCCTGTGACCCTGAACCTTGGCGTGTACTCTGTTGTCCTTGTCTGCTTGTAACCCCGACCTTGGCTTATTCTGTTACTATCCTTATCCTTCTGTTGCCTACTGTGGGTGTGAGCTGGGGGACCCTGGGGGTCGCGACCTGGAGCCAGTTGCGACCCAGTCCATCCTCACCATCAGAGGCTCTGGTGAAAACCTGCTGGCTCTTAGACTCCGCGCCCCAGGGAATCCTACGCTCTAACTCCGGTGGGATCTGTGTTGGTGTTCCAGCGACCCTGCCTTCCTTATACCCGGACTCCCATCCGCAACAGTCAGCCGTAGGGTCCACTGCCAACGGTGTGCATCTGTCACCTAGCCTCAAGGTGACCTGACATTTTCACTTACATTTATTACATTACATTACATTATTTACAAAAATGTGAGAGTTGCACTCACTTTTGTTAGATACTGTATGACTCTGAGTGTATATCAACACTGTATAGCCAATGAAATGTATTTTATTAATCATAGAGCAGAATCAAAGTTACCATCCACACTTATGCTTTTCAGGCAATCTTGACCATAAGCATAGCAATGTTGGAGTTCAGCTTAAACCCTTATTACCACCCCTTTTACCCTGGAACATAAGTTTAATTCAAGGCTGCTGTAGGCTCCTTTCACACTGGCTGTCCGATTAGGTTTGCCTGTCAGTTTTTCAGGCAGACCTAGTCGGACCTTGCAGTGTCCTTGACACATGTCCGCTGACACCCGCCGCTATCTGATCCTGCCCACAAAAACCAGACCATGGTGGTCCTATTTTCCATCCTTCTGGCGGATCGAATAGGATCGGATGGAAACAGACAGGTGGTCTGTTTCTTTCCGATCTCCCCATATAGGAGAGCAGGACTGGGTCTGTCCCCGCTCTGCACAGTGAGAGAGACCTGTCATCCACCTGCTCAGCAGGAATCCACTGCACAGAGGCGCCCATGTGAAAGGGGCCTGTAAACTCATAAAAAGACAAAAACACCAACTTCATATAGGATTGGATAGGTTTAGAACAACTGAGGTTTTATTGCTGTCTGTGTCCCTCAGGGATGAATATCTGCATACCCAACATAGGGCACAGCCTAGGGGTGGTAGGACTAGCAGGGACAGCACACAGCCTACCACACATCATGTTACTGCCAGACATTAATTTGCTTTTGTAATAAAAAGGGATCCTGTCTGCCGTACCACTCTGCAAGGTTTTCATTGTTGCTTTCCCTGCATTTTTGTTGGTGGAAGAGTATATGTACAATTCACCCACTCTGGGACAGTACTCCAAGAACCAACCTGTAATGCAGAGTAGGGTGACAACAATGCTGATGTGGTATGGCCAAAATGTTTCTTTCTGCCTCTCCAGCCTGATGGCTATGACATCTCATTGTAATAGTGTGATACTAATGCTAACCAGTCTACTGGAGAAAGAGGGGGGCATTTGGCCTAGTGGAGCAAGAAGTGTAAATCTTGACCTGGGGTTTTATTTGCCCTGGTGATCACTGTCACTGAGACAATAGTGATAAGAATTTTCATACTGATGTTGGTTCCATTGTTTATTCGAAAATCTAATGTTGTATGGCAAAGCTTTACATTCACTACCCCATAGTGTACTGAGATAACAATTTCACCAACTGATCCTTCATTCAGACAATTTAAAAAAGCATGCAGCCTGCTAAGTAACTAAGTACACTGCTTAGTAACCCCACAGATAAAACAATGATTTTTACGGTTATCTGTCCTCTGGGTGGCAATGCCCTCCTTAACATCCATGAATGTCTGTGTAGTTTGTAATCTAGGGTTTGTAAACTGTTAAAACGAAAGATGCTAATTGTGCACTGCACTGTGCGGGACTACATTTTGTTTTAAATAATGTCCAATAGTGTCTTTTGCATTGACTTAAAATGAACCTGGCAGCAAAATGCGTCATAGTGAAGTCAGAACTCCAGACCTGTATACTAACTTGAGAAGAACTGAAGCCAATAGACCAACATGTCAGTCAGGCAACTAGCATTTTCAGGCGTCTTCAATGGCAGCTTCCATATTTCTTTACAATCAAAACAAGGCTTGTGCCATTGCCAGTACAGTGGAAACACCCACAAAATGACCACATTTTGGAAAGCAAACACCCCAAGGTATCGTCCACAAGGCATGGTGAGTCTTTTGAAACTTGATTTTTTTTGTCAATTTTTTTTAGAAATTTCAAATGTATTTTTTTTTTACACAAAGTTGTCAATTAAAAAATATATTTTTAATACAAAGTACAAACATACTTAGAATTACAATAGAGTATGGTAATATGTGTGAAACTTTTTTTTACAGCCTATCTACAGAGAAGAGCGCAACATCCAAGGAGCACCTTCAGGTGTTTTAGAGGCATAAATTACGCATCGAATTTCCTGACTACCTAACACTAGGGATGGTCCTGATGTTTGAGTCGAACGCCGTAAGTTCAACTCGAACATCGGGTGTTCGTTTGTTTGCAGAACAAACTAACATATAGGGCGTTCGTGGCAAATTCGAGAAAGCAGTGCATTTACTGCTGCTGATGGGCCAAAGCATGCACCTGACCTGCATGTTTTGGCCAATCACAGCGAAAACTGCTGTGAGAGCCATGATTGGCCAAAGGCACCATGGCTCAGGGGGCTAAGTCCACGCCCCACACTATATAAGGCTGTTTACACGGCAGCCGTATGTAGTGTGATATGTGGAGGAGACTAAGAGAACTTGAGCTAGATTAGGCAGGTTAGTTAGTGGCGTGCAGGCAGTTTAGTATATATATATATATATCAGTGTAGACTCTATATACAGTGCATTCAGTGTAGGCTGTATATACAGTGCAGGCAGTCTAGTATATATATATAGTGCAGTCAGTGTACAGTATATATTGCAGTGTACAGTATATAATACAGTGCAGTCGGTGTTGTACAGTATATAATACAGTGCAGTCATGTACAGTATATAAGTGCAGGCAGTGTACAGTATATAATACAGTGCCGGCGGTGTACAGTATATAATACACTTCAGGCTGTGTACAGTATAAAATACAGTACAGGCCGTGTACAGTATCTAATACAGTGCCGGCAGTGTACACAGTATATAATAGTGTGTACAGTATATAATACAGTGCAGTCGGTGTACAGTATCTAATACAGTGCAGGCGGTGTAAACAGTATATAATACACTTCCGGCAGTGTACAGTATATAATACAGTGCAGGCGGTGTACAGTATCTAATACAGTGCAGGCAGTGTACACAGTATATAATACAGTGTGCACAGTATATAATACACTTCAGGGGGTGTACAGTATATAATACAGTGCAGTCAGTGTACAGTATCTAATACAGTACAGGTGGTGTACAGTATATAATACAGTGCAGGCGGTGTACATAGTATATAATACAGTGTAGTGCAGTGTGATAAAAAAATCCCCATCATGTCTGGAAGGCCACCAAGGAGAGGCAGATGCTCACAGGCCACTAAAAGAGGGCAAGCAGCCTCTGTTTCTACAGTGAAAAGTGGTGGTAGTGGACATGGTGCATCCTCTGCAGGCGGGGCACACTTGTCCTTTTTTTCTGCTGCTGGCCTTGTTATTGAGCCACAGCATGTAGAAGAGTTGGTGGAGTGGATAACTAAGCCGTCCTCATCCTCTGCCACCCAGGCTCATACTAGTTTGCCTTCCAACGCAGCTGTGTATAGTGTTGGTTACATGCTGCTGGAAGATGCACAGCTATTTGAAGGCTCTGATGTTGGTTCCCAGGTTGAGGAAGGGAGTAACGTGAGCCTAGAGAGAGGGGGTGCTACAGAAGGACAAGAAACTAGATGGGCATGGCCAGCTGTGAGGGAAGATGGCCGCATAGTAAACCGGCTCTGTGACAACGGAACTCCCTGAAGTGGCTAGAAGCCATTTAAAGCAGCCCTGGACACACAAAATAACCCTGAAAGTAAAAGGAACCTGACAGACATGACAGGGAAAAAAAATAAAAGAGACTCGCCCCGCAAATTGAGTGAATACCGGCATTCGACCAGGACTCAGAGAACGGAAGATGGCGCTGGAATCTGCTCACAGCAAGGCGCAAGCAGTATAGAAGTACAAGCTGAGGAGAATGTAAAAGTACAAATGGAAATGCATTCTAGTGACAATGAAGAATCTCATGATGACACTAATTACCCACCTAAACAGAAAAGAAAACTGGACAAACCTGAAGTAAATCTGACTGGAAATTTACATGGTCCTGATATTACATTGTGTGAAAATCCTTATGACTGCCATTCCTACCACAGGGCAGCCTGTTTCAGACTCGACCATTAAAGACATTGTAATGTCTTTAAGGGGAGCCCTGCAACAAGACATGTTTAATTTCATGCAACAATCTAAAAGAGACATAGTGGAAATTGGTGATAGAGTAGACTATGTTGAAAACAAATTGTGTGAATTCACTGACGCACACAATGATCTGGTTGAAGCCCATTTTGATGTGGAAGAAGAATTAATAAATCTTAAACTGAAAGTGACAGATTTGGAAGATTGAGCTAGAAGGGACAATGTTAAGTTCTGAGGCATACCAGAGATGGTAAAACCTCCAGACTTGAAGAAATTCTTAAAAGAAATGATTCAGCATTATTGCCTACTATCCCTCAACAGGAATTAGCAATTCACTGAGCACACAGACTTCCTAAGCCCTCATATTTGCCGGAAAGAATTCCCAGAGATGTAATTGCTAAAATACATTTTTTTCAAGTAAAGGATCAGTTAATGCAATATGCACGACATAACTCTCCTCTCCCTGACCCTTACGCAGGAATAATACTCTATTCAGATCTTTCCCAAGCAACGATATTAGCACGCAAAAATCTGAACTCGATAACCAAAGTACTCCGGAACCATAAGATACAGTATAGATGGGGATTCCCTACTAAAATACTAATGGATCGTGAAGGTACTTCATACAATATCCATAACATGGAAGAAGGTCTGAAGATTCTGCGTCAATGGGGATTACTTCCAATTGAAGAAGACAAAGGTCCAGACAAATCCCTACCTGTCACTGTACCTCGACAATGGCCAACCAAACAAGGAAGACCATCATCCTCCCTCTCCAAGGACCCCTTTAAATGACCTATAAAAACTATTCTGCTGAGTATATGAATATTAGGTTTAGATTTATTCACCTACTTTAACCCAGGGTCTCTAATTACAGGGAGTCCTGAGTCTGGGTAGATCTGTTTCTCCCCCTATCCTAGGATATTCTAGGATATTTAGTACATTAATAATGTACACAGGAGTTGCATACCAACTTCTAGTTTCTTATCTTAATTTGTTTATGTTGTTTATTTGTATGTTACTTACTTTTTTTGTGCTTTAGAAGGCTCAAATCCACTATCTACTGTTTACAGAAGGTAATAACTACTACTGCATTAAATAGGTAATTTTTTTTCCGATTAATGTTAAATTAACCTAGTTTTAGCAGCAATTACCACCAACACTATGGGCATTAAGTTTATGTCAATAAATACTAACGGTCTTAACAGTCCATATAAGAAAAGAGCTCTATGGAAGGAATGCGACTAAATTCAAATGTGATATAATGTGCATACAGGAATCACATTTTTCAATGGACAAAACACCTAATTTTTCTCACCGTAGGTTTACAAATATTTTTGTTTCCAACAAGAACAAAAAAAGAAAAAAGGTGTGGCCATAGCTATTAAATATACTGTTGTTTTTCAACTACTAGATTTTAAAACAGATGATCAGGGTAGATAAATCATACTAGTGGCAAATATTGACAATACAACCTATACTATTGTTAATATCTATGCACCTAATAAACACCCTCAAATATTCATAAGGAAAACCATTATAACAGCAAAAAAAATACAGAAAGGCCAATTTATTATCTGTGGAGATTTTAATGGTCCTATAGATCCCATTATGGATACCTCAAAAAAAATTAAAAAATCTACTAGGCCTGGTCTAAATAAATTACTTCATGATGAAGATCTATATGATACATGGAGATGTATTCATGCCACTGAACGAGACTATACGTTTTTCTCAAACATGCATAAATCCTATTCCAGGATTGATTACTTTATCACAGATAGATTTCTGTTACAAAAGATAACAAATGCTAAAATACAGAGTATAATATGGTCCGACCATGCTCCTATATCATGATAGAAATGCAAACAGGATCAACGAATAACAACAATACTTTATGGAGAAATAATACTTTCATTCTATCTCAAAAGGACAATCTATCTGTGATAAAGAAAAATCTAAAATAATTTTTTGAATTTAATATTGAGGATTCTGTAAATATAACAAATGTATGGTGTTCCCATAAAGCATTTATAAGGGGAATATTGATTCAAGTAGCATCCAGGGAGAAAAAAAAGAAACAAATTACATTAAACAAACTACTGCAAGATATTTCTGACCTAGAGGAAGTACACAAAAAAAATCCCATAGATGTCAATCTATCTCAGCAATTAAACATCCTTATGCCCCGTACACACGGTCGGATTTTCAGACGGAAAATGTGTGATAGGACCTTGTTGTCGGAAATTCCGACCGTGTGTAGGCTCCATCACACATTTTCCATCGGATTTTCTGACACACAAAGTTTGAGAGCAAGCTATAAAGTTTTCCGACAACAAAATCCGTTGTCGGAAATTCCGATCGTGTGTACACAAATCCGACGCACAAAGTGCCATGCATGCTCAGAATAAACAAAGAGATGAAAGCTATTGGCTACTGCCCCATTTATAGTCCTGACGTACGTGTTTTACGTCACCGCGTTCAGAATGATCGGATTTTCCGACAACTTTGTGTGACCGTGTGTATGCAAGACAAGTTTGAGCCAACATCCGTTGGAAAAAATCCTAGGATTTTGTTGTCGGAATGTCCGATCAATGTCCGACCGTGTGTACGGGGCATAAGAATGGAACCAAGATGTGCCTAAATAGCAGATCATGATAGATATCTAAAAAGAATTAAAATAAACTACTACTGCCAAAACAATAAAGCTAGCAAATTATTAGCATATCGATTACGAGAACGCCAAAACAAGAATAAAATTACAAAATTAATTCATCATACTACTCAAGAAACACATTATAACCCCCACAAGATTGCAGATTCGTTTTTGGATTACTACGAATCATTATATAATCTTAAAAAAGATAAAAACACTCCGCTACCTATACCCACTAGAATAACAAGTTTTTTAGACTTGGTAAATCTACCTAAAATTGATACAATTACTCTTCAACAAGTCAATGAGCCTATATCTCGAGAAGAAATTCTTACTGTAATAAAATCCCTACCTAAAAATAAAGCACCAGGAATTGATGGTCTGTCTGCAGAATATTATAATGCATGTGCAGATATCTTAGTTCCACATCTAAATACATTGTTCAATCAAATCGCAAACACTAGACAATTCCCCAAGGAAATGCTAGAAGCAGTCATAATTACTATTCCTAAAGCAGACAAAGACCCCTCATCCCCTAAAAACTATAGACCAATATCATTGTTAAACACAGATCTGAAGATACATGCAAAAATCCTGGCCAATAGACTAATAAACATAAACATATTCATGAACCCCAACCAGTTTTGTGAAGGGAAGACAAGCTCCGGATGGCATGAGAAGGGTGATAAACCTAATTAATCAGATAGAAAATGGTCGAATGCCTTCTCTTTTTCTCACTCTTGATGCCAAAAAGGCATTCGACAGGATGCATTGGGAATTTATCTCAAATTCACTTACCAAATTCTGATTTAATGGATTTATACATTCAGCCATAATGGCACTCTATACACAACCCTCAGCAAAGGTCTTCACCTCAGGTAGAATATCAAAAAGGTTTGATTTAACTAATGGAACAAGACAAGGGTGCCCACTACCTCCCTTATTTTTTCATTAGCTATTGAACCTTTAGCGAAATCCATACGATCAAACTCAGATATAAAGGGGATCAAAATAGGACAATACAAGCATAAAATAGGATTATTTGCGGACGATGTTATAATCTCAATAACCAATCCTGATACTTCGTTACCGGTCGTACACAAAGTTTTAGAATTGTATGGAATTGCATCCTATTATAAGATCAACCGTAATAAATGTCATGTACTATCTATGAATCTTTCTGATGATACTGTAGTTAATTTGCATGGAAATTATGATTTTAATTGGGAAGAATCATCTATATCCTATTTAGGAATCAATCTTGCCTACCCTTCCTTCAAATTATATGAAGCTAATTTTCCGATGTTATTAGAAACAATTCACAAAGACTTACAGAATTTTCAGAAAACACTACTCTCATGGGTAGGTAAAATAGCAGCATTCAAAATGGTAACACTACCAAAAATCTTATATTACCCTCCCTATCTTGATCCCTAACAAATTTTTTACGCAAATTGACACTAAACTCAAAGGATTAATATGGAATGGGAAGAAACCTAGAGTGGCATTTTCTGTATTGATTTCCTCCAAGTTAGTAGGTGGAATGGGTTAACATAAGAAACTACTATTATGCGTCCTTAATGGACCAGATGAAGCATTGGTTACCCCTCCACGGAGGATAAATTATGGGCCGATATTGAACGAGAAGTAACTTTGTTACTTTCCTATTCTCTAAAAAAAATTGATATTCCCAACTTACTTAGCATTAAAGCCACTTTAATGGCATGGAAACATATCCTGTCCAAAACTAAAAGTTGGAGTGATAAATCTTTATTATATCTCCCTGTGAGCATAGTAGATTATTGTAAAATCTGTGTTAAGACAAGAGATTGGATTTACCCCCAAATAGTAAAACAATGGTTTCGGGTAAAATTGAAAAATGCTCCTGCTTAAAAAACTTTAATCCAAATGATAAGATAGAAATTTTTTCAGCTGTCTGGGAATTTATATCTAACCATAGGAATCAAAAGAGGAAAGGGATTTCACTATTCTATGATCTCCTCTCTGAATATCCTTTAGAATACAAAAGCCCTCATATGATAAAATGGGAAAAGAATTTATTGCAGACCTATACAGGAGAACAAAGGAGGAAAGCGATATTAATTTCTAAAAAGGCCTCCTCTTGCATAGAGCATTGGGACAATTTCCCAAAAAAACAGATGGTATCTTACACCTTATAAACTAAAATGTATCCTTCTTTTTCACCCTTATGCTGGAGATGTAATGAACACATAGGAAATCTACACCACACCCTCTGGAGAATTTACAAAGTTTTTGGAAAACTATAACCAAATTTATAGCAGATCTTACTGGCAATCTTATTGAACTTACTCCAGCAATGGCCCTCCTAGGATTAAGTTTAGATTCCTGTCCGAGTATGTTTAGAACAATAGTAACCCACATACTAATTACTGCTAGAATCTCAATCTCCACTCTATGGAAATCCTGTGAGGCTCCAAACTTAACTACTGTTATTATAAGATTAAATATACAAGCACAATATGAATTGATGTTGGCCTATAAAGATTATCATATGACTACATTCAAAAATAAATGGCAACCCTGGATTGCTCACCCTAGAGCCTCTCATTATTTACAAACCTGTAATCTTTAATTAATTCATTTTGGATAATATAACATAACCTTTGAATTTATCCTGAAGTTCAAGAATAAGTTACCTCTAAATTATTCACTATAAATGTTTAATAATTGATCTCCGCTTATAGCTTGAACCCGTTTGGGGTAAGTGAAGATTAATATCTTGTAATTAATATTATATTGTTGTATAGTGCTAAGCCCACCTACTGCGACAAAGTACCCCGAATTAGTGGGTCCTACTCTAGTAATAGAATGGAAGATCCTTTGTCTCAACCATGGGAGCTGAACTCCTCTATGTGGGATAACTGAAGGGGATACATGCTATGCACTGGTGGCCACTAAATAAGAGGTAATGAGGTGGGGGAGGGGTGCTCCAGCCCAAAAAACCTGGTCAAGGTCTATTAAAATATACAAAAACATATTTGGGGGGCACATCCTACAATGCGTTTAAATTCAAGATGGTGCTGCTAGAAGGCCTACAAACAGTACAAAAAATATTTTACAGCGCACACATTCAAGAATGACATTTCCTGCAAGGCTAGTTAAAAACACCTGAACATATTCAAAAAAATACGGGGGTTTGGTCACACTATATGGTCATATAGTGCTAAGCCAACCTACTGCGACAAAGTACCCCAAATTAGTGGGTCCTACTCTAGTAATAGAATGGAAGATCCTGGAAGATTTGTAGGTCTTATAGCAGCACCATCTTGAATTTAAACGCATTGTAGGGTGTGCCCCCAAATATGTTTTTGTATATGCCTGGGAGAAGAGAGGAGGAAAGTGGAGGAGAAGGAAGCACAACTCCAATGAGGCAGAATGTCCTCCAGGGGCCAGCTTAAGGACAGCCCCCTTATTGCATCACACCACAGAGCTCCACAGGGGCAGGGAGTTGCTGACTCCCCGCTGACTTCCAAAAGTTCATTGGTGTGGGCTTTTTTCGACACGTGCAGTAGATCGCACCATTGCTGTTTGCAATCTATGTCAGAAGCGGATCAAGCGTGGCCAGAACAGCACCCGCTTGGGCACCACATGCTTGACAAGACATATGATGACCTGCCATGCAGTCTGTTGGCAACAGCACCTGAAAGACCCACATCATAAAAAAAGGCGAACTTCTCCTTGCTCCTCATCTGGGATCTCAACCCCTCCTATACCTCAAGTCCTCTCAAAAACCTGCACTGAGAGGAATGAAGGTATAGCAATAGGTACCACAAGTACCTGCAGCCAATCTGCAAGCAGTACAACACCAATTGATTTCAGCAGGCAAATTTCCCTAACCCAGTTGCTGAACCGCAAAAGAAATTACTGTCCCAGCCATCCACATACTCAGCGTCGAAATGCTAGCTTGCCCAAATTGGTAGCACTACAACTGCTGCCTTTTCAGCTGGTAGACTCTGCCCCCTTTTGTTAATTTGAGGAATGTGCTGTACCACAGTGGCAGGTTCCAAAAGACATTTCTTTTCACTTAAGGCCATTCCAGCTCTCTACCGTCATGTGGAAGGCAATGTTTTGGCCTAGTTGGACAGGGAGGTCAGCAGCAAAGTTCATATTACCGCTGACTCATGGTCCAGCAGGCATGGTCGGGGACAATACCTTTCCTTCACTGTGCACTGGGTAACTATGCTGGTAGCTAGGAAGGATGCAGGACAGGGTTCAGTGGTGATGCTTGTTCCACCACCATGCCTCCAAAAAGCTTGTGGTGATTCTGCCGCCACATCTGTCTGCTCCACCCCCTCTTCTTCTTCCTCTATGGCCTCTTCTGCAGAATTGTCCTCTGAACCAGCAGTGCTCCCTAAGCGTTCAAGGGGCTACGCAAGCAGTCAGGCTAAAAGATGCCATGCGGTGCGTCAGTTGGTTTGTTTAGGGGACAGGAGCCACACTGGGGCAGAGATTCTGTCAGCTCTGCAGGGGCAGGCTCAGAGATGGTTGACGCCACGGCAGGTTGAGCCAGGAATGATTGTATGCGACAATGCCACCAACCTTCTCTCCGCCCTCCGACAGGGACACTTGACACATGTTCCATGCTTGGCACATGTCCTGAATTTGGTGGTGCAGCGTTTCTTGACCAGGTACCCAGGCTTACAAGATCTGCTGAGGCAGGCCAGAAAAGTCTGTGGTCATTTGCGGCGGTCATACAATGGCAGTGCTCGGCTGGCTGACATTCAATGGGAATTCAACCTGCCCACCAACCGCCTCATTTGTGACATGGCCACCAGGTGGAACTCAACATTGGCAATGCTGCAGCACACACACAGCAGAGGCCCATCAATGAGTACCTGTGTGAGTATGGCACCAAGACAGGCTCAGGGGAGCTTGGCTTCTTTTCGCCACGCCAGTGGCTACTGATTAAGGATGCATGCACTGTCCTGTCACCATTTGAGGAGGCCAGAAGGATGGTGAGCAGCGACATTGCATGCATCAGTGACACTGTCCCTCTAGTCTTCCTGCTGGAGCACACGCTTCATGGAATCATAGACAGGGCACTTGAGTCAGAACAGCGGGAGGAAGAGGAGGACTTCCTTTCCTCTCAAGGCCCCCTTTATGCAGATAGCATTCCTGCGGGGCTGCCAAACACACAGGAAGAAGAGAAGGAGGATTGTGTCAGCATGGATGTACAGAATAACACTCAGCAGTCTTCAAGGGATGGTTTTCAGTCCCCAGGAGGTAGTTCCTGACAATGTCGTCCTTAGTAACCCAGAGGACTCAGAATCTCATGCCTCTTCAAACTTAAGTAGCATGGGCTCCCTGATTCTGCAAAGCCTGCAAAAGGACCCTAGGATTCGTGGATCATTACTGGTTGGCAACCCTTCTTGATCCACGTTACAATGGTAAAGTTGCAGAGCTCATCCTGCCTTTGCAGAGGGAGCAGAGGATGAAACATCTTCAGGACGCCTTGAGGAAAAGTTTGTGTAACGCCTTTCCAGACCCTGGGAAGTTACCATTTCCTGGTGCTTGACAACGTGTTTCTGAGGCCTGTCCTGCATCCAGCGTGCTTTCTGAATGGACATTCAGTGCTGCTGGAGGGTTTGTAACAGATCAAAGTGTACGCCTGTCCACAGACTCCATTTATAAAAAATAATTCAGTCCTGAATGAGCAGCTATTAAGCCCCTGATGCTGATGTAACCGATTGAATTTTCTAGGGATCTGTGATCCCTTGAAGACTGCCTATGCTGCCTATCCTATTGCTTCTGAATCCTGATGATGCTAGCTTCCAACAATATTTTTGGTTTAGGGCACCACCAACACCCAATGCCCATTTTTTTTGCCCCTGTTTAACAGGGGCATGTAACTTTATTTTTTAACACATTTTTAACAGCAGGGCCTGTTCCTGCGCCCAACAAGAGTAACTGTGAGGAGTTACAGTGTTCTGGCACCACCAACACCCAAGGCCCAATTTTTCTGCACCTGTTTGACTGGGGCATGTAATTTCAATTATTGAACTAATTTTTAACAGCAGGGCCCGTTCCTGCGCCCAACAAGAGTAACTGCAAGGGGTTACAGTGTTCTGGCACCATCAACACCTTACCTTAGGCCCAATTTTTCTGCAGAGTATATAGTTCAGTCTGTATAGTGTATATATACTGCAGTTCAGAGTATATAGTGCAGTCAGTGTAGCGTATATATAATACAGTGCAGGGTATATAGTGCAGAGTATATAATACAGTGCATTGAAGTGGTTAAGGGGAACCCTATGGCAGAATTTAGTAAAAAACAGCATGGGGTCCCCCCCCAAATCCATACCAGGCCCTTTGGGTCTGGCATAAATTTTAGGGGGAACTCCACGCCAAATGTTTTTTTAAAAAAGTGGTGTGGGGTCCCCCCAAAATCCATACCAGACCCTTATATGAGCAAGCAGCCTGGCAGGCCAGGAAAGGGGAGGGTGAACAAGCGCCCCCCATCCTGAACCATACCAGTCTGCTTGCTCTCAACATGAGGAGGATGTTTTGGAGTCCCCAAAGCACCTTGTCCCCATGTTTATGGGGACAAGGACCTCTTCCCGACAACCCTGGCCATTGGTTGTCGGGGTCTGCGGGCAGGGGGCTTATCGGAATCTGAAAGCCCCCTTTGGCAATGAGGCCCCCAGATCCTGGCCCCCACCGCAGTGAATGGGTACGGGGGCCAGCAGCTTTTTATTGCAAAAAATAAATACATACAAAGACTAGTGACGGGCCGCACACACTTTTCGGTTTGCACCAGAACTCCCAAACAGAGAAAAAGTTCTGACTAAAGTCTATTGGACCCCAACCTGAAAAATCTAAAGTCCCCATTTTGAAGGCTTATATGCAAGTTATTGGCCATAAAAGGGTATGGGGGTTCAGGTACTGCCCTGGGGGACATGTATCAATACAAATTCTTTTTTTTAAAAAGGGACCAGTGATTTTAATGATGCTTTAAAGTGCAATAATAAAAATGAAAAGTTCCTTTAACCACTTGAGCCCCGGACCATTATGCTGCCTAAGGACCAGAGGTCTTTTTCCAATTTGGCACTGCGTCGCTTTAACTGCTAATTGCGCGGTCATGCAATGCTGTACCCAAACGAAATTTGCGTCCTTTTCTTCCCACAAATAGAGCTTTCTTTTGATGGTATTTGATCACCTCTGCGGTTTTTATTTTTTGCGCTATAAACGGAAAAAGACCGAAAATTTTGAAAAAAAATGATATTTTCTACTTTTTGTTATAAAAAAAATCCAATAAACTAAATTTTAGTCATACATTTAGGCCAAAATGTATTCGGCCACATGTCTTTGGTAAAAAAAATGTCAATAAGCGTATATTTATTGGTTTGCGCAAAAGTTATAGCGTCTACAAACTAGGGTACATTTTCTGGAATTTACTCAGCTTTTAGTTTATGACTGCCTATGTCATTTCTTGAGGTGCTAAAATGGCAGGGCAGTACAAAACCCCCCCCAAATGACCCCATTTTGGAAAGTAGACACCCCAAGGAAATTGCTGAGAGGCATGTTGAACCCATTGAATATTTATTTTTTTTGTCCCAAGTGATTGAAAAATGACAAAAAAAAAAAATATTTACAAAAAGTCGTCACTAAATGATATATTGCTCACACAGGCCATGGGCCTATGTGGAATTGCACCCCAAAATACATTTAGCTGCTTCTCCTGAGTATGGGGATACCACATGTGTGGGACTTTTTGGGAGCCTAGCCGCGTACGGGGCCCCGAAAACCAATCACCGCCTTCAGGATTTCTAAGGGTGTAAATTTTTGCTTTCACTCTTCACTGCCTATCACAGTTTCGGAGGCCATGGAATGCCCAGGTGGCACAAAACCCCCCAAAATGACCCCATTTTGGAAAGTAGACACCCCAAGCTATTTGCTGAGAGGCATATTGAGTCCATGGAATATTTTATATTTTGACACAAGTTGCGGGAAAGTGACACTTTTTTTTTTTTTTTTTTTTTTTTTTCATAAAGTTGTCACTAAATGATATATTGCTCACACAGGCCATGGGCATATGTGGAATTGCACCCCAAAATACATTTAGCTGCTTCTCCTGAGTATGGGGATACCACATGTGTGGGACTTTTTGGGAGCCTAGCCGCGTACTGGACCCCGAAAACCAATCACTGCCTTCAGGATTTCTAAGGGTGAAAATTTTTGATTTCACTCTTTACTGCCTATCACAGTTTCGGAGGCCATGGAATGCCCAGGTGGCACAAAACCCCCCCAAATGACCCCATTTTGGAAAGTAGACACCCCAAGCTATTTGCTGAAAGGCATGGTGAGTATTTTGCAGCTCTCATTTGTTTTTGAAAATGAAGAAAGACAAGAAAAAACATTTTTTTTTTTCTTTTTTCAATTTTCAAAACTTTGTGACAAAAAGTGAGGTCTGCAAAATACTCACTATACCTCTCAGCAAATAGCTTGGGGTGTCTACTTTCCAAAATGGGGTCATTTGGGGGGGTTTTGTGCCACCTGGGCATTCCATGGCCTCCGAAACTGTGATAGGCAGTGAAGAGTGAAATCAAAAATTCACGCCCTTAGAAAGCCTGAAGGCGGTGCTTGGTTTTCGGGGTCCCGTACGCGGCTAGGCTCCCAAAAAGTCTCACACATGTGGTATCCCCGTACTCAGGAGAAGCAGCAGAATGTATTTTGGGGTGTAATTTCACATATTTCCATGGCATGTTTGAGCAATATATCATTTAGTGACAACTTTGTGCAAAAAAAAAAAAAAAAAAATTTGTCTCTTTCCCGCAACTTGTGTCGCAATATAAAATATTCCATGGACTCGACATGCCTCTCAGCAAATAGCTTGGGGTGTCTACTTTCCAAAATGGGGTCATTTGGGGGGGTTTTGAACTGTCCTGGCATTTTATGCACAACATTTAGAAGCTTATGTCACACATCACCCACTCTTCTAACCACTTGAAGACAAAGCCCTTTCTGACACTTATTGTTTACATGAAAAATTTTTTTTTTTTGCAAAAAAATTACTTTGAACCCCCAAACATTATATATTTTTTTAAAGCAAATGCCCTACAGATTAAAATGGTGGGTGTTTTATTTTTTTTTTTCACACAGTAATTGCGCAGCGATTTTTCAAACGCATTTTTTGGGGAAAAAACACACTTTTTTTAATTTTAATGCACTAAAACACGCTATATTGCCCAAATGTTTGATGAAATAAAAAAGATGATCTTAGGCCGAGTACATGGATACCAAACATGACATGCTTTAAAATTGCGCACAAACGTGCAGTGGCAACAAAATAAATACATGTTTAAAAGCCTTCAAAAGCCTTTACAGGTTACCACTTTAGATTTACAGAGGAGGTCTACTGGAAAAATTACTGCACTCGATCTGGCCTTCGCGGTGATACCTCACATGCATGGTGCAATTGCTGTTTACGTTTGACGACAGACCGCCGCTTGCGTTCGCCTTAGCGCGAGAGCAGGGGGCGACAGGGGTGTTTTTTTTTTTTTTTTTTTTTTTCTTTATTATTTTTTTGCTTTTTTAATCTTACTTTTAAACTGTTCCTTTCATATTTTTTTTTTTTAATCATTTTTATTGTTATCTCGGGGAATGTAAATATCCCCTATGATAGCAATAGGTAGTGACAGGTACTCTTTTTTGAAAAAATTGTGGTCTATTAGACCCTAGATCTCTCCTCTGCCCTCAAAGCATCTGACCACACCAAGATCGGTGTGATAAAATGCTTCCCCAATTTCCCAATGGCGCTATTTACATCCGGCGAAATCTAAGTCATGAAATACTCGTAGCTTCCGGTTTCTTAGGCCATAGAGATGTTTGGAGCCACTCTGGTCTCTGATCAGCTCTATGGTCAGCTGGCTGAATCACCGGCTGCGTTCTCAGGTTCCCTGTTGAGACAGGAGAGCCAGAGAAAAACACGGAAGACGGTGGGGGGGGGGGCATTCCCTCCCACGGCTTGTAAAAGCAGTCTAGAGGCTAATTAGCCGCTAGGATTGCTTTTACATGAAAGCCGACCGCTGGCTGAAAAGAATGATACCAAGATGATACCTAAACCTGCAGGCATCATTCTGGTATAACCACTCAAAGTCGTGAATGGCGTACCTGAAGACAAAAAAATGGTTAACAATGGTTAACAATAAAGCACAGTAAAGTGTAAATAATTACACACCTGAAAAACAAACATGATAAAACATAATAACAATAACAATAACAATAAAACATTGCAGAATAGAATACAGTAAAAAAGAGCAGAACAATAGAGAGAGAGAATAGAGAGAGAGAGAACAATAAAACAACTATTTTTTTTTATTTCTTATTTTTTTTTTTTTTTACACTTTTTTTGTAACTAACTTTTATAACGGTAACCGGTTCCAGGTTCGGGTCTCTCAAAATGCGATGGCATCTTGGGAGACCCTGTGAAAGTGTGCCTAGTCTGTGCAATGCTGTACCCTACGCTAATACTCAACTAGTGAATGGTAGCGTTCAAAACATTCACCAATGCAAAGACCAGGATTGTCAGGACAGGAGGGACAATAATAGCGGGTGTCACGCCTATATCCGCGCTTGCTGCAGACACGACATCTTTTTGGGGGGGTTCGTTGGGTAGGGGTACTCGGGAGCACATAAAGAAAATGCCTCTCATGCAGCCGACTGCATTTGGTTTGGGATGTGAATGGGGGAAGTACGGGCGCTGCAGAAGCGGTGGGTTCCCAATTAGGATTGGCGAATGCAGCAGGAAGGGCACTATGGGCACGACGGGCTTGTGTTTGTCTTTTTGGTGGCAGCGGGACACTACTTGTGCTTGCCACCTCACCAGCTTGAACTGCACTTATGGGACTCGCCACGTCACCACGTGTTACTGCAGTGCTGGTTTGACTACGACCGGGGTGTACTAGGCCGCTGGCGCTTGCCACTTCACCAAAACGCTACCAAAAAACTGTTAGCGATCGCAGGGATCAGGCCTGACTCTGCGAACGCTGCAGTTATGCGTTTAGTGTTCTGTAAGTGACAGTGATCGATCGATACTGCACTTGGGTGGGCTGGGCCGGGCCGGGCGGAGGGGCAAAACGCAGGTGCTAGCAGGTATCTGGGCTGATCCCGCTAACACTGCGTTTTTGGGAACCCTAAACTGCTGGTGACGCTAGTATAGATCTGATCGGATCAGATATTGATGCGATCAGATACTATACCACTAAGGGAGGTGTACAGTGCGTGCGTGGGTGTTAGCGGTACTGGCGCTAATCTGACGCTGCCTGGGGCTGGTGCTTGCCAGTTCACCAAAACGCTACAAAAAAAACTGTTAGCGATCGCAGGGATCAGGCCTGACTCTGCGAACGCTGCAGTTATGCGTTTAGTGTTTTGTAAGTGACAGTGATCGATCGATACTGCACTTGGGTGGACTGGGCTGGGCCGGGCGGAGGGGCAAAACGCAGGTGCTAGCAGGTATCTGGGCTGATTCCGCTAACACTGCGTTTTTGGGAACCCTAAACTGCTGGGGACGCTAGTATAGATCTGATCGGATCAGATATTGATCCGTTCAGATACTATACCACTAAGGGAGGTGTATCGTGCGTGGGTGTTAGCGGTACTGGCGCTAACCTGACGCTGCCTGGGGCTGGCGCTTGCCAGTTCACCAAAATGCTACCAAAAAAACTGTTAGCGATCGCAGGGATCAGGCCTGACTCTGCGAAAGCTGCAGTTATGCGTTTAGTGCCTTGTAAGTGACAGTGATCGATCGATACTGCACTTGGGTGGGCTGGGCTGGGCCGGGCGGAGGGGCAAAACGCAGGTGCTAGCAGGTATCTGGGCTGATCCCGCTAACACTGCGTTTTTGGGAACCCTAAACTGCTGGGGACGCTAGTATAGATCTGATCGGATCAGATATTGATGCGTTCAGATACTATACCACTAAGGGAGGCGTATGCTGCGTGCGTGGGTGTTAGCGGTACTGGCGCTAATCTGACGCTGCCTGGGGCGACGCATATCACCGCCGGGCGATCGGGGGGCTAAACCTTTATTCGGTAATAAACGGCGGGTGCCCTGACACTATAAAAAATAAACGAACTAACCAGCGTCAACCGTAACGGTTATACGGTGATCAGTGGTGAAAGGGTTAACTAGGGGGCAATCAAGGGGTTAAAACATTTATTAGGTAGTATATGGGGGTCCCTGACGCTATAAAACGCTGACGGCGAACCTAAATATTTACCTCACTAACTAGCGTCACCAGCGACACTAATACAGCGATCAGAAAAATGATCGCTTAGCGACACTGGTGACAGGGGGTGATCAAGGGGTTAAAACTTTATTAGGGGGGGTTAGGGGGGTACCCTAGACCTAAAGGGGGGTAATACTCACTGTCCCAACACAGTAACTGTCACAAACTGACACTATGCAGTAATCAAAAAAAAAAAAACTGCTGGTGTCAGTTTGTGACAGGGGGGGGGGGTGATTGGGGGGGGATCGGGGGGCGATCGGGGGGGGGATCGGGGTGTTTTGTGTGCCTGGCATGTTCTACTGTGTGTGTGTAGTGTTGTGCACTTACTCACATGTCGTCTCTCCTCGGGCCGGAACGGAAAATACCGACCCGAGGGGAGATGACATCACTTCCTTTGCTGCTGTTTAGCATACAGCAGCAAAGGAGTGTTCTCATTGGCCGGCGGCGATCGCGAGGGGGGGGCCACGAACGGATGGTCTCCCCCTCATCACCGATCGCCGCTGGACAAAAGACGACCGCCTCGGGCACCGGGGGGGGTCCGATCGGACCCCCCACCCGCGGAAGGCAAATCACGTACCCTGTACGTGATTTTGCCTGTCCGTGCCACTTTGCCGACGTACATCGGCGTGAGGCGGTCGTCAAGTGGTTAAATATAGTGCCTGTGTGGTCCCCTTAGTCTGCCTGTAAAATGACGCATCTGTAGCATGTATAGAACATGCTGCAGTAAAAATGTAATTTCTAAAGAAAAAATAAAACTTAAATGACATTTAAATTTCCGGCAATAGAAAAATGTGAAAAAAATAGCGTGGGGTCCCCCCAAAATCCATACCAGACCCTTATGCATGCACGCAGCCTTGCAGGTCAGGAAAGAGGGAGGGGGGATGAGTGAGTGCCCCCCTCCTGAACCACACCAGGCCACATGCCCTCAATATGGGTGGTGGGTGCTTTGCCCCCCCCCCCAACCCAAAGCATCTTGTCACCATGTTGATGGGGGCAAGGGCCTCATCCCCACAACCTGTGGTTGTGGGGGTCTGCGAGCGGGGGGCTTATCAGAGTCTGGAAGCCCCCTTTAACAAGTGGACCTCCAGAACCCACCACCCCTCCCCATGTGAATGAGTATGGGATTTATAGTATCTCTACCCATTTACCAAAAAAGCGTCAAAAAGTTAAAAAAAACATACAGTTTTTGACAATTCCTTTATTAAAAAATAAAAAAACAGTGTCTCCAGATGTAATGCACATGCAAAAATGCGTGTTTTCTGGTGTGAATGGGCCCTACGCTGGGCTCACATTGGCGTGACCTAGCGTGCACATGCTTCTCCACATTGCTGTAGGGCAGCCCATTTCAATGGGCTGTCCTACCCGTGAGAAACACGAGGAAAAAAGTCCCCGATGCACATGCTTGCAGATGCATGGGGTGTCATTAACCACTTGCCCTCCGGAAGATTAACACCCCTTCATGATCATGACCAAGCCATACGGCACTGCGTTATTTTAACTGACAATTGCGTAGTCATGCAACGCTGTACCCAAATAAATTTATGTCCTTTTTTTCCCACAAATAGAGCTTTCTTTTGGTGGTATTTGATCACCTCTGCGTTTTTTATTTTTTTGCCCTATAAACAAAAAAAGACCGACAATTTTGAAAAAAAAAAAATATTTTTTTTACCTTCTGCTATAAAACATATCCAATAAAAAAATTTTAAAAATCGAATTTCCTAATGAATTTAGACCAATATGTATTCTGCTACATATCTTTGGTAAAAAAAAATCCCAATAAGCCTATATTGATTGGTTTGCGCAAAAGATATAGCGGGTTATTTACAAAAGGCACATCCACTTTGCACTACGAGTGCACTTGAAAGTGCAGTTGCTGTAGACCTAAAGGGGAAGCTCTGAAATGAGGGGAAGCTCTGTTGATTTTATCATCCAATCATGTGCAAGCAAAAATGCTGTTTTTTATTTGTCCCCCTCAGATCTACAGCGACTGCACTTCCAAGTGCACTTGCAGTGCACTTGTAGTGCAAAGTGGATTTGCCTTTAGAAAATAACCTCCTCTGTGTCTACAAACTATGGGATATTTTTATATATTTTTTTACTAGTGGCAATCAGCGATTTATACTGGGACTGTGATATTGCAGTGGACAAAAATATGCACTGTCACTGTACTAATGACACTGGGTGGGAAGGGGTTAACATCAGGGACGACCAAAGGGTTAAGTGTATTCCTAGCCAGTGTTATTCTAAATTGTGGGAGGTGCTTTTACTAGGGGAAGGCATGGCTTGCAGAGAGAAACACAGGATTAATGCTTTCCCTCCTGTCAGAACGGCGATCTGCCTTATTTACATAGGCAGACTGCTGTTCTGCATCTCTGCTTGATCATTGATGGGTGCTGGCGGACATGGAGTCCACAGTACCTGCCGCTGGGTTCCCACTGTGTGTGATCATGCTCGCCCCTTACCCGGAAGAGCTGGATCACGTATATATACGTAATCCGGTGTACAGGTGTCACCCTGTATCAGCAAAACTGCTATAGGGCAGACCTGAAGTTGTTAAGAATGAAAGGTCCATGCAATATGCAGGACCAACATGGGAGAGCCAAAGGGGAATGCATGTTCCCTGTTCTGTATTTCAGGATGACAATTGGTGGGCAGCAGCATCCGCAGGGTAGCAACAAGCAGCTGATTGGTGCATTCTGGCGGGCCCCTAAGCCCGCAAATTTCAGAGGTGATAAAAGAAGGGCCGTCCGGCCGTTACCGTCAGACCGTGTGGAGCAGGACCGGGACTCACACCGCAGCGCAAGGATGGAGAACCGTTCGCCTGTGGGAAGAGAGAGCCTTCTTTGTCGCCTCATTGAGAAGGCGGAGAGCGCCGGAGGGGAGGAGTGGCTCCTTCACTGCCTGGAGGCTGGTCAGTCCGAAGCTCCGCCCGAGCCGTCTCTTAGCACAGCCCAAGAGAAAATGGAGGAGTCCGCAGCAGACATGCGCAGTCCGCGCCGACAGCCGAAGAGGGCAAAGAAGAAAGCCAGAGAAGAGGCTTCACAGTGCCATGCTGGCAGAGGGCGAGCCCGCAGTGTCCCCTATATGAAGACCCCCCCACGTCAGGAAAGCGCTCAGCCGGCTGTTGCAACAAGCAATGAGCAGACAAGGAGTTTGCCTATGGGTGAGACTCGCACTTGTAGTAATGTCACTGATTTAAATAGTTTGGCTGATACTTTAGCTAGTATTGTGAGAGAAATTAAAGGGGCACACACAGTTGGTGCTAATGTTAGTACAGCATTAGGTGCACAGTGTTCTGGTGCTTTCCATGTCACTGATAATGATGCTTTTCAGGGGGCACAGCTATCTGGTGCTATGAATACAAATGATGGTATGTCACAACATAGTTTGGATGATGTCAGCCCTATATGGCGCAATTTGTCGGAGGTGCCCTTTGCTACCAATGCGAGTGCACCAGTGCAAATACCTCATTCTCTTAACCCCTCTCCGCGCGCCACCCACCCTGTAGTGGCGGAGTCCTCCTTTAAGATCCCTATGCCGTGTGAAATTTCACCGTTAGGCTTTCATTTGCCTGACGCTGTTAAAGGGAAAATTTGGAGGGGGGAATTTGTAGATTTATTGTCACTATTGCCTGCTTCCAAAGATTTTCTACCTAAATTTGAAAGGAAGGCCGAGGACCGCTCTGAGGAAGATAGGAGACGTTCTGTGCCCAAAACTTTTCAAAATTGGTTGCAAGCTTTCTGCATTTATGCAGCGGTGCTGGGTGAGCAATCCCCAGATAAATGTTCAGGCTTATTTCAGCACGTGGATATAATTGCGGAAGCTTTTCGTCATTTTGGTGGTACCTCATGGTTTACCTATGATGAAAATTTCAGACAGAAATTAGCGGTTCATCCATCTTTAAAATGGGGTTGTAAGGATGTCGGCTTATGGCTGAGCCTAATGCTGCCGCAGAAGCCCTCATTTACACCTCGAACGGTTGCCCCACAGAATGCCTTTCGTAAAGGGTTCTGTTTCGCTTTTAATGAAGGGCAGTGTAAATTCCTGTCAAACTGTAGGTATAAACATGAGTGCTCCTATTGCAATGGGGCTCACCCAGCGAATAGGTGCTTTCGGAAGTCATCAGCGACTTCCCTCCCATCCTTATCCAAGGACACTGGTGGCAAAAGCCATGACTCCAGTGAGTTTGTTAAGAATGCGACCGTGGTTAGATCTCTACCCAGATCGCACGATGGCACGGCTCCTAATTGACGGTTTCCAGGATGGTTTCTTGGTTCCCTCATTTTCTGGGCCGGGTTGCGTTTTTGTAAAGAACTTACTGTCAGCTAGGAGGCATCCTGTCATTGTTCAAGAAAAAATTGATAAAGAGGTTAATGAAGGCCGGGTAGCTGGCCCTTTCCGCAATCCACCTTTTTCTAATTTCCGTCTTTCTCCTTTCGGCATTGTCCCCAAGAAGGAGCAGGGTACTTTCAGACTTATCCATCATTTGTCCTTCCCAGCTGACAATTCGCTTAATGACGAGGTTTCAGAAATCCTTGCCCCTGTTTCTTACTCCTCTTTTGATGAAGCTCTAATGCTTTTGAGGCGTTTTGGACAGGGGGCGTTGTTAGCTAAGGCAGACATCAAATCTGCTTTCCGTCTGCTACCCGTGCACCCGCAAGGTTTCAATTCCCTGGGTTTTCATTTTCAAGACAAATTTTATTTTGACAGATGTTTGCCCATGGGCTTCTCCTTATCTTGTTTTTATTTTGAGGCTTTTGCTACATTTCTACATTGGGTTTTGTCGGAAGGTTCCCCTTTTGGGGGTCTGCTACATTACTTAGATGATTTCCTTTTTATTGGCCCAAAGGACTCACAGTTATGTCTTGAATCATTGAACTCGTTCTTTCATATCTGTGATTCCTTTGGGATTCCAATTGCGCATGAGAAAACTTTATTTCCATCGACTACTATTGAATTCTTGGGGATTATCATTGACTCATCACTGATGGAGTTTAGGCTACCCAAGGAAAAGTTGTTCCATATGAGAACAATGATCTCGTTGTTTTTATCCAAACGCAAGGTTTTGTTGAAGGAGGCTCAATCCCTATTAGGTCTTTTTGCATTTGCAGCTCGGGTCATTCCTATTGGCAGAATTTTTTCTAGGCGCTTTGCTTTGGCTACGAGTGGTTTGAAGAATCCTTACTCTCATGTTTGCATTTCTGCAAACGTCAAAGAAGACTTAAGAATATGGGATTCTTTCCTTTGTAATTTTAATGGGTCCACGGCCTGGCAGCATCCTTTTATAGACAATTTTAAGCTGAATTTCTTTACAGATGCCACTGGTTCATCCGGCTTTGGAGCCTTCCTGAATGGTCTTTGGTGTGCCTCTGAATGGCATTCCAGTTGGCGGCTTCCAGAGATTTTGCATAATATAGTCCTCCTCGAGTTGTTTCCTGTGGTAGTTTCTGTGGTAATCTGGAAAGATAAGTTCATGAATCGCAGGGTAATGGTTCATACAGATAATAAAGGTGTACTTTTTGCTATCAACACATTGTCATCCAAGTCAAAGCCAGTCATCAAACTCTTAAGTTTTTTAGTTTTGCACTGCATGCGTTTCAATATCTGGTTGAAAGCTCGCCACATTGCAGGTATAGATAATACAATAGCTGACGCTCTTTCTCGTTTGCAGTTTCACAGATTCCGGGAGTTGGTTCCATCAGCGGATCGACACGGCACCCCTTGCCCAGATTGCCTCTGGGGCTTGATTTGGGACTGATAACTGCTCATCTCCAGAATTCGGTAGCACAGAAGACATGGCAAGACTATAACCTAGCCTGGTCCAGATGGTGCTCTTTTTGCTCTGACATGGTGGTGGATGTTTTAGACGTTAATGATTATATCGCTTTGGCTTTTGTGTCCTACCTGATGCAGGCCCAGCTCAGCCCTGCCTCAGTTAGTAAGATCTTAGCCGGGGTTTCCTTTTTTCTTAAATTTTCTGGCAGACCTGCCTTGACCTCTTTTTTCTCGGTCAGTCAGATCCTTAAAGGATTTCGGAAGTCATCGCCTACAAAGGATGCTAGGCGCCCTATTTCAGTTTCTTTATTAATCAGACTAATGTCGGTTTTGGAGGATGTTTCTTTTTCTAGTTTTGAACTCCTGCTTTTCAGGGCAGCATTTTCGGTGACCCTTTTCGGTGCCCTGTGGGTGGGTGAGTTTACGGCTCAAAACAAATCATCTTCTTCTTTTCTGTTGTTCTCTCATGTGTCCATGTAGCGGACGGTTTACGTCTTTTTCTTTGCAGGTTCAAAACTTTTGGGTTGGGTAATGGTAAGTGGATATCTCTGGCCTCCTCTCCCAACCTGTTGCTATGCCCTGTTGCCCACATGGCCAATTATATAGCGGCTAGACCCTCCATTGACGGTTCTTTCTTTATTCATCAGGACTTGTCCCCTTTGACCAGATACCAGTTTTCTGCTGTGCTTTCCTCATGCCTTAAACACCTTAACCTAGCAGGTTTGAAATTCTCATCACACTCCTTTAGAATTGGGGCTGCCACTATGGCTGACCTATTGGGTTTCCCTCCTGAGTGTCAAAAGAGGGTTGGCAGATGGGTTAGTAATAGGTATAAGCTTTATGTTCGCCCTGAATTGTTAATTGTCTGATTTTATTTTTCAGATCCTCCTAAATACATTATTTGGATTGTAGGCCACTCCTACGTTTATTGGGCTGAAAGGCTGGCTGCATCCAGGAGCTATTCCAGCAATTTAGGTCTGGACTTTAACAAATTTAAGATTTTGTGGTCTGGTGTTAGGGGTCTGAGATGAGGTAATCTTAGAGACCATTTAATATATTTATCTTCTATTTGGCCCGCCCCGGTAGTTTTAGTTATTCATTTGGGAGCGAACGATATTGGCAAGGTTAGGACGTGGGAATTGCTTTGCGAGATGAAGAACGATTTTTGTGCCATCAAGCTGCTGTTTCCTTGTACTATTTTGGCCTTTTCTGAAATGGTCCCTAGGCTCCTTTGGTCCCCCTGGGGTAATTTCTTTTATGTGGATAAAATTAGGAGACGTTTGAATAGGACCATTCATAATTTCCTTGCATCATCTGGGAATTTGTCCTTCCGCCACTTAGAGTTGGAAGGTTTTATTCCAGGATTATTTAGAGAAGATTTGGTACACCTATCAGACATTGGTATTGATATTTTCAATATGGGTCTGCAAAGTTTGATTGAGAATGCCATGGTGTTGGGGGGACCTCAGCCAGCAGCTGCTCTCCTGGCCTCGGTCGGTGGGGAATAGTCGTCCAGCATTGTCTGGATGGACACCGTATAAATTTTGATGGTTATATAGCCAAGATGGCTTCATATTTATTTGTATTTATTTAAACATTGACAGGTTACCCTTGAACAACACCATGGCCAATATTTTATACCAATTGAATAAATGGTTAAAGAAAGAATTGTTGTGGTCTCTTTGTTTAATAACTCCTTTGTGCTAGCCCAAGAAAGGTCCATGCAATATGCAGGACCAACATGGGAGAGCCAAAGGGGAATGCATGTTCCCTGTTCTGTATTTCAGGATGACAATTGGTGGGCAGCAGCATCCGCAGGGTAGCAACAAGCAGCTGATTGGTGCATTCTGGCTGGCCCCTAAGCCCGCGAATTTCAGAGGTGATAAAAGAAGGGCCGTCCGGCCGTTACCGTCAGACCGTGTGGAGCAGGACCGGGACTCCCACCCCCCCCCTTTTTATTTAATACATTAGTCATGGGTTGTTCAGTGGGGAATAGTCGTCCAGCATTGTCTGGATGGACACCGTATAAATTTTGATGGTTATATAGCCAAGATGGCTACATATTTATTTGTATTTATTTAAACATTGACAGGTTACCCTTGAACAACACCATGGCCAATATTTTATACCAATTGAATAAATGGTTAAAGAAAGAATTGTTGTGGTCTCTTTGTTTAATAACTCCTTTGTGCTAGCCCAAGAAAGGTCCATGCAATATGCAGGACCAACATGGGAGAGCCAAAGGGGAATGCATGTTCCCTGTTCTGTATTTCAGGATGACAATTGGTGGGCAGCAGCATCCGCAGGGTAGCAACAAGCAGCTGATTGGTGCATTCTGGCTGGCCCCTAAGGCCGCGAATTTCAGAGGTGATAAAAGAAGGGCCGTCCGGCCGTTACCGTCAGACCGTGTGGAGCAGGACCGGGACTCCCACCCCCCCCCCTTTTTATTTAATACATTAGTCATGGGTTGTTCAGTGGGGAATAGTCGTCCAGCATTGTCTGGATGGACACCTTATAAATTTTGATGGTTATATAGCCAAGATGGCTTCATATTTATTTGTATTTATTTAAACATTGACAGGTTACCCTTGAACAACACCATGGCCAATATTTTATACCAATTGAATAAATGGTTAAAGAAAGAATTGTTGTGGTCTCTTTGTTTAATAACTCCTTTGTGCTAGCCCATGAACACCACCCCCGTGCATCAGCAAAAGAAAATGTTGGGATTAGGCTTGCGAACCAAGCCTAGTGGTGCCCATACACTTGATGAAAAATCATTTGAAAATCTGTCATTTGGGCCATTAGTTTTCTGTCCAGATAATAGGCATAAATAGAAAATCATTTTTGACTTTTCAGAGCCAAAAAAATCTAAGGAACAGGTTGAAAAAGTTCTGCCAAATGAACTATAAATTGAAAGCTGAGCCCTCATTCACACTAAATGAGGATTTGAAAACGTGCGACTTCATCTGAAATCGCACGATTTCAAAACCGCATTTCAGTGCAACTTCGGGTCTGACTTGAAAGACATCTATGCGGCTTCATGCACAGATGTCTATTGAAGTCGCACCCAAAATCGCCAAAAGTAGTGCAGGAACTACTTATGCAAATCTGTGCGGTGGCACACCATTGCCGGTGTTCTGCCAGAAACTCCAACTCACCAAAGTCTCCAACCACGTCACTTCCGGTGAGTCTCCAGCAGCAATAATTGGAGATTTGGACGAGTTGGCTGTTTACACTGAACACCGGCAGTATATACTGTAGTGTATACGCTGCTGGTGTTCTGTGAAAACAGCCAACTCGTTGAAATCTCCAATTATTGCTGCTGGAGAGTCACCGGAAGTAACGTGGTTGGAGATTTTGGCGAGTTGGAGTTTTTGACAGAACACCGGCAATAGGCAGCGACTTGTTATGCCATTTGACCTGTCAAATGGCATGACAAATTTCTCTAATGTGAACGAGGGCTTAATGTGTTTCTCACCAGTTAAAAATGTAACTGTTGGCACTGCCCATATGTGACAAAACAGACTAAAACTGATTCATTTATGTCCATTAGAACGATTTATCATTTGAAAATCGGTCATTGTGCGATGGCACTATCGTTTGCTCTCACATACAAGATTTTCCATATAGTGTATGGATAGCATGAAATTCAAGGGGACGACTCCTAAAAAAAACTTGCCTGTTCCTAAAAATGAAAAGCAGTTGTCAGCTAGGAAGAAAGAGCAAGCCAGGAAATAGGAGACTTCTTCTCAGCACAGCAGGATGAATGACAAGACACAAATTTGGGGTTGATTTACTAAAGACAAATCCACTGTACACTACAAGTGCACTGCACTGGCACTTGGAAGTGCACTTTGAAATTCAGTTGCTGTAGATCTGAGGGGAAGATCTGAAATGAGGGGAAGCCCTGCTGATTTCTATCATCCAATCATATACGAGCAAAAATGCTGTTTTTTATTTTCCTGGCATGTCACCCTTAAAGTGGTTGTAAACCCGAAGAAAAAAAACAAAAAAAAAAACGCATAAAAACAAAAAAAAAGGCATAATGAGCTAGTATGCATCACATACTAGCTTATTATGAAATACTTACCTTAGAACGACGCTGTTTCAGCTGTGACCAGCGACATGTCATCCGGAGTTATTTCCGGGTTCGCGGGCTCCGGCACTGTGATTAGCCGGAGTTGCGATGACGTCACTCCCGCGCATGCACGTGGGTGCCGCGGGGCACGGCACGCTGCTGGGGAAAGCGTATATGGTAAATATCTCCTAAATCATAGGAGATGTTTTCAGTACCTACAGGTAAGCCTTATTATAGGCTCACCTGTAGGTACAAGTGGTGTAACTAGGTTTACAACCACTTTAAGACCCCTCTAGAAATAGCGCCTGTAAAGCGCCTGAAAACTGCCTCCCTTTCATTGCAATGTGGGGTTTCACACCCGGGCGGTGCGCTTGCGGGACATTAGAAAAAGTCCTGCGGGCAGCATCTTTGAGGCGGTTGGGAGCACTGTATACAGCGCTCCCAAAATGCCCCTGCCCATTGCAATGAATGGACAGCGTTTCCGAAGCGCCTGAAAAGCGCTTCGGTAGCGCCGCAACACAGGAGTTTTTAACCCCTTTTCTGGGGTCAAAAGCGGCGCTTAAACAGCTGTAAGGAGCTGCTAAAATGAGTGGCGCTTTACCGCAAACGCACAGGCAGCCCCAGTGTGAAAGGGGTCCCAGATCTACAGCGACTGCACTTCCAAGTGCACTTGTAATGCACAGTGGATTTGCCTTTAGTAAATAAACCCCGATGTGTACAATGCAGGAATGAATGTTTGGTAGCAGGCAGCACATGGTGTACTCCTCCTCCTCCATACTGCCTGTACAGTACTGAGCACAGCTATGAGCTCCATCACTGTGACTGCACCACACTGTCTCTCTGTCCAGGACGAGTTTTATTGTTTCAGCTCACTCTCGCGAGTTGTCCTCTGTATACCGGGGAAGGGAGAAGTTCTCGCCAGACTGGAGAGAGTTCCCACGCCTGTTGTGTCTGAGGATACGAGAAATCCTGCAGCCCCCCTCGGGGAACTCGCAGGCAGGGGCTCTGCAGTAGGGAAGCGAGAGCTTAGTGCGCAGACACAACTGTACTGTATACTGAGGTGTCAGGACTTTTATTGAAGCCCACCATGTGCTTGTAGTGTCTGGGGTTGTGTAAAAGAAGATACAGCATCATAACACACTCCGCTGTTCATAGCAGTATTAGGGCTCATGCACACTGCATCTCAAAAAAAGCTGCTTTTACAGGCATTTGAGCTTTTATTTCAGCTTGACGAAGCTTGTTCTTTTTTGTGCTCTTGTGCACGTTTTTAATGAGCTTCTTCAAGCTCCTTTGAGCTTCTTTTAGCTCTTTTTTTTTTTTAGCATAAGCGTTTTCTTTTTTTTTTTTTTCACAAACCCTCCTAGAGGCTGGGTTCACATATGAGCACGCAGTGGCTCACAGCATGGGTCCGGTGTGTCCTCGTTCACCGTTTCATCAATTTCAATCTGAATTCGGACCTGAAATGGACCAAAAGACACACAGGACTCCTCTGCAAATCGCACCGGAGCCGCTGCGGAGATGTGTCAACCGGCTCCATAGAGAGCCGGTCACAATTTCCTGCTGTGTGAATTGAATGCAGGGAAACCCACATCCAATTTGCACTAGTGTGAACCCAGTCAGATAATATCTTCTTAACCACTGTATAAACAAAACAAAAAGCTGAAACAAATATTTTTGGGCATTTTTGAGCTTCTTTGAGCTTTTTTGAGTTCTTTGGGGCACTAGCTCCCCTCAAAAACGCAAGTTTTATTCTGCCTGTAAGAACATATGCTTGAAAACGCCTTAAAAAGCCATAGGGGTTGACTTACTAAAGGCAAATAGACTGTGCACTTTGCAAAGTGCATTTTCACTCTGCAAGTGCAGTTGCTTCAGAGCTTAGTAAATGAGCAGAAGCTCTGCTGACTTCCATGACCAATCATGTGTAAGCAAAAATGCAGTTATTTTATTTTCCTTGCAAGTGATTGGGTATCCTTTGCAAAGTGAAATTTTACCTCATTTACTAAGCTCTGGAGCAACTGCACTTTCAGAGTGCAACTGCACTTTTTAAAGTGCACAGTATTTTTGCCTTTAGTAAATCAACCCCATAGTGTGCATGGACACATTGGCTAACATGGAAGGAAGTTTTACAGGCAGAAAAAAATAAGAGTTCAAAAGCCTGTAGGAGCCGCTTCTTTGAACTCCTTTGAGCTGCAGTGTGCATGAGCCCTATGAAGCTCAAAGAATCGGCTCCTACAGGCTTTTGAGCTTTTTTGAGTTCTTATTTTTTCTGCTTGGAAACTCCCCTTCATGTTAGCCAATAGTGTCCATGTAAAATCTGGTAAGCTGTGCATGGCAGCCAATCAGCATCTAACTTCAGCTTATTCAATTAACCACTTCAGCCCCGGAAGAATTTACCCCCTTCCTGACCAGGCACTGCGTCCCTTTAACTGACAATTGCACGGTTGTGCGACTTTGTACCCAAACGAAATTGACGTCCTTTTTTTCCCACAAATAGAGCTTTCTTTTGGTGGTATTTGATCGCCTCTGCAGTTTTTATTTTTTGCACTATAAACAAAAAAAGAGCGACAATTTAAAAAAAAAACTTTTTAACTTTTTGCTACAATAAATATCCCCCAAAAATATGTAAATTAACAATTTTTTCTCCTCAGTTTAGGCCGATATGTATTCTTCTACATATTTTTGGTAAAAAAAAAAATCGCAATAAGCTTATATTGATTGGTTTGAGCAAAAGTTATAGCGCCTGCAAAATAGAGGATAGATTTATAGCATTTTTATTGTTTTTTTTTTTTTTACTAGTAATGGCGATGATCTGCGATTTTTATCGTGACTGCGACATTATGGCAGACACATTGGACCATGTTGACACATTTTTGGAACCATTGGCATTAATACAGCGATCAGTGCGATTAAAAATGCATTGATTACTGTAAAAATGCCACTGGCAGTGAAGGTATTAACACTATGGGGCGGTGAAGGGGTTAACTGTCTTTCCTGGGAGGTGATTCTAAGTGAAGGGGGAGGGACTAACTATAGGAAGTGACAGATCGTGGTTCCTAGCTAATAGGAACACACGATCTGTCACTCCTGTCAGAACAGAACAGGGAAGTGTATGTTTACACACACTCGTCCCTGTTCTGTTTCCTAGTTCAGCAATGGAGTCTCCTAGATTGGGAATCAGCTGGGGGGGAAAGAAGGAGATGGGGGGGGGGGGGCGAGGAAGATGTGGAGTGGGGAGGGGAAGAAGGGGGGGGGGAGGTTTATTAGGGGAAATGGGAAAATGGTGGGATCAAGTAGAGAGGAGACATAAAAATTGAACATTTAGAATGAAACAATAAAGGTGATGTGAGGAAAGAAAAATAATTGGAAAGACTGGTATACTAGATCATAGGATACTAGGAGGCATATCAGTCTGGCGCTCCCATAAAGCTGCAACACTGCTGCCTGCTGGTATGATAATACAGGCCGGCGAGGATGTTCGGACAGACTGGCGGCTGCCTGCTACACTTAATACAGCCAGTCTGGCAGCCGCCAATACTAAGTGTGGCACTGCAGCCTAATGCTCTGCCTACCCTCCTCCGCAGCATCCTTGGGAGGAAGTTATGATATGTAACTTCCCCCCGGCTTCTGTGTCAATAGCGCGTTGAAGAGAGGAGTGAAGCTGGGGTCCCCAGATTTGGCATCACTTATCACTTCATCACTTATATAATTTGTTTCATTTATTTGAACATCCTTATCCTTGCTTGAGTGAACATATTGAATTTTGGACCTGCTCACCTCATACAGTATCTCACAAAAGTGAGTACACCCCTCACATTTTTGTAAATATTTTATTATATCATTTGTGACAACACTGTAGAAATGACACTTTGCTACAATGTAAAGTAGTGAGTGTACAGCTTGTATAATGGTGTAAATTTGCTGTCTCCTCAAAATAACTCAACACACAGCCATTATTGTCTAAACCGCTGGCAACAAAAGTGAGTACACCCCTAAGTGAAAATGTCCAAATTGGGCCCAAAGTGTCAATATTTTGTGTGGCCATTATTATTTTCCAGCACTGCCTTAACCCTCTTGGTCACCTACTCCCCATTCACACCTGAGACCCTGTAACACTAACGAGTCACTTGACACTGGGGAGGGAAAATGGTTAACTGGGCCCAATTTGGACATTTTCACTTAGGGGTGTACTCACTTTTGTTGCCAGCAGTTTAGACATTAATGGCTGTGTGTTGAGTTATTTTGAGGGGACAGCAAATTTACACTGTTATACAAGCTGTACACTCACTACTTTACATTGTAGCAAAGTGTCATTTCTTTAGTGTTATCACATGAAAAGATTTAATAAAATATTTTCAAAAATGTGAGAGGTGTACTCACTTTTGTGAGATACCGTATGTGCTATCACAATATGTCACTGGATTAGTAGGATTACTCCTATCTTATAAGATATTTGGACTTGTGTTTGCTGCCACTGATTATTTCACTTATTTGTATAATGACTAGGGACTTCCTAGTCATTGTACAAATAAGTGAAAAGATCCTACGATTATAATCAGTGGCAGCAAACACAAGTCCAAATATCTTACAAGATAGGAGTGATCTTACTAATCCATTGACATAAGGCTGCACTGATGGCCACTGATGAGGCGGCACTGATGGGGCTGCACTGATATTCTGCACTGATAGGCACTGATATGCTGCACTGATGGGCACTAATTGGCGGCACTGATGGCCACTGATGAGGTGGCACTGATGGTCACTGATGAGGCGGCACTGATGGCCACTGATGAGGCGGCAATGATGGGTACTGATAAACTGAATTGATTGGCACTAATGAGGCTGCACTGATGGGCGCTGATGAGGCTATACTGATGGGCACTAATGAGGCTGCACTGATGGCCACGAGGCGGCACTGATAAGCTGCACTGATGAGGCTGCACTGCTGGGCATTAATGAGGCTGCATTGCTGGTCATTGATGAGGCGGCACTGATGACCACTGGTGAGGCGGCGCTGATAAGCTGCACTGATGGGGCTGTACTGATAAGGCAGCACTGATATGCTGCACCGATGGGCACTGATATGCTGCACAGATGGGCTGCACTTATGGGCACTGATAGGCCGCACTGGTGGCTCCTGATGAGGCCGCACTGATGGTCACACTGATGAGGCTGCACTGATGGCCATTGATGAGGCCGCACTGATGGCCACCGGTGAGGCGGCGCTGATAAGCTGCATTGATGGGGCTGTACTGATAAGGCAGCACTGATATGCTGCACTGATGGCCATTGATATGCTTCACAGATTGGCACTGATGTGCTGCACTTATGGGCACTGATAGGCTGCACTGGTGGCCCCTGATGAGGCTGCACTGATGGCCGCTGATGAGGCTGCACTGATATGCTGCACTGATGGGCGGTGATGGGGCTACACTCATGATCTATTTAAACTATATGTACAGTAGTAGTATGAAAATAGGTTAGTGTTGACGACAGGTTAGATTCCTCTCTCTCCTTAGCCAAGGAAGACGCACCGACACAGCAACACCTGAAAGAGAGTATCAACAGCAATGCAAATGCATCCTATCCTAAAATTAACATGGTGCAGTATATACATACGTGATTAAGCAAGTTTCAATTGTCCTCAGCCGAAGACATCACAGCAGTGTAAATACACCTTATAGAATATTATTACATTATTTACATCTTTAGAAGCAGGTCCCATCCTCCGTGGAGAATACCACCTTCTACCCATTGATCAACAAACTTACATCAGCACATAATGTGAATAAAGTTCACTCAGGTTGACATCGCATATGGTTTAGTCCATTATTCACATGAATAGTGAGAATAGCACCTTTTATTATAGACTAATCTAACACTTAGAGTCCAAGGCATATAACAATCCATCGATTTCCCTCTGGGTGGACTATATTTCCCAGCAGTTTCCGTTCTTCTCCAGGGACAAATCCGGGGACAAAAAGGCACATCGGAATTTCAGGCAACAAGCAGCCAGGCGTTAATGCAAGAGACTGCACTTTTAGGACATAGGTCCCTTTGCAAAGATATCCTCAGTCTGTCCACATGACAGCCGGGGACAAAGATTTTCTTCTTATGAGCAACAACCTGCTGAAGATCACAGGTCGCCCTTCAGGGTTGATCACTAGGGATGAGCTTCGTGTCATTCGCCAAATTCCGAACGTTATGGGCCGTTCGCGCCAAATTCGTGTGGCGCGTCACGGCCCATAATTCACTGCGGCATCGCAGTGCATTGCTGGCTGATGATTGGCCAAGCATGCACTATGACCCGCATGTTTGGCCAATCACAGCGTCGTCGGTAGAGAGAGCTGTAATTGGCCAAAGCCAGGGTGGCTTTGGCCAATTATGGCTCAGGGGGTTTAGAACACGTCCCACACTATATAAGGCCGCCTGCACAGCGGCCCTGTGTAGTGTGTTCTGGCGTGCTTAGATAGAGAGAGAGAAACAGTGTCATTTCATTTGAGTTAGCTAGATTAGGCAGGACAGTCAGTGAGTTAGCTGCACTTACAGTGTATTGTGTATATATATGCATCCCAGGTGTTGCATATATATATATACACTGTATTCAATTTAGCTAGATCCATTCCTGTTATCTTCTTACTGACAGGCAGGCTTGTCTTGTTACAGTATTTACAGCTACCTGAAGAAAATTGCTGGTGTTCTTTTGATCCTATTAGTACCACAGTCAGGCAGCTAGACTATTTACAGTTAGTGTAGTGCGTCCTGCTCAGAGTGTTCACCTAAAACTACAAGTTAGTGTAGTGAGACCTCTGCACCGTGTTCATCTAAAGCTACAAGTTAGTGTAGTGCGTCCTGCTCACAGTGTTCAGCTAAAACTACAAGTTAGTGTAGTGAGACCTCTGCACCGTGTTAATCTAAAGCTACAAGTTAGTGCAGTGCGTCCTGCTCACAGTGTTCAGCTAAAACTACAAGTTAGTGTAGTGAGACCTCTGCACAGTGTTCATCTAAAGCTACAAGTTAGTGTAGTGCTTCCTGCTCACAGTGTTCAGCTAAAACTACAAGTTAGTGTAGTGAGACCTCTGCACTGTGTTTATCTAAAGCTACAAGTTAGTGTAGTGCGTCCTGCTCACAGTGTTCAGCTAAAACTACAAGTTAGTGTAGTGAGTCCTCTGCACCGTGTTCATCTCAAGCTACAAGTTAGTGTAGTGCGTCCTGCTCACAGTGTTCAGCTAAAACTACAAGTTAGTGTAGTGAGACCTCTGCACCATGTTCATCTAAAGCTACAAGTTAGTGTAGTGCGTCCTGCTCACAGTGTTCAGCTAAAACTACAAGTTAGTGTAGTGAGACCTCTGCAGCGTGTTCATCTAAAGCTACAAGTTAGTGTAGTGCGTCCTGCTCACAGTGTGCAGCTAAAACTACAAGTTAGTATAGTGAGACCTCTGCACCGTGTTCATATAAAGCTACAAGTTAGTGTAGTGTGTCCTGCTCACAGTGTTCAGCTAAAACTACAAGTTAGTGTAGTGAGACCTCTGCACCGTGTTCATCTAAAGCTAATAGTTAGTGTAGTGCGTCCTGCTCACAGTGTTCAGCTAAACTAAAAGTTAGTGTAGTGAGACCTCTGCACAGTGTTCATCTAAAGCTACAAGTTAGTGTAGTGCGTCCTGCTCACAGTGTTCAGCAAAAACTACAAGTTAGTATAGTGAGACCTCTGCACAGTGTTCATCTAAAGCTACAAGTTAGTGTAGTGCATCCTGCTCACAGTGTTCAGCTAAAACTACAAGTTAGTGTAGTGAGACATCTGCACAGTGTTCATCTAAAGCTACAAGTCAGTGTAGTGCATCCTGCTCACAGTGTTCAGCTAAAACTACAAGTTAGTGTAGTGAGACCTCTGCACCGTGTTCATCTAAACCTACAAGTTAGTGTAGTGCGTCCTGCTCACAGTGTACAGCTAAAACTACAAGTTAGTGTAGTGAGACCTCTGCACCGTGTTCATCTAAAGCTACAAGTTAGTGTAGTGCGTCCTGCTCACAGTGTTCAGCTAAAACTACAAGTTAGTGTAGTGAGACCTCTGCACCGTGTTCATCTAAAGCTGCAAGTTAGTGTAGTGCGTCCTGCTCACAGTGTTCAGCTAAAACTACAAGTTAGTGTAGTGAGACCTCTGCACCGTGTTCATCTAAAGCTACAAGTTAGTGTAGTGCGTCCTGCTCACAGTGTTCAGCTAAAACTACAAGTTAGTGTAGTGAGACCTCTGCACCGTGTTCATCTAAACCTACAAGTTAATGTAGTGCGTCCTGCTCACAGTGTTCAGCTAAAACTACAAGTTAGTGTTATGAGACCTCTGCACCGTGTTCATCTAAAGCTACAAGTTAGTGTAGTGCGTCCTGCTCACAGTGTTCAGCTAAAACTACAAGTTAGTGTAGTGAGACCTCTGCACCGTGTTCATCTAAAGCTGCAAGTTAGTGTAGTGCGTCCTGCTCACAGTGTTCAGCTAAAACTACAAGTTAGTGTAGTGAGACCTCTGCACCGTGTTCATCTAAAGCTACAAGTTAGTGTAGTGCGTCCTGCTCACAGTGTTCAGCTAAAACTACAAGTTAGTGTAGTGAGACCTCTGCACCGTGTTCATCTAAAGCAACAAGTTAGTGTAGTGCGTCCTGCTCACAGTGTTCAGCTAAAACTACAAGTTAGTGTAGTGAGACCTCTGCACCGTGTTCATCTAAAGCTAATAGTTAGTGTAGTGCGTCCTGCTCACAGTGTTCAGCTAAACTAAAAGTTAGTGTAGTGAGACCTCTGCACAGTGTTCATCTAAAGCTACAAGTTAGTGTAGTGCGTCCTGCTCACAGTGTTCAGCAAAAACTACAAGTTAGTATAGTGAGACCTCTGCACAGTGTTCATCTAAAGCTACAAGTTAGTGTAGTGCATCCTGCTCACAGTGTTCAGCTAAAACTACAAGTTAGTGTAGTGAGACATCTGCACAGTGTTCATCTAAAGCTACAAGTCAGTGTAGTGCATCCTGCTCACAGTGTTCAGCTAAAACTACAAGTTAGTGTAGTGAGACCTCTGCACCGTGTTCATCTAAACCTACAAGTTAGTGTAGTGCGTCCTGCTCACAGTGTACAGCTAAAACTACAAGTTAGTGTAGTGAGACCTCTGCACCGTGTTCATCTAAAGCTACAAGTTAGTGTAGTGCGTCCTGCTCACAGTGTTCAGCTAAAACTACAAGTTAGTGTAGTGAGACCTCTGCACCGTGTTCATCTAAAGCTGCAAGTTAGTGTAGTGCGTCCTGCTCACAGTGTTCAGCTAAAACTACAAGTTAGTGTAGTGAGACCTCTGCACCGTGTTCATCTAAAGCTACAAGTTAGTGTAGTGCGTCCTGCTCACAGTGTTCAGCTAAAACTACAAGTTAGTGTAGTGAGACCTCTGCACCGTGTTCATCTAAACCTACAAGTTAATGTAGTGCGTCCTGCTCACAGTGTTCAGCTAAAACTACAAGTTAGTGTTATGAGACCTCTGCACCGTGTTCATCTAAAGCTACAAGTTAGTGTAGTGCGTCCTGCTCACAGTGTTCAGCTAAAACTACAAGTTAGTGTAGTGAGACCTCTGCACCGTGTTCATCTAAAGCTGCAAGTTAGTGTAGTGCGTCCTGCTCACAGTGTTCAGCTAAAACTACAAGTTAGTGTAGTGAGACCTCTGCACCGTGTTCATCTAAAGCTACAAGTTAGTGTAGTGCGTCCTGCTCACAGTGTTCAGCTAAAACTACAAGTTAGTGTGGTGCGTCCTCCTCACAGTGTTCAGCTAAACCTGCAAGTTATTTTTTTGCGAGCTCTGCACAGTGTTCAGCTAAAGCTACCTGTAGAAGGTTGGTGGTGTTTTCCTGATCCTATCACTACCGCAGGCAGCTAAATAAGCTGCAAGTTATTTTTTTGCGAGCTCTGCACAGTGTTCACCTAAAGCTACCTGTAGAAGGTTGGTGGTGTTCTCATACTACAGGCAGGCAGTTGATTTTGCTAGCTGCAGTATCAGTGCAGATATATATATATATATATATATATATATATATATATATATATATATATATATATATATATATATATATATATCCCAGCTTAGTGCAGCTACAGGCCATTAGTATGTCTGGAAGGCCAACAAGGAGAGGCAGACAGTCACAAGCCAATAAAAGAGGGCAAGCAGGCTCTGTGTCTAGTGCTGGTCGTGGAGACGGTGCATCCTCATCAGCACATGGAAGTGGGACACGCTTGGCCTTTTTTCGGCAGCTGACCGTGTTGAGCCGCAACATGCGGAAGACTTGGTCAAGTGGATGACCAAGCCGTCCTCATCCTCCTCATCCTCTCTCACCCATGCTCAGGGTACTTTGTCTGGCAAAGCAGCGGCCTCTTCCCTCGGCTCAATGTCATCAGTGACTCCTTCCTTAGCCCCACCATGTCCTCCTGAGGAGTCCCTCGAACTGTTTGACCTCAGTGTTGGGTACATGCTCCAGGAGGATGCCCAGCATTTGGAAGGCTCTGATGATGATACTGAGCTAGATGAAGGCAGTAACGTGAGCACGGACAGAGGGGGTGCCCAAGAAGGACAGCAATCTGGCAGTCATGCTCCCCCTGCTGCAGCTTACTGCCAGGGTTGCTCCAGTGATGAGGAGGGAGGGGATGATGAGGTCACTGACTCAACGTGGGTGCCTGATAGGAGAGAGGAGGAGGAGGAGGCGGCACATCACCAATGAGGCAGGATGCCCTCCAGGGGCCAGCCTAAGGGCAGCACACTGACTGCATCACACCCCAAAGCTCCACATGTGCAGGGCGCTGCAGTCTCTGCGCGTTATTCAAAAAGTTCTTTGGTGTGGGCCTTTTTTGAGATGAGTGCATCAGATCGCACCGCTGCTATTAGCAACATATGTCTCAAGCGTATCTCGCGTGGCCAAAACATCTCCCGCTTGGGTACCACATGCTTGACCAGACATATGTTGACCTGCCATGCAGTTCGTTGGCAAGCATATCTAAAAGACCCACACCAAAGAACAAAGAGGACCTCTTCTTGCTCCTCATCAGCTGAGATCTCCAACCGCACTATACCTTCAGTCCTCTCTGAGACCTGCACTGAGAGGAATGAAGGTGTAGAATTAGGTGTGTCACAGCCAAGTACTTGTGGGCAATCTGCTTTCAGTACACCAACGTCAGATTGTACCAGGCAAATTTCCCTGCCCCAGCTGCTGCACCGCCGAAAGAAGTTTGCTCCCAGCCATCCACATGCCCAGCGGTTGAATGCTAGCTTGGCAAAATTGCTAGCACTTCAACTGCTGCCTTTTCAGTTGGTAGACTCTGCCCCCTTCCGTGAGTTTGTGGAATGTGCGGTTCCTCAGTGGCAGGTACCCAAACGGCACTTTTTCTCACGGAAGGCGATTCCGGCTCTCTACCGGCATGTGGAAGGCAATGTCCATGCCTCGCTGGACAGGGCGGTCAGCGGTAAGGTGCATATTACCGCTGACTCATGGTCCAGCAGGCATGGACAGGGACGTTACCTAAGTTTCACGGCGCATTGGGTGACTCTGCTGGCAGCTGGGAAGGATGCAGGACAAGGTGCAGTAGTGTTGGAGGTTGTTCCGCCACCACGCCTCCAAAATGCCACTACTAATGATTGTGACACACCTCTCTCCTCCATCCCCTCCTCTTCTTCTTCCTCCATGGCCTCTTCCTGTGCTTTGTCCTCGGAACCAGCGGTGCTCCGTAGGCGTTCAAGGGGCTACGCAAGTATGCAGGCCAAAAGATGCCAAGCGGTGCTTGAGCTGGTGTGCTTGGGGGACAGGAGCCACACTGCGGCAGAGGTTCTGTCAGCACTGCAGGGGCAGGTTCAGAGGTGGTTGACGCCACACCAACTTAAGGCAGGAATGGTGGTTTGCGACAATGGCACCAACCTCCTCTCTGCCCTCCAACAGGGACAAATGACCCATGTGCCCTGTTTGGCTCACTTCCTTAACTTGGTGGTGCAGCGGTTCTTGGGCAGGTACCCGGGCTTACAGGATGTCCTGAGGCAGGCCAGGAAAGTCTGTGTGCATTTCCACCGGTCATATAATGCTAGTGCTCGGCTGGCGGACCTCCAAAAGGAGTTTAACCTACCCAAGAACCGCCTAATCTGTTGCATGCCCACCAGGTGGAACTCAACGTTGGCCATGCTGCAGCGGCTGCACATGCAGCAGAGGGCCATCAATGAGTACCTGTGAGACTATGGCACCAGGACAGGGTCAGGGGAGCTTGGGTTTTTTTTCCCTACGCTAGTGGGCCATGATCAGGGATGCATGCACTGTCCTGTCGCCATTTGAGGAGGCCACGAGGATGGTGAGCAGTGACAGTGCATGCATCAGTGACACTGTCCCCCTTGTCCACCTGTTGGAGCACACGCTGCGTGGAATAATGGACAGGGCACTTGAGGCAGCACAGGGGCAGGAAGAGGAGGACTTCCTTAGCTCTCAAGGCCCCCTTTATCCAGACAGTGTTCCTGCGTGCCCGCCGATCACACAGGAAGAGAACGAGGAGGAGGAGGAGTAGGGAGATTGTGTCAATATGGAGGTGGAGCCTGGCACTCAGCATCAGCAGCAGTCTTTAAGGGATCAGTCCCAAGAAACACATGGACTTGTATGTGCCTGGGAGGAGGTGGCTGCGGACCATGTCATCCTTAGTGACCCAGAGGACTCCGGACCGAATGCCTCAGCAAACCTACGCTGCATGGCCTCCCTGATACTGAAAAGCCTGCGTAAGGATCCTCGTATTCGTGGTATTAAGGAGAAGGACCAATACTGGCTGGCAACCCTCCTTGATCCACGTTACAAGGGTAAGGTTGCGGACCTTATCTTGCCATCGCAGAGGGAGCAGAGGATGAAACATCTTCGGGAGGCCTTGCAGAAAGGTCTGTGCAACGCGTTCCCAGAGACTGGGAGGTTACAAACTCCTGTTTCTGGACAACGTGTTGCTGAGGCTTCGGTCAGTCAAAGAAGGAGCGGTGGAGAAGGTGGCCTTCTGACCGATACGTTCAGACAATTTTTTGGTCCGCAGCCCCAAGGTATGATCGGTTCCAGCAACCATCGCCAGCGTCTGTTTTACATGGTGCAGGAATACCTAGGGGCAAGATCTGACTTGGACACCTTTCCCACCGAAAATCCTCTGGGTTACTGGGTCTTGAGGATGGATCACTGGCCAGAGCTTGCACAGTATGCAATTGAGCTACTGGCCTGTCCTACATTCAGCGTTCTTTCGGAACGCACATTCAGTGCTGCTGGAGGCTTTGTAACCGATCACAGGGTGCGTCTGTCCACCGACTCGGTCGATCGACTGACCTTCATAAAAATTAATCAGTCTTGGATCACCACCAGCTACCAAGCACCTGATGCTGATGTAACCGAATATTTTTTTTTGAAATCTCAGATCCCTTCAAAGACTGCCTATGCTGATGCTGAGTGACTATCCTGAGTAATTATCCTCTTCCTCCTCAATGATCACACTGATAGCTTGTAAGAACATTTTTGGTTCTGGGCGCCACCACCAGTGCCTAAGGCCCAATTTTTCAGCCCCTGTTTAACAGGGGCATGTAATTACAATTTTTGATGCAATACTTTGCAGCAGGGCTCGTTCCTGCGTTCCAACTAGAGTATCTTTGAGGGGTTGCAGTGTTGTGGCACCAGCACCAGTGCCTAAGGCCTAATTTTTCAGCCCCTGTTTAACAGGGGCATGTAATTACAATTTTTGATGCAATACTTTGCAGCAGGGCTCGTTCCTGCGTTCCAACTAGAGTATCTGTGAGGGGTTGCAGTGTTGTGGCACCAGCACCAGTGCCTAAGGCCTAATTTTTCAGCCCCTGTTTAACAGGGGCATGTAATTACAATTTTTGATGCAATACTTTGCAGCAGGGCCCATTTCTGCGCCCACCAAGAGCGAGTGAGGACTTACAGTGTTGTGGCACCACCACCAAAGGCACAATTTTTCTGCCCTTGTTCAACAGGGGCATGTAATTACAATTCTTGATCTAATATTTCACAGCAGGGCCCGTTTCTGCACCCACCAAGAGCGAGTGAGGACTTACAGTGTTGTGGCACCAGCACCACCACCACCACCAAAGGCCCAATTTTTCAGCCCTTGTTCAACAGGGGCATGTAATTACAATTCTTGATCTAATATTTCACAGCAGGGCCCGTTTCTGCGCCCACCAAGAGCGAGTGAGGACTTACAGTGTTGTGGCACCAGCACCACCAGCACCACCACCAAAGGCCCAATTTTTCTGCCCCTGTTCAACAGGGGCATGTAATTACAATTCTTGATCTAATATTTGACAGCAGGGCCCTGTGAGGGCTTACAGTGTTGTGGCCACAACAACACCTAAGGCCCAAATTTCTGCTAAGTATATAGGGCAGGCCCCTACTTTCAAACATCTAACTTACAAACGACTCCTACTTGCAAACGGAAGGAGACAACAGGAAGTGAGATGAAATCTACCCCTAGGAAGGGAAATTCTCTCCTGTAATGCCCCGTACACACGGTCGGATTTTCCGATGGAAAATGCCCGATCGGAGCGTGTTGTCGGAAATTCCGACCGTGTGTGGGCTCCATCGGACATTTTCCATCGGATTTTCCGACACACAAAGTTGGAGAGCAGGAGATAAAATTTTCCGACAACAGGATCTGTTGTCGGAAATTCCGATCGTGTGTACACAAATCCGACGGACAAAAATGCCACGCATGCTCAGAATAAATAAAGAGATGAAAGCTATTGGCCACTGCCCCGTTTATAGTCCCGACGTACGTGTTTTACGTCACCGCGTTTAGAACGATCGGATTTTCCGACAACTTTGTGTGACCGTGTGTATGCAAGACAAGTTTGAGCCAACATCCGTCGGAAAAAATCCTAGGATTTTGTTGTCGGAATGTCCGAACAAAGTCCGACCGTGTGTACGCCCTATTAGAGTTAATATGGGAAAAACTTTTCTCCTTTCCACTGATGCTTTATAACCAATCCTTGTTTCACAAAAAAACCCAAATTTTCAAAAAACATTTGTCATTGGGAGGTGAAATCTTTTGAAGAGGAGGACAGACAGCAAAACAAATGTCACAGGGGTGATAACCCTTCCCTATGTTTTCCCAAAAGCTTAAAATAGATTTTTTGGCTGGAGCTAAACACGTTAAAAATGTACCAGTTCAAAATTACAAACAGATTCTACTTAACCACTTGACGACCGCCTCACGCCGATGTACGTTGGCAAGGTGGCACGGACAGGCAAAATCACGTACATGTAAGTGATTTGCCTTCCGCGGGTGGGGGGTCCGATCGGACCCCCCCCCGGTGCCCGAGGCGGTCGTCTTTTGTCCAGCGGCGATCAGAGGTGAGGGGGAGACCATCCGTTCGTGGCCCCCCCCTCGCGATCGCCGCCGGCCAATCGAATCATTCCTTTGCTGCTGTATGCTAAACAGCAGCAAAGGAAATGATGTCATCTCTCCTCGGCTCGGTAATTTCCGTTCCGGCTCGAGGAGAGAAGACAGGTATGTGAGTGCACAACACACACACACACACAGTAGAATATGCCAGGCACACTAAACACCCCGATACCCCCCGATCGCCCCCCAATCACCTCCCCCCCCCCTGTCACAAACTGACACCAAGCAGTTTTGTTTTTTTTTTTCTGATTACTGCATGGTGTCAGTTTGTGACAGTTACAGTGTTGGGACAGTTACTGTTACCCCCTTTAGGTCTAGGGTACCCCCCTAACCCCCCAAATAAAGTTTTAACCCCTTGATCACCCCCTGTCACCAGTGTCACTAAGCGATCATTTTTCTGATCGCTGTATTAGTGTCGCTGGTGACGCTAGTTAGGGACGTAAATATTTAGGTTCGCCGTCAGCGTTTTATAGCGTCAGGGACCCCCATATACTACCGAATAAATGTTTTAACCCCTTGATGGCCCCCTAGTTAACCCTTTCACCACTGATCACCGTATAAGTGTTACGGGTGACGCTGGTTAGTTCGTTTATTTTTTATAGTGTCAGGGCACCCGCCGTTTATTACCGAATAAAGGTTTAGCCCCCTGATCGCCCGGCGGTGATATGCGTCGCCCCAGGCAGCGTCAGATTAGCGCCAGTACCGCTAACACCCACGCACGCAGCATACACCTCCCTTAGTGGTATAGTATCTGTACGGATCAATATCTGATCCGATCAGATCTATACTAGCGTCCCCAGCAGTTTAGGGTTCCCAAAAACGCAGTGTTAGCGGGATCAGCCCAGATACCTGCTAGCACCTGCGTTTTGCCCCTCCGCCCAGCCCACCCAAGTGCAGTATCGATTGATCACTGTCACTTACAAAACACTAAACGCATAACTGCAGCGTTCGCAGAGTCAGGCCTGATCCCTGCGATCGCTAACAGTTTTTTTGGTAGTATTTTGGTGAACTGGCAAGCACCAGCCCCAGGCAGCGTCAGATTAGCGCCAGTACCGCTAACACCCACGCACGCACCGTACACCACCCTTAGTGGTATAGTATCTGAATGGATCAATATCTGATCCGATCAGATCTATACTAGCGTCCCCAGCAGTTTAGGGTTCCCAAAAACGCAGTGTTAGCGGGATCAGCACAGATACCTGCTAGCACCTGCGTTTTGCCCCTCCGCCCGGCCCAGCCCAGCCCACCCAAGTGCAATATCGATCGATCACTGTCACTTACAAAAGACTAAACGCATAACTGCAGCGTTCGCAGAGTCAGGCCTGATCCCTGCGATCGCTAACAGTTTTTTGGTAGCGTTTTGGTGAACTGGCAAACGCCAGCGGCCTAGTACACCCCGGTCGTAGTCAAACCAGCACTGCAGTAACACTTGGTGACGTGGCGAGTCCCATAAGTGCAGTACAAGCTGGTGAGGTGGCAAGCATAAGTAGTGTCCCGCTGCCACCAAAAAGACAAACACAGGCCCGTCGTGCCCATAATGCCCTTCCTGCAGCATTCGCCAATCCTAATTGGGAACCCACCGCTTCTGCAGCGCCCGTACTTCCCCCATTCACATCCCCAACCAAATGCAGTCGGCTGCATGAGAGGCATTTTTTTATGTCCTCCCGAGTACCCCTACCCAGCGAACCTCCCCAAAAAATATGTCGTGTCTGCAGCAAGCGCGGATTTTGGCGTGACACCCACTATTATTGTCCCTCCTGTCCTGACAATCCTGGTCTTTGCATTGGTGAATGTTTTGAACGCTACCATTCACTAGTTGAGTATTAGCGTAGGGTACAGCATTCCACAGACTAGGCACACTTTCACAGGGTCTCCCAAGATGCCATCGCATTTTGAGAGACCCGAACCTGGAACCGGTTACAGTTATAAAAGTTAGTTACAAAAAAAGTGTAAAAAAAAAAATAAAATAAATAAAATAAAATAAAAAAAAATAGTTGTCGTTTTATTGTTCTCTCTCTCTCTATTCTCTCTATTGTTCTGCTCTTTTTTACTGTATTCTATTCTGCAATGTTTTATTGTTATTATGTTTTATCATGTTTGCTTTTCAGGTATGCAATTTTTTATACTTTACCGTTTACTGTGCTTTATTTTTAACCATTTTTTTGTCTTCAGGTACGCCATTCACAACTTTGAGTGGTTATACCAGAATGATGCCTGCAGGTTTAGGTATCATCTTGGTATCATTCTTTTCAGCCAGCGGTCGGCTTTCATGTAAAAGCAATCCTAGCGGCTAATTAGCCTCTAGACTGCTTTTACAAGCCGTGGGAGGGAATGCCCCCCCCACCGTCTTCCGTGGTTTTTCTCTGGCTCTCCTGTCTCAACAGGGAACCTGAAAATGCAGCCGGTGATTCAGCCAGCTGACCATAGAGCTGATCAGAGACCGGAGTGGCTCCAAACATCTCTATGGCCTAAGAAACCGGAAGCTACGAGCATTTTATGACTTAGATTTTGCCGGATGTGAATAGCGCCATTGGGAAATTGGGGAAGCATTTTATCACACCGATCTTGGTGTGGTCAGATGCTTTGAGGGCAGAGGAGAGATCTAGGGTCTAATAGACCCCAATTTTTTCAAAAAAGAGTACCTGTCACTACCTATTGCTATCATAGGGGATATTTACATTCCTCGAGATAACAATAAAAATGATTAAAAAAAAATAAAAATGAAAGGAACAGTTTAAAAATAAGATAAAAAAGCAAAAAAAAAAAAAAGAAAAAAAAAAAAAAAGCACCCCTGACGCCCCCTGCTCTCGCTCTAAGGCGAACGCAAGCGGCGGTCTGTCGTCAAACATAAACAGCAATTGCACCATGCATGTGAGGTATCACCGCGAAGGTTAGATCGAGGGCAGTAATTTTTGCAGTAGACCTCCTCTGTAAATCTAAAGTGGTAACCTGTAAAGGCTTTTAAAGGCTTTTAAAAATGTATTTATTTTGTCGCCACTGCACGTTTGTGCGCAATTTTAAAGCATGTCATGTTTGGTATCCATGTACTCGGCCTAAGATCATCTTTTTTATTTCATCAAACATTTGGGCAATATAGTGTGTTTTAGTACATTAAAATTTAAAAAAAGTGTGTTTTTTCCCCAAAAAATGCGTTTGAAAAATCGCTGCGCAAATACTGTGTGAAAAAAAAAATGAAACACCCACCATTTTAATCTGTAGGGCATTTGCTTTAAAAAAATATATAATGTTTGGGGGTTCAAAGTAATTTTCTTGCAAAAAAAAAAAAACTTTTTCATGTAAACAATAATAGTCAGAAAGGGCTTTGTCTTCAAGTGGTTAGAAGAGTGGGTGATGTGTGACATACGCTTCTAAATGTTGTGCATAAAATGCCAGGACAGTTCAAACCCCCCCCCAAATGACCCCATTTTGGAAAGTAGACACCCCAAGCTATTTGCTGAGAGGCATGTCGAGTCCATGGAATATTTTATATTGCGACACAAGTTCCGGGAAAGAGACAATTTTTTTTTTTTTTTGCACAAAATTGTCACTAAATGATATATTGCTCAAACATGCCATGGGAATATGTGAAATTACACCCCAAAATACATTCTGCTGCTTCTCCTGAGTACGGGGATACCACATGTGTGAGACTTTTTGGGAGCCTAGCCGCGTACGGAACCCCGAAAACCAAGCACCGCCTTCAGGCTTTCTAAGGGCGTGAATTTTTGATTCTTCTCTTGACTGCCTATCACAGTTTCGGAGGCCATGGAATGCCCAGGTGGCACAAAACCCCCCCAAATGACCCCATTTTAGAAAGTAGACACCCAAAGCTATTTGCTGAGAGGTATAGTGAGTATTTTGCAGACCTCACTTTTTGTCACAAAGTTTTGAAAATTGAAAAAAAAAAAAAAAAAAGTTTTTTCTTGTCTTTCTTCATTTTCAAAAACAAATGAGAGCTGCAAAATACTCACCATGCCTCTCAGCAAATAGCTTGGGGTGTCTACTTTCCAAAATGGGGTCATTTGGGGTGGTTTTGTGCCACCTGGGCATTCCATGGCCTCCGAAACTGTGATAGGCAGTGAAGAGTGAAATCAAAAATTTTCACCCTTAGAAATCCTGAAGGCGGTGATTGGTTTTCGGAGTCCCGTGCACGGCTAGGCTCCCAAAAAGTCCCACACATGTGGTATCCCCGTACTCAGGAGAAGTAGCTAAATGTATTTTGGGGTGCAATTCCACATATGCCCATGGCCTGTGTGAGCAATATATCATTTAGTGACAACTTTGTGCAAAAAAAAAATAAAAAAATAAAAAAAATGTGTCACTTTCCCGCAACTTGTGTCAAAATATAAAATATTCCATGGACTCAATATGCCTCTCAGCAAATAGCTTGGGGTGTCTACTTTACAAAATGGGGTCATTTGGGGGGGTTTTGTGCCACCTGGGCATTCCATGGCCTCCGAAACTGTGATAGGCAGTGAAGAGTGAAATCATAAATTTACACCCTTAGAAATCCTGAAGGCGGTGATTGGTTTTCGGGGGCCCCGTACGCGGCTAGGCTCCCAAAAAGTCCCACACATGTGGTATCCCCATACTCAGGAGAAGCAGCAGAATGTATTTTGGGGTGCAATTCCACATAGGCCCATGTCCTGTGTGAGCAATATATCATTTAGTGACAACTTTTTGTAAATATTTTTTTTTTTTTTGTCATTATTCAATAACTTGAGACAAAAAAAATAAATATTCAATGGGTTCAACATGCCTCTCAGCAATTTCCTTGGGGTGTCTACTTTCCAAAATGGGGTCATTTGGGGGGGGGTTTGTACTGCCCTGCCATTTTAGCACCTCAAGAAATGACATAGGCAGTCATAAACTAAAAGCTGTGTAAATTACAGAAAATGTACCCTAGTTTGTAGACGCTATAACTTTTGCGCAAACCAATAAATGTACGCTTATTGACATTTTTTTACCAAAGACATGTGACCGAATACATTTTGGCCTAAATGTATGACTAAAATTGAGTTTATTGGATTTTTTTATAACAAAAAGTAGAAAATATAATTTTTTTTCAAAATTTTCGGTCTTTTTCCATTTATAGCGCAAAAAATAAAAACCGCAGAGGTGATCAAATACCATCAAAAGAAAGCTCTATTTGTGGGAAGAAAAGGACGCAAATTTCGTTTGGGTACAGCATTGCATGACCGCGCAATTAGCAGTTAAAGCGACGCAGTGCCAAATTGGAAAAAGACCTCTGGTCCTTAGGCAGCATAATGGTCCGGGGCTCAAGTGGTTAACAACAAACCTACAGTCCCTGTCTTGTTTGCACCGCCTGTTCAGAGTACAGAGCCTGTATACTGCTGTTTCCTTTTTTAATTTGGGTGCAGGGTTCCCCTTAATATCCATACAAGACCCAAAGGGCCTGGTAATGGACTGGGGGGTACCCATGCCGTTTGTCTCACTGATTTTCATCCATATTGCCAGGACCCGACATTACATTAAAGCCGCAAGTAGTTTTAAATGACTTTTATTCCTTTAAAAATAACATTTTGTGCAGGGACTGTTCTAAGCATGGGAAACACGCGCCACTTTACAGGTATACTATAGACACCCCCCAGGTACAATATTTAAAGGAATATTTCACTTTTTTTTTTTTTTACTTTAAGCATCATTAAAATCACTGCTCCCGAAAAAACGTCCGTTTTTAAAAGTTTTTTTTGCATTGATACATGTCCCCTGGGACAGGACCCGGGTCCCCAAACCCTTTTTAGGACAATACCATTCAAATTAGCCTTTAAAATGAGCACTTTTGATTTCGAACGTTCCAGTCCCATAGACGTCAATGGGATTCTAACGTTTGTGCGAATTTTCGGTTTGTTCGCAGGTTCTGGTGCGAACCGAACCGGGGGGGTGTTCGGCTCATCCCTATTGATCACCCCAACAACTTCAAACTTTAGCCAACATGGCTTCAGGTGGGCACTCCATGTACTGTATCTGACCGCAGCATTCAGTCCAGCATAGACCGGGCAGAACAGCTTTCTGGAATGTTCTCCCCTAGCAACATTTTAAATGTGTGTGTTAAGTGGCTGTCAGCATAGCGTCCTTGATGTCACACAACACATACTTGTAATCCACAAGGTAATAATACCATTTCAGAGATGTTTAACCAGTAGTACCCGGGGTCGGACAGAATTACAGACTCTCCCTTTTTATTCACCGTAGTGACAAATCGCTTGAGATCCTTTTTATCTGGTCAGCAGATGACTACACCATCTAGGAACCCACGCACTGCTTCGTCCACCCATTGGTTTTCTTTTTCTGAGACCTCCTCTTCCAAATTAGGGGGGAAAAAGGGGTATAAGTATCCTAAGTCTTCTGCCACTCTCTTAATTATTATTCTCTGTATCTTGGACAGCTGAGGCAGGGTCTTAGGATCCCCATATCCGGGTAGAACCCGGGCATCTGGAGCACGCTGAACCGAGCACCCAGTGACCACATCAGGCTTATGATCTGGTTTAAGGTTGGGCATGGGAATGCTAGGACAAACTTTAGGAACCCATTGAGCCCCATGGTCCTCCTCAACGGACCTGGCAATGCTGATCAGTGGAGCTGCACTGGCTGACAGCATAATGTGCACGCTGGTGGTAGTAGTGGCAGTAGTTTCATCCTCCTGCACATTGCTTATTAGCTCTTCATCCCTCTCACCCCACTTTCCAGTATAAGACAAAGTGTTTGAAAAGAGTTCCGATAGAACATCAGATGGAATGTCTGAATCTGGAATAGCGGAGCACTCTTCGGCTGGGATGTAGTTGTACTTGCCACGCGTCTTCTATCAGAGAACTTAAAGAATTTGCGTTTTCTCTTGTGTGTACTTTATGACTCTTTTTCACTTAAAAACGTTGAATTAATTGCACGTGATTGACTCACCAAACATGATCGTTTTCTGGATAACTGTTCTCTTTAAAACTTAAACACACTTGGGCGGCGACAGAACGTAATTACAATGATATAAGAAAGCACCGCCACTAGCCCAAGTATCGTCCAAGATGAAGCTACGCTATTGGCACTAGTGAAACGCGTTGACGTCATCAACGCAGGCCCGTCACAGACGCTGGATTTTTGGTGAGAGGTGAGAGGCGAACGAGAGGAGACAATTACGAGCAGAGGCATGGATGAGTCGGAACAGCCTGATTGACTTAATCCACTAGACTCTCAATTGGATCAAAGACTCACACTCAGTCTTGTTTGTCGGCACTTTCATGGATATTTATTTCCAACTGGGACACTGTAACAGCTGATCTGCGCTACGGCACCCAACCGGGAAGGAGGTGAAGAACACGGAGCTTTGTATCTCCCGCCACCCCTGTAGCCAATGATGCCAGATATCGAGCTGCCTCGCCTTTGAACAGAGGAACCCATACGAGCATTACGCTGCCCTTTCCACACATGAAGTGCACACAGCGATGCTGCAACACATTCTTTTATTCCTCACCGACTGAAAACATCAAACGGTAAAATCTACCATATTTATTATAGGATGGTCTTCATAAAACTCGAACATTTACTGACAGTATGACTTTCCTATATGAATTACCTTGATCGATCCTTTAAGGCTTTTGCCCCGTACACACGGTGGGATTTTCCGACGGAAAATGTGTGATAGGACCTTGTTGTCAGAAATTCCGACCGTGTGTAGGCTCCATCACACATTTTCCATCGGATTTTCCGACACACAAAGTTTGAGAGCAGGATATAAAATTTTCCGATAACAAAATCCGTTGTCGGAATTTCTGATCGTGTGTACACAAATCCGACGCACAAAGTGCCACGCATGCTCAGAATAAATAAAGAGATGAAAGCTATTGGCTACTGCCCCGTTTATAGTCCCGATGTACGTGTTTTACGTCACCGCGTTCAGAATGATCGGATTTTCCAACAACTTCGTGTGACCGTGTGTATGCAAGACAAGTTTGAGCCAACATCCGTAGGAAAAAATCCTAGGATTTTGTTGTCGGAATGTCCGATCAATGTCCGACCGTGTGTACGGGGCAATACTGTGTCAGGATAAGAATCTTCACTCATAATTTCTACTTTAATTGAAACGACCGAAATAGAATGGATACTTAATACATCAACTCTACCAGCTAGCTAAATAAAAAATCAACATTATTTTAGCTATAGCATTTGTATCCATACATATACTTGCAGCTCGCACCCCCCCTCCCCTCCATCGACCTCTATTTACCTTCATTGGATTTTTCTGGCTGTCATTTAGGTTCGTTTTGACCAACGGGGACGACAATACCCCACCATTTATTTAATTTCAGCACCGCTTGACAGCCCGCAATATCCAAAGCGTCCGGACGTTGTCATACGTTGTCTGTTTTTGTTTTTTGTCATGTAATGTCTCTTGTCCCGTCCAGTTTGTCCAATGATCATGTATTTAGCGATTAGGTTCCACTGGACCTAACTAATAACATTTTTAATATTGTTTTTTAATTGATACGTTGTCTTATCAAAGTTGATGTTTGTACCATAATATACTTAATAAAATTTACATTTTTGATTAAACTGTTAGTATTTTCACATGATAAAAAATCGTTGCTAATGTAACCCCTTACCCAGCCACTTGTAGCTGGGTGCCTCCCCCTTTTTTCTTTTATGCATTATTACGGTTACAGCAATAGACACTATATTAGTGTGTGATTAAGTTGGTCATGTCATTTACTTGACCACTCCCAGGTGTTACTTGTTCCAACACCCCTTCCCCTTTTCCCAATCCCCACCTTACCCTTACTTTACTATAGTGGTGAGGATGGACTGGGCTGCAACTGGATCCAGGTTGCGACCCCCAGCTCACACCCACAGTAGGCAACAGGAGGATAGGGATAGTAAGGGAATAAGCCAAGGTCGGGGCCACAAGCAGACAAGGACCACAGAGTTCACGCCAAGGTTCAGGGTCACAGGCAAACAGGGATAGTCGAGGACACGCCAAAGGTTAGGGTCACGAGCAGACAGGAATAGTTGAGAACACGCCAAGGTCGGTAACAGAAACATACGTAGATCACACGGCAAGCAGGAAGCAGGAAGCCAAACACACAAAGGTTGATCAGCAGGGCTGGCTTGTAGTGAATGAATGAATGAATGACGAATGAATGAATGACGAATGAATGAATGAATGAACGAATGAAAGATTTATAGAGCGCTGCAAATGCAAACTGAATCGCCTCAAGGCGCTAATGCGTTTGGTGTTGTCAGCTTCTAGAAGAGGAAGGTCTTGAGTTTTTTCCTGAAAACCAGATGGTTTTCTTCCATGCGGATGTGGGGCGGTTCATAGTGCGTTCCATAGTCGAGGTCCTTGGACTGCGAACCTTCGTTCTCCCTTTGCTTTGTAGCGGTATTTGGGAATGAGAAGGAGGTTTTGGATAGATGATCGAAGATTGCGATTGGGTGTGTAGTGTTTTATTTTCTCTCAAAGGTATTGAGGAGCGTTTCCTTGTATGCATTTGTGGGTGAGGCAGAGGGTCTTGAATGTGATCCGATTCTTTACGGTTAGCCAATGTAGGCTCCTCAGGGATGGGGAGATTGACTCCCAGGGTTTTTTTCCTGTTAACAGTCTTGCCGCCGCATTTTGGATGAGTTGTAAGCACGCAAGCTGACATTGGGGTAATCCTATATAGAGAGAGTTAGCGTAATCGAGTCAGGAATTGATTATTGTTCCAACTACTGCTGCTTTGTCCTCCTCTGGGATGAAGGGGATAAGTCTACGTAACAGGCGGAGGAGATGGTGGAATCCACTGACTACCGATCCTATTTGTGCATCCATTGTCATTTCTGAGTCAAAGATAACTCCGAGACTCTTGACTTTGGTGCTTGGAGAGATGGTCTGTGCAAAGATGGTGGGAGGTGTCCACAGAGTCCTGTTTTTGGCATTTTGGTTAGCGTGTAGGAGAAGAAGTTCTGTTTTTGAACCGTTGAGTTTGAGGGAGCTAATGGTCATCCAGTCATCTATCATAGTGAGGCATTTTTCTAGTTGTTGATGGTGGTCTTTTTGTCCGGTGATGCGAAGGTACAGTTGGGTGTCATCAGCATATGAGTGGAAGGAGAGGTCTGATTTTCTGATGATTTTGAGGAGAGGGCGGATGTGGATGTTGAATAGGACTGGTGATAAGGGTGAACCCTGGGGGACTCCACAGGAGATTGTGCGGGTTTCAGAGGTGAATGCTCCTAGTTTCACTATCTGAGAGCGATTCTTTAAGAAGGATGCAAACCATTTTAGACCAGGGTCTGTGACTCCTGCTACTTCTGTGAGGCGGGCGAGTAGAGTGTTGTGGTCCACTGTGTCAAATGCAGCACTGAGGTCTAATAGTACCAGGAGACATGATTCTCCGTCATCTGCAGCTTCGCGGGCATCATCCCATATTTTAAGAAGTGCTGTTTCTGTGCCATGCCCTGGGCAAAAGCCTGATTGCAGAGGATCCAGGAGTTGGTGTGTGTCCAGGTGGCGCTGTAGCTGTTGTACTACCGCTTTCTCCATGATCTTGGAGATGGTGTTGAGCAGGGGCGTTGCTAGGTCTGCAAAAAATCTGGGGCTAGAGCCCATAGCAGCAGTCACCAACCTTTTTTGCATGCCCGTGGGGGAGGGGATGACCGGTGGTAAGCAATTTTTCACTGGCGATGGCTGGTGTTGGCGCTTCAATCATCATGGCACCATGGTTGACATGGTGTCAGGGTGAATGAAGTGCATTATTTCTATTGTTACATTCTAATATATAATGAAGTGGTTCAACTCGCCATACTGCAGAACCAGTGGGAGCCCTGGGCGTGTCACTTGCCACATCTCCTGTCACCAGATGCAGCGTGTCACTTGCCACCGTCGCCTGTCACCAGATGCAGCGTGTCACTTGCCACCGTCGCCTGTCACCAGATGCAGCGTGTCACTTGCCACCGTCACCTGCCACTAGATGTGAAGTGTCACTTGCCATGTCATCTGCCACCAGATGTGGATTGTCACTTGCCACTTTCACCTGCCACCATTTGCAGATTGTCACTTGCCACATCTCTTGCCACCATTTGCAGATTGTCACTTGCCACGTCACCGGCCACCGGAAGTGGGTTGTCTCTTGCCAACTGATCTGGATTGTCACTTGCCATGCCAGCCAGTGCCACCAAAAGTGCATTCACACTGCATTGGTGGCAGGCTGACAGCACTGGTCCATTTAGTCAGAGCAGGAGAGGGGTAATGCGGGGCGGGCAGTGAGAGATAGTGTCATCTCGCTGCTCCCCACCGCACCTCCGACATTGAAGCAAGGGGGTCTGGCTGCAAAGTGGAGCTCCACGATGACAGGAAGCATGTGACCTCCACTCCACTGTGCTGTGAGGGCGGAACAGTGCTGATGTGTGGCGGGCAGTGAAAGATGATGTCATCTCTCTGCTGCTCGCTGCACCTCGCTCCCAAATTGAAGAGGCCCAGTTGTGAAGAGCGCTGATGTGGAGCGGGCGGAGAGAAATGTCATCTCTGCTCGTCCGCCCGCTCGCTTCTCTCCTCTCCTCCGCCTGTCCCATGCAGCCAGCCCGCCGCAGCAGCCGCAAACCGCTGGTTAGACAGGGACCCTGCAGCAAGAGACTCGGGGCTATGGGCGCCAGATTCGGGGCTATAGCCCCAATAGCCACCACCTAGCAACGCCCCTGGTGTTGAGGCTTGTTATTGGTCTGCGGCAGTTAGGGTCCTTAGGGTCGAGATTGGGTTTCTTTAGTAGGGGTTTGATGATACCTTGCTTGAGGGTGGTTGGCACAATCCCCTCTTTGAATGACTGATTTATGAGGTGTGTTATAGTAGGGGCCAGAATGTCGGAACACTCTTTCAGGAGCTTTGTGGGAATTATGTCATTTGGAGATGTGCTGTCTCGAAGAATTCTCATGTTTATGTTCTCATAGTGCAGAGGTTAATATAGAGTTCTCTGATAGGATCTGGGGTGGAGCCATGATAGAGGAGAGATTATAAAAGCAGTCAGGTGAGAGTCATCTGGTCTCTAGAGATGAACATATGGAGACAGGTAAGCTGACTGACAAAACTCGATTGCATAACCAAGACATGAGGTATCATCGCGATCTACACAGTGAGAGCAAAAATTCTAAGGCCATAATTTATGATTGACCCTAAACTTATGACCTATAAAGGCTTTTAAATCATCACCTATGGAGGATTTGGGGGTACTGTCCGTTTTTTTGATTCCATGGGTGTGCACAATTTTAAGATTTGACATGTTTGGTATCTATTTACTTGAAGCAACCCCATATTTACCCCAAACATTGGTATAATCTTGTGTTGTTTTGCATTAAAATGTATTTAAGTTTATTTTTCCTGAAAGTATGGGTTCGATAAATAATAGTGCAAATAACGCACAACATAATAAATTGCAACTGTCACCATTTTATTCTCCAGGGTTTCTGCTTTCAAAAAACATATACTGTTTGGGAGTTTATAGTCATTTAAAGGAAAATAAAATGCTGATATAAATGTGTGTACAAAAAAATGAGGAAATCTGCCGGGGAAATAGTGGACGAACAGTCTCATGTCCCACCGTTCAATGCTAGAGCTGGATATAGCAGGCAATCCTTGCTCTAGTGATGCAGCTTCAGCACACTTCCAGGGATCTTATCTGACCAATACACTGCAAAGACAAAAAGAGAACACCAATCTAACCATCCAACCACAGCTTGGCCTGCGAAGACCCCGCCCCTACACACCGCTACCCCTGACGTCACTCCTAGAGAAAAACACGCAATACCAGCGTGGGAACGCTGACAGGGGCGTGGCCCCAAACACTGCTCCAGCACTAGGCAAGCGTCTGGTAGGCGTGGTTATGTCCCAGAGGGGCGTGACCGGCGTCTGGTGGGTGTTCTACCAACAACAATCCGGATCTCGCGAGGTTTGGAGTTTTGGCGAGAGTTTGTGGAAGATGGCGCCTGTTGTGACAGGGTAAGTCTGGGAGTCGGGCGGCTGTGAGAGGGAGCGGGGCGGATGTGGAGGAGCCCCGGAGCGGGCAGAGGAGCGCCGCGGTCTGAGGCTGGTGTGGAGAGGGGGAGGCCCCGGGCCCAGAGGGGAGGGGGAAGCGGCAGCCATAGTGCCTCACTACTTGGGGCTTCTGTCGGCTTCCTCGCCCGGGTCTGCGGGGGGGAAAGAGTCTTTGTCTGTCCGCCCGGCTGTGTGTGTGATGGAGAGAAGCCGGCTTCATCCCCCCCCCCGCCCCCCGCCATGGAGGGGAGACACTCACTCCTCACTCATCTCCTCCTCTGTATGGATCCCTTTACTCCTCACTCATCTCCTCCTCCTCTGTACGGATCCCATCACTCCTCACTCATCTCCTCTGTATGGATCCCATCACTCCTCACTCATCTCCTCCTCTGTATGGATCCCATCACTCCTCACTCATCATCACTCATCATCACTCCTCACTCATCTCCTCCTCTGTATGGATCTCATCACTCATCTCCTTCTCTGTATGGATCCCATCACTCATCACTCCTCACTCATCATCTCCTCCTCCTCTGTATGGATCCCATCAATCATCATCACCACCCCTCACTCCTCATCACCCCTCATCATCACTCATCTCCTCCTCCTCTGTATAGATCCCATCACTCATCATCATCACTCCTCACTCATCTCCTCCTCCTCCTCTGTATAGATCACTCCTCATCATCACTCATCTCCTCCTCCTCTGTATGGATCCCATCACTCCTCACTCATCATCATCACTCTTCACCTCTGTATAGATCCCATCAATCATCATCACCACCCCCCACTCATCATCATCACTCCTCACCATCTCCCCTCACTCCTCCACATCTCCCCTCACTCCTCCACATCTCCCCTCACTCCTCCACATCTCCCCTCACTCCTCCACATCTCCCCTCACTCCTCCACATCTCCCCTCACTCCTCCACATCTCCCCTCACTCCTCCACATCTCCCCTCACTCCTCCACATCTCCCCTCACTCCTCCACATCTCCCCTCACTCCTCCACATCTCCCCTCACTCCTCCACATCTCCCCTCACTCCTCCACATCTCCCCTCACTCCTCCACATCTCCCCTCACTCCTCCACATCTCCCCTCACTCCTCACCATCTCCCCTCACTCCTCCACATCTCCCCTCACTCCTCCACATCTCCCCTCACTCCTCCACATCTCCCCTCACTCCTCACCATCTCCCCTCACTCCTCTACATCTCCCCTCACTCCTCCACATCTCCCCTCACTCCTCCACATCTCCCCTCACTCCTCCACCATCTCCCCTCACTCCTCCACATCTCCCCTCACTCCTCCACATCTCCCCTCACTCCTCCCCATCTCCCCTCACTCCTCCCCATCTCCCCTCACTCCTCCCCATCTCCCCTCACTCCTCCCCATCTCCCCTCACTCCTCCCCATCTCCCCTCACTCCTCCCCATCTCCCCTCACTCCTCCCCATCTCCCCTCACTCCTCACCATCTCCCCTCACTCCTCACCATCTCCCCTCACTCATCTCCTGCTCTGTATGGATCCCTCATCATCATCATCATCATCCACTCGTCACCCTTCACCACCACCAGCCCTCAAATATTATAATCCTCATCATCATCCCTCACTCATAATCATCATCACCACCCCTCGCTCATCACCACCATCATCATCACCCCTCACTCATCATCATCATCACCCCTCACTCATCATCATCATCACCCCTCACTCATCATCATCATCACCCCTCACTCATCATCATCATCTCCCCGTCCCATCATCATCCCTCATCTCCCCGTCCCATCATCATCATCATCCCTCATCTCCCAGTCCCATCATCATCCCTCATCTCCCCGTCCCATCATCATCATCATCCCTCATCTCCCAGTCCCATCATCATCCCTCATCTCCCCGTCCCATCATCATCATCATCCCTCATCTCCCAGTCCCATCATCATCCCTCATCTCCCCGTCCCATCATCATCATCATCCCTCATCTCCCAGTCCCATCATCATCCCTCATCTCCCAGTCCCATCATCATCATCCCTCATCTCCCAGTCCCATCATCATCATCATCCCTCATCTCCCAGTCCCATCATCATCATCCCTCATCTCCCCGTCCCATCATCATCCCTCATCTCCCAGTCCCATCATCATCATCCCTCATCTCCCAGTCCCATCATCATCCCTCATCTCCCAGTCCCATCATCATCCCTCATCTCCCAGTCCCATCATCATCCCTCATCTCCCAGTCCCATCATTTCATTCCCCGGATACTGGGGACAACTATCACTCCAGAGATAGGACAGTAGCCGCCTGACAGAGATTGCCCCCCCCCAATAAGACAGCAGAGGTTTGATAGAAAATGGTGTCTGCCCCCTCTCATAGATAGGACAGTGGAGGTCTGATGGTGAATTGTCCCTCTGTGATAGGACAGTGGAGGTCTGATGGTGAATTGTCCCTCTGTGATAGGACAGTGGAGGTCTGATGGTGAATTGTCCCTCTGTGATAGGACAGTGGAGGTCTGAGAGAAGTATATATCTGACGTCGGGGGGCACAGGTGCAGCACACACGTCGTCCTCCCTTTACAATGACGTATATAAGAGGTTCCATCGGTACTTGTGTAAACTCTGACATCTGTACAGACATACAACTCTGTATACTATGTGTGTCCAGGGATGTGATGTGTTTCCTCAGGTACCAGCATACAATCATTCATTGCCATGTACCTGTGGCTTCCTTCCCCCGCCTCCTTCATGTACGCTGTCCGCCCTCTTTTACAGCCGTGTGTGTGAATCCTGTTGGTTTTGGACTTTAGCTTTGTGATGTATTCAGACTTCTGTATAGAGCCAGTAAGACCATATCTAACACTGAAATCTGTAAAATGATGAGCGTATTCGTGTTCTGGGCTAAAAAGGAATAATTTGTATGACTCCGCCCACTTACCAATGCCTTTGGTTTTTGTGCTGGAAGAAAGGTCGATCGAATACCTTCTATTATAAGAAGGTATTGCAGCATCTATTTCTAATGAAATTGGGCCGTTTACGTTTTCCTATTAGAGTGATGACAAACGGTCGTATCTAATCAGAGGATCGGAAGGGCTTGGTTTGACATGTCTAAATGTACCACTATATGAAAGAATTGGGGAACTAAATGCCCACTTGTTTGCTTTAGGTACCATTGGTTGAGTTGGGGATGGAGGGGCGCTGGGTCTGTGTACTACTAGACTGGTTACTCATTGTCTGTCTGGTCTTGTCAGATTGGGCAGCACTTATGTTGGCTCTGCTATGTTCATGTGTTATGAGACTGTAAATAGCTGTTCTTGGGAAGGACATTTTATGTAAAAAACACTTCTGAAACTTGTTTTGATGGCATGTGAATACATCAGTCAATGTCTGTATAGTGATTGGAGGTGCCTAGCCTTTGTCAGTTTGTGAACAGTACGCCCGTGTAGATCTGCGTTTACCCGCACAGGTGCTCCGTGTATCCCTGTGTAGGCAGTCCCATTGATGTCTATTGGGAAACGGCCACTGTGCCCCCGGTATGACATCCCATGTAGGGCGGGTATGTGTCCGCCAACACAGACAGTATGAGTTTGGGCCGCGTACCTACACAGATCTTACAGCCACTGTGTCCCAATATGACATCACTGGGACCGCCTAGAACACCGGGGCATCCTCATGTAAACATGGCCCTGCATGGTTGTATGGTATTGTACTCCCTGTGTGAACAAGGCCTAAACCAGACCCAAAGCTCAGCTCTGGGCAAGTATAAAAGATGCAATTTATTAAATCTGTAAAAGTATTTTTTAATGTAATTACTTAAATCTTCCGCTTTAAAATCACCTGTCCAGCAGCACTCAGACTGGTATAAGTGGGTGTTGGTATGCAAATATGCTGGCAGTGAAAAAAGTTGACTGAGCAGAGCGGTACCACATCAGTCTCCTGCTGCTCTTTTCCTGGTCTGTTAGCCAGGGGGAAGATGACAATACTGTATTCTTTCTGCTGTGTAAATGCTATACTTGTATTTTGTCTGTATTTCGCTTTTTGCCTTAACATCAGTATTAAATCAAACCAGCCAGTTCCAACCTATTCCTCTTGTTATCCCATCTAGCAGGATTATTGTAATCTGTTATTTCAGATCTCGAGTCTCCGGCAATTACTAGTTAGCAGCTGTGAAAACTCAGATTGAAAAGTAATGTTCATTCCTCCGCAGTCTCTGGATATAATGACTACTTCCCTCCTTTCCTGATTGGCTGGAATTGAGGTTGGTTAATAGAAAAATATTTAATTCAAGCCAGTGGGGGGGAAAAAGGGAGTAAAGGAAGCTCAAGTCATTGGGGTTGATTTACTAAAGGAAAATCCACTTTGCATTACACGTGCACTTGTAGTTGAAAGTGGATTTTCCTTTAGTAAATACCCCCCCTCCCTAGTTCTGTTAGACGCTGAATATGTGTGTGTATTATATTATATCATTTATTACTATTTAGATTCTTTTTCTTTCTGTAATTGTGAACAAGTGTGGTGTGTGTGTGTTTTTTTTTTTTTTTTTTGTGTGTTTATTGTGACATGATAGACTTTGGTGTTATTTCTGTCAGATTTCATCTGCTTTTGTTGACGGTCTGTCGTCTTTTAGCCATTACATCTTGTGATTTCTCAACTAGTAAAGCACATGATTATTGCATCAATGTGAAAAATCCTTAGGCTGGGCATACATTATACAATTTTCTGAACAATTTTCTCTTAGATTTACCAAAACCATATAATATGAGGTCAAACCTCAACACTTTGCATACAAAATGAATCAGACCGGCCCTTTCACTACATTAGGGGTGTCAAACCCCATTTCATCGCCGGCCGCATCAGCAGTATGGTTGTATCTGGGGTGCGCTATGTACAGAGTGCAGAATTCAGGATTGAGACCTGGTTCACATTGGTACGATTTGACATGTCAAATCGGCGGCAATGGCATCGTCCTAATCTGTGCGACGCTGCATTTGTGGCACCGCCCCAATTTTAAAAAGTCGTTTCTGTACTACTTTTTGTGATTTCGGGCTGCAATTTACATTGACATCTGTGCAGAAACCCGCACAGATATCACTGAAATTGGGACTGACACGCAGGAGTGAAATCGTGCGAAATCAGCTGAACTCGCACTGCTTCATTCCCAGGGATCAGTGTGAACCTGGGTTTAAGGGCTCTTTTACATGGGGCGGATCAGTGATGATCCGCCCCGTGAACATCCGCTTGCTCAGCGGGGATCGCTCCGCTGATCCCCGCTGAGCGGGAAAATGACAGGTCCGTCGCTGCACACTGTGCAGCGACAGACCTGTCAGAGTGCCGCTCTCCCCTATGGGGGATGGGATGATGACGGACCGTAGGGTCCGTCGTCACCCGATCCGAAAACGGATGGAAAAGTAGGTTTTTCTTCCGTTACACTTTTTCGGAGCGGGTCAGATGTCAGCGGACATGTCACCGCTGACATCCGACGCTCCATAGAGGTCTATGGAAGGTCCGTTCAGGTCCGCCTTAAAAACTGACAGGCGGACCTAAACGGACAGTCCGTGTGAAAGAGGCCTAAGTGTTACTAAACTGTCCAGGGTTCTCGGCTCTTGATTGGATATATTGATAGCAGCGTAGCCATTGGCTCCCGCTGCTGTCAATCAAATCCAATGACGCGGGGGGCGGGGCAGAGTCATTCATTCAGTGGCTATAGACGCCGAACGATGGACTCGGGAATGCGCCCAGAAGGTAACCCCCCGAGAGAGAGCTTCTCCTAAGGGGTTATCTGATATGTGGAGGAGCCGCCGGGGGACCCCAGAAGAGGATGTTCGGGGCCACTCTGTGCAAAACGAGCTGCACAGTGGAGGGAAGTATAATATATATATTTAATAATCAAAGCTTTACAACCACTTGAAGATTCCTCTGCATTTATGAGGTATGACTTCACTGTTATCCCGGACAGTAAAACTTGGATTCCATTTAGGTAAATGTGATTTGCAGTGTCTATATCTACAATCACACTGGAAAGGTGTAGTGTTTCATGCTGCATTAGATCAGAATGGATAATAAAAGTGATTGTAATGCAGAAAACATGATTGTGAGTGAAATCTAAGATCATATATTCATTTTCACATTGTATTTCAATTCTTTCTATCCTCCGTCTATTAATCTGAACAATCTTGAAGTCTGTAAACTGACTTTGTGATAAATCCCATTGATTCTGTGGCACACATTCACTATGCTCCGTGAGCCCCCGTTCACACTTTGCACAGCAGGAACTCGTGTTTCCACTTGTGATTTTGTGTGGGCGATTTTCATGCGATTCATGCATAAGGCAACCCATTCACTGTCATAGGCTGTGCTTTGCGAGTTCGTTGCCCATAAGAAACCCCCTTTTGGGCGACAAGCTTCATGCGTTTTATTTTTTTTTTTTTAGTTGCATTTTGCCGCGATTGTAGGGCGATTGCATTGTGTTTGTAGTCCCCTTTAGAATGGATGGCACCCAAACACGTGTTGTGTATTTTGCACCGATTGCCATGCGATTTTGGAATTTCGGGAAGAATTACATTAATTCCACTTGCGAAGTGTGAATGGAGCCTTAATGGGTGCTGTGGTGTCACACATTTCAGAGCCTTTCCTCTAAACTACAGAGGTATTGAGAGGAGGGGTTTCAGGAGGCGGAGTCAGTACAGGAATCACTGTTTGCAGGCAGCAGGGTACCATGGGATATGTAGTCCATAGAAATTGAAAGTAAACAGCAGAGGAGAATCTGCAAGGCATGCAGGGAATCCAGGAAGTTGGGGAAAGAGACAGGCAGAGCTCACAACATGAAAGGAGATTTTTTTTTTTTTGTAAGATTATATTGGATTGGTAAAAGCTGATGTTTGTATTGCTGTTACAATTCTGATCTAAAATGAAAGTGTACCCTGTGACTATGGAACTTTAATACCACGTTTGTGACAGGTTGCTGCATTTTTCTTTTATTTTTGGAAAAATGTTCCTTATGCGTTCATTCTGCAAAAACTGACTGTAAAAGTAAAGTAGACTAAAGCAACTGTTACCCATAACAACCAATGAGAATTTAGGTCAAACATCACCTACTATATCTTGCAGTGTATTGATGTTTGATATGAAAAGTCTATTCTGTAATTTAGGATTCATACACACGGCAGCCTGTGTAATCACTCCCCTGGAACGGTTATTTGCCTGGGGTGGCCTAAAGCAGTGGTTCTCAACGCCGACCTCAAGTACCCCCAACAGGCCATGTTTGCAGGTTTTCCTTTATCTTGCAGAGGTGCTTTAAATTAGTCAATGACTTGGTATTTAGGACAGCTATTTTATCTAAGAGAAATTCCCAAAACATGGCCTGTTGGGGTTACTTGAGGACAAGGTTGAGAACCACTGGCCTAAAGCACCCACACATCTGCATTCAGAGCTTACATCCATGCAGATTCCTTAGGCACCCGTAGTATATAACCATGTACAGCCCCCCCAATCTTTGAAGGCATCTCAATTAATGGCAGGTCCCAGGAGGCTGATTACACAGGCTCTGAACATTGCACTGCCCCGTACGGCCATGTATGAACCTTTATTCCCTAAATCAGTGGTCATCAACCCCTGTCCTCAGGGCCCACTAACAGGCCAGGTTTGCAAGATAACTGAAATACATGACAGGTGATATCATTTGCTGCTCAGTGATTCCAGTATTCTAGTTTGCATCTCCCCAAGGTAATACATAAAACCTGGCCTGTTATTGGGCCCTGAGGACAGGATGGATGGCCACTGCCCTAAATGAAGCCTTTATTTTAACATATTGCTTTATATGATTTCTCTGCTGTATATTCTGTTCTGTTTTTGTTTTTTTGTTTTTTCTTGGAGTCCGCCTGCTGATGACTGAGCTGTATATTCTCAATGCTGCAATGTTAGTCCTGTTTTGGATGATTTATAAAGGACTGAGACTAAACTTAAACTTAGATGAACGTAAAAAAAATTGAGGCAGATCTGTGTTGTGTGGTTGAATCATTGTGGTATTTGTGCATAATGAAAGTCTATCAATCATGAGGTTGCTACTTGTATTAAAGTATGGTATCACATTTAAAAGAAATACAGCAAATTTCTGGAAAAATAAAGTTGTATGAAGGACTTCTGAGGTACCACTTGTATACATATACTTGTTTGAATAGATATTTTTAATTGGACATACATAAAAGGTTACACATCCCAATTTGGGCCTATTAGTATATAGGACCTACATCTATTAGTGATTTGTGATAGACTTCCATGTATATGTTATCCATAACTCCAGACCAGCTAATAAATGAGTATATTTCTTGGAGTTTTTCCATGTCTTGGTGCCGCTCTCAGTGGAATGGACATATCGCTCAGGGTGTACTATTTTCCGAAAGAAAACCACATGCACAGTTAGAATTTCGTCTTTTTTTTTTCTTTTTTCTTTTTTTATCCTGCTTCTTCAAATTTTCTTGTCACTTTGGTTGAAAACGAACATCTGACACCACTAACCATCAGAAAATCAACCAACCATTGAACCCATGTCTACTGGTCTATGGGCAGCTTTAGTCCTGGAGGCCATACCATATATCGCTCACTGAGAATGAGGGTTGGTGAAAGTCCTGCTCATTGGTGGTTGAATTATTAATTCAAAAAAATCTCCTAAATGTGGTTGATAAGTTGAAACTGTGCATATGTGGCAAAGAATTGTTTTTCCTCTATAGCAGTGGTTCTCAACTCCAGTCCTCAGGACCCACCAACAGGCCAGATTTTAAGTATTACCTTGGGGAGATGCAGACTAGAATACTGCAATCACTGAGCAGCAAATGATATCACCTGTGATGTATTTTAGTTATCTTGCAAACCTGGCCTGTTAGTGGGTGCTGAGGACAGGAGTTGAGAACCACTGCTCTATAGGAAGGGATCAAATGGCATTTTCATTGTGTTGGAAAATGTCTAGAGCGCAGTAAGGACCACTTCAAATTTAAATAGTTCTTTTCATCATTGAGATTAGTAGAATTTACCTGGGAGGGGGTTAGTGTATTGAATATGGATGACAGAAGCAGACCCAGACTGTGAGAGGAAGGACCAGCCGTGTTGAGCTCTAGTGTGTTGCACAGTACTTGTCAGTCTTGCACTGGGTGCTTGCTGACAAGAGGAAAGATCAATGTGGGATTACTCTTACACTGTTACATAAGAAAGTTTGGGCTGGATCAGTGAAAACTTTTTTTTTTTTACTGCAGCAGGGAAAACTGAAGTCGCAGACCTGGAAATGTCATCTGCCAGAGACACTTGTATAATACTTTTGAAAGGGGTTGCACATTTTTTTTGGTAGGACAAATATTTCACATGTTTGCTCTATGTAGCTGCTGGCCGGGAACTCGCCATTAAAGTGTAACTGCACCTTCTGAAAGGCTGGCCATACACTATATACAATTTTTCTTCTATAGATTTCCTTTAGATTTACCAAAACCATATAATATGAGGTCAAACCTAAATACTTTCAATTTGTGTGCAATCAGGCAGGCCCTTGTACTACACAGTTGAAGGTGAAGCTAAAGGAAATTGAATAAGAAAATTGTATGGCCCGCTGAAAGCGGAGTTCCACCTGTTTTTTTAGTTTATTAAAAGTCAGCAGCTAAAAAAAGCATAGCTACTGACACTTACCTGTCCCATGGTCCAGCGATGTGGCTGGCCGGAGGCTAGCTCCTCTCCTCGGCACCATCATGGTAACTGTGGGCACCTGGCCGTGACAGCTTACGGCTTCACGGCCGGGCGTGCACTGCGCATGCACGAGTCGCTCTGCGCTCTCCTATTGGCCAGCCAATCTTCTGGGACCTGAGTTGTGTCCCAGAAGATTGCTGGCAGGGAGGGGCCGCCTAGGGCGAGAGGAGGAGTCTCCTAGGCGGCCGAAGATAGGAAGCAGGAAGTGGGACAGGAAGTCCCATAAAAAAAAGTGTGTAAACCCTCCAACCCCCCCCCCCCCCCCCCCCCCCAAAAAATGACATGCCAAATGTGGCATGTCAGGGGTGAGGAGTGCTTAACTCTAAACTGGTAACCTGCAAAAATTTTCAAAGCGTCGCCTCTGGAGTTTAAGTAACGAAGCTTGGCGCCATTCAATGAGTGTGCGCAGTTTTCAAGCGTGACGTGTTGGGTATCTATTTACTCGGCGTAACATCATCTTTCACATTATAAAAAAAAATTGGGCTAACTTTACTGTTTTGTTATTTTTTAATTCATGAAACCGTTTTTTTTTTTTTAAAAAGGCGTTTGAAAAATTATTGCGCAAATACCGTGCGAGATAAAAAGTTGCAATGACCGCCATTTTTTACCCCAGGGTGTCTGCTAAAAAAACATATATAATGTTTGGGGGTTCTGAGTAATTTTCTAGCAAAAAAATGATGACTTTTACATGTAGGAGAGAAATGCCAGAATAGGCCCGACATTGATGTGGTTAAAGCAGATGTTCCACTTTTGGGTGGAACTCCGCTTTAAGGTTGTTCTTACCTGATGAGATCTGCAATCAGAAAGTCTATCTGACCTGGAGGTGCAGGCTCCGTAATCTATTTTTCAATTCAAAGTTTTTAAGAATATTTTATTTTCAATTTTATAATTTTTCAAGAAGCTCTGGGTACATTTTTTAAAGATTTTTTTTTTTTTTTTTCCTTCGATTTATGATGTGTTCCTGGACTATTGAACAATTGTGTTGGGGTTTCCTTGTATTTCTTCATACTACATGTGGCAGACATTAGTCACAATATGGATGAGACTGCACACCACTGCATCCGTGTTCAATAAACTTTATTGTACAGTTCAATATATACAACCCAGCCAGTTTCTGTTTTATGCATTTCACCCTATCAAAGGAGTTAGTCACAGCTGGTACTTGCGTCTGTAGTGTACAGTCTAATATAGCATGGAACAGAATCGTACAGTACAATGTTCTGAGCATCAGTCAGGTTTCTCTAGTTATTGTGAGTGCTCTAATAGAATGTACCGTAATGGTAAACAATTGCAGTTTTATAGTTTCTTTGTGGCTTTGGATAGTAAATTGACATACATTCAAGTTTCAGTTCCGTAAACTAAGGGGGCCTGTTTATAAAGGATTTGATATGACATTCTCTATACATTAGCCGAAAACTCAGTGTGCAACTGTTATCGTTACACTATTAAAAGAAACAGGTGAGCTAATCTATAAGAATATTCACAGTGCAAAAAGTCCACTCCTACAAAAACAAGTGTGTAAAAAATAAATAAATAAATAAAAAAAACTCAGTGAAAAATATGTTTCAGTTCATAAAAAAAAATGTCCGACTGGCACGCCCTTATACAAAAGGGAATGTGCATTTATTTTTGCTGAGGTTTCAATGCCTGGATATTGGATATCCGCTCTTCCAAAGAAACCGCGATTCCTGTGTCCATTGAAAAACCGCGTCCACTTATTATTTTTAAGGTATTGAAGCCTGATGGGATCATTGTCCAGTGTCTGATACCGCTGGTATTTGGTTTGTTTTTACAGCCCAGTCTGTTGGAGCATGATGGGATTATTATCCAATGCTTGAAACTATTGCTATCTGGTAAGAAGTGAATCTAATGTGGTGATGGGATATTAAAGTCTTTGTGTTTTGAAGAGCACTGAAGTTCACCCAATTTTCTTGAGCACGGAAGTTTTCACATAATTGGTTCATTCAACTCCCTTTTGTATAAGGGTTTGCCAGTTGGACTTTTTTTTTTTTATGAACTGAAATGTATATTTTTCACTGCGAGTCATCAATTTTTATTTTTATTTTTTTTATAGTCTTGTTTTTGCAGGAGTGGACTTTATGCCCTTAATTTTCACAGTGCAAAAATACACATAACAAATGTATTATAGATTAGTGCACCTGTTTCTTTTAATTATCTATGCTTATGGTAGGATAGGGGTTCGGACCTTTTTTTAGGTTGCATCTTCTCTCCATATATTTTCATTTATGGTTGATTTCTCAATTTCAATAGTCACACTTCCCTTGACCAGGAGGGTAGGATAAGCGCTGGATTTTAACCCTTTTTTGATAAAGCATAGCTCTACACACATTTGCTTGATGAAAAATACATTCATTGACATTTTGCATATGGAAGGGGGTGATACTTTGGCTTCAGAGAAGGGTGAAATGTTAACATCCCTTTACTTGAAATTCCCTGAACACATTTAAAAATGATTTTTGTAAGGGTTGCATTTTATAAAGTAACGGGAATGATTACTTTTGGATTGTGTTGAAGTTGTGCTTTTAACACGGGTTCAGCCTTTTATGAATCGTTTGTAATGAATAAAGTTGGCAGTTATTTAAAAAAAAAAAAAAAAAAACATACACCACATGCCCCCCTCCAGAAATAACCAGCCCAGCACATGTAGCATGCCGGTCATTATTTCCATAGCAGTGGGGCATCAAACCTTTACAACAAAACACAACATTTTTATTGAGCATTTTACAACTGCTTGTCATTCAGGTTTCAGCAGTGACTTTGCTTAACAATTGGTTAAAAAAAGCAAGTTTAACAAGTATCACTTTTTAGATGCAGATATCATGGAAGATTACATTAGAGAAGCGGTGGCCTCCTTGGCAGCTGGAAAGGCATCTGGTCCGGATGGCCTTCCCCTGGAGGTCTACTGCAGATACTTGGATATCTTAGAACCTGTCCTAATGCAAATCTATTCCATGACTGCTGCCATCCATGTATTCAGCTACAGTAGTACTTATACCCAAGCCTGATAAGGACCCCACTGACTGCACTTTCTACTGTCCATTTTCTCTACTCAATATAGACTATAATATTCTCACGAAAATTTTGGCCAAGCATCTTAAAGGGGTTGTATGCTATGCATTAAGGTGAAAAAACTTCTGTCACTGACTGGCCCCTGTTCTACTCACCTGAGTCCTGTATTCCCCCCGCTGGATACGTGCTCTTCCTCTCTTCCTGGCTCTTGATTGGATAGATTGATAGCAGCCAAGCCATTGGCTCCCGCTGCTGTCAATCAAATCCAATGATTTGGGCCTCTGAGTCTATGGATACTGAATTCTGGACTTGGGAGTGTGCCTGCAAGGTAATGCCCGGGAGAGAGCTTCTCCTAGGGGGTTATACAATGTAGGGAGGAACTACCAGCTCCGCCGGGGGACCCCACAAGTCGAGGATCGGGGTCACTCTGAAAAATGAACTGCACAGTGGAGGTAAGTATGACATGTTTGTTATTTTAAAAAAAAAATAAAAAACAAAGCCTTGCAAAAACTTTAATACTGTAATTCTTAGTATTATCCACCCACACCAAACTGGCTTTATGCCAGGGAAGTTCTCGTCCATAAATATTCGAAGGACGCAGCATTTGTAAAGCTTAGCAATTACTTACTCAAGAAATACTTAAGAGTGCCCATTCTTACAGGCTGCATTACGGTCCTTTTGGATTTGGAGAGAAATTTAAAAAACGGGTCACCATTCTGTATGCAAATCCCATGTCCCAACTATTAATGGTCTACTATCAGCTCTGATACCATTGTACAGAGGAACCCGACAGGGGTTAAGGTGTTTCCCGTCAGAACTGTCTGCACTAGGTATATGTAAAAAAACAAACAAAAAATGCAATCATTTATGTCCACTGAGTGATTTATCGGTCATTACATGATGGCACTATCGTTTGCGCTCACGGCTGAATGCGCTATTTGCGGTGGCTACTGAGGCACTGCGATTTCGACAGTCTGCCCTCATTACAGGTATCACGCTGGGTAATAGATCTGATGTCATAGGCCTATATGCAGCTGATCTGATTCTATATTTGCAGGATGCATTGACATCATTGAAGGTGGCCATGCAGATCGTGGATGATTACGGTGCTTATTCTGGCCTTAAAATCCATTGGCAGAAGTCAGCTCTGATGCCTCCTAATCCCCAAACATATTCCAGAGATATAGCAGTTTGCCCTCTTAAAGTAGGAGTTCTCTTTACCTTATCACAAATGGAGGCTCTGAGCTTAAGGCTCTGTTCACACATAGGCGTTTTTGGGTGTTTTTCTGCTCTAAGCCTCAGCTCTAAAAATGACAAGACAAATCCCATTTATTTCAATAGCCCCTGTTCACATCTGAGCGTTCTGTCACCTAAAGCAAAATGCCTGCTGCTCAAAGTACAGGAGCGTCTTTTTTGGCAGATTACAGGTGGTTTTTCATTCTTTCACATTGGTGACCATTTGACTTGTACAAAATCGCGGTAAAAATCGGGCGACTTTCTGCCTGAAAACTATACGCTCAGGTGCAGGGTGGATTTGATTTAAATCACTAGTAAAAAGGCTTAATTTAAATCAACTCTGTTTAAATTGTAATTTTTAAAGAGCAACTGTCACCTCTGTCCCGCAGCAGGTGAGTGGACGCTGCCATGAGGGATCTGAAATGACAGGTGCTCTTTAACCACTTGCCGACCAGCCGCCGCAGTTGTACTGCGGCAGAATGGCACGGCTGGGCGAAACGTTATGTAACGTCGCTTCGCCCTGTGACCACTAGGAGGCGTGCTCGTCCCCCGAGCCGATGCGAGTGCCCGGTGGTAATCGCCGCTGAGACACGGAGAACCCGGAACTGTATGTGTGTGTGTAAACACAGTTTCCGGTTCTCTGAGGGGAGAAGTGACAGAAGATAACAGCGATCTGCTATCTTCCCTGCACAGTCCCCATCCCACTTCAGTTAGAACACACTTAACCCCTTCACTGCCCCCTAGTGTTAACCCCTTCACTGTCAGTGACATTTTTACAGAAATCACTGCATTTTTTTATCGCACTGATCGCTGTATTAATGCCAATGGTCGCAAAAATGTGTCAAAATTGTCCGTGTCTGCCATAATGTCTCAGTCACGATAAAAATCACAGATCTCCGCCATTACTAGTAAAAAAAAAATAATAATAATAATATATATATTTTCATTCTATCCCCTATTTTGTAGACGCTATAACTTTTGCGCAAACCAATCGATATACGCTTATTTTTGTAAAAAAAAAAAAAAAAAAAAGTAGAAGAATACATATTGGCCTAAACTGAGGAAAAACATTGTTTTATATATTTTTGGGGGATATTTATTATAGCAAAAAATATTGCATTTTTTTTTCTAAATTGTCGTTTTTTTTTTTTTTTGTTTATAGCGCAAAAAATAAACGCAGAGGTGATCAAATACCACCAAAACAAAGCTCTATTTGTGGTTAAAAAGGACGTCAATTTTGTTTGCGTGTAACATCACAGGACCGCGCAATTGTCAGTTAAAGCGACGCAGTGCAGAATCGCAAAAAGTGCTCTGGTCAGGAAGGGGGTAAAATCTTCTGGGGCTGAAGCGGTTAAATGTAAGGACTTACCAGAAATTCTTGTTGGTGTTTAGAATCTTTAATATTTGCAAACAAAATGAAGGTTTCCTATTTGGAATAATAAGCTCTCAGGTTAGTAGAACAGCGATATCAGAACTGATTCAATCATACAGTTTGTAGTGTACATAGATTTGCAAAACAATGGGATAAAGGAAAATTCCTGAACTTTGTTTTATCTCATGGTTACTGTGAAGTTGTGTGAATGCATCAATGCAGTGCATGTTATCTCAGCTTGCAGAGCTTGGATTCATTGAATGAGTTTACCAAAAATGTAAATATTACAGGATATACAGCCTCATGCTACATAACTAAGCTCCATTTCGTGCTGAATAAACTAAATTCTTAAAAAAAAAAATCCCTTTTTTTTTATTCGTTGGTTTTTTTTTTTATCCACCCTGCTTAGGTGTGAATGGAGCCTAAATCTAGACCCCTTACTCCAGGTGGATAAACTTAACATCTGGGCCAAGCTGCCTCTGTCAGTGACAGGCAGAATTAACTTAAAAAGGTTTGTAAACCCTTGTGTTTTTTCACCTTCATGCATCCTATCACTTCTGAAGTGACCCCCTTTGACACCTTGGCCGAGACGCGCTATACCTCTCTGCCCGGGGTTCTCGGCTCTTGATTGGATAGATTGATAGGAGCGCAGTCATTGGCTCCCATTGCTGTCAATCCAATCCAATGGCGCGGGGGGTGGGGCCGAGTTCTACATTCTGCGTGTATGGACGCAAAGGCTGGACTCGAGAGCGCGCCCGCAAGGTGACCCACCCGGGAGAGCGCTTCTCCTAGGAGGTTATACGATGCGGGGGGAAGCAGAAGAGGAGGATCGGGGCCACTCTGTGCAAAACGAACTGCACAGTGGAGGTAAGTATAACATGTTTGTTATTTAAAAAAACACAAAGCTTTGCAATCCCTCTAATAAAGATGATGATTCTTCCAAAATGTGACGACCTCATATACTCACAGTGGTGCCCAAGTCGTTTTAAAATGTTAGATACACTATTTACATTTATATGGGCAAATAGAAGAAAACTGAAACTTACTCTCATACAGCGGCCTGAAGCTGACATGGCACTTCCCATATGTACCACTTCTATTTAGAAGGGCAAGTGCATAATTTGATCAACTGGCTGACACCTGGCACTCCAGAAGTAGTGGAATCACATCTGGCTTGGGTATTGGAAGGGAACACATACCTATCTTGACTATGGCACCTATGGTGTGGAGGGAGGCTAAACAGCTGGACAAATTTGACACTAATCTAGATTTACCCCTGTGGCACAAGCCTAGGTTTCCTCAAATCCTGAATTTTGCAGTTTACTCCTTTTGGGAACACAGGGGAATTGTTACACTGCAGGATGTATACACAGGGAATGTAATGGCCTCCTTCACTGATCTATAGAGAAAATATGAACTCCCCCTGTACAGCATTTTATAGATCTCTCTAGCTGTGTCATGCTCTACAGCAGGGGTCTCAAACTAGCGGCCCTCCAGCTGTTGCGAAACTACAAGTCCCATCATGCCTCTGCCTGTGGGAGTCATGCTTGTAACTGTCAGCCTTGCAATGCCTCATGGGACTTGTAGTTTCGCAACAGCCGGAGGGCCGCCAGTTTGAGACCCCTGCTCTACAGACTCCATTTGGTGTTACTAGTACTAAGTTCTCTGACGATCCAATGTGTACCAGCCAAAGAAAATGCACACATTAGGAGAAAAATGAAAGGTTCTGCCTGCATTGACTAGCCATAGGTGTCATGGGAAATGCTTGCAGATCCCAAATCTCAGAAGATGCTTTTGTGCTGTGTAATGGAACATTAAAAAAAAAAAAAAAAGGCTGGGGGGGGGGGGGGTTGTATCTAATGAAGGCTGCATTCACACGAGCGTTTTCAGCTCATAAAACGCCTGAAAAACGCCCAACAAGCAAAATTCCATTCATTTCAATGGCACTTGTTCACATCTGAGCGTTTTTGTCGCCTGAAGCAAAACGCCTTAAGCTCAAAAAAAGAACATGAGATTCTTTGGGGCAGATTACAGGCAACAGGTGAAGGACAAAGGTAGAATGCATCTTCCCTGACATTTGCCCACCAGCCAGAACTAGTGCGGGTTCCCACATTGCGTCTTCCTCACAGGCGGCTCACACTGCCCTCTGTGAACCTCTACAGGTGTCAATACAAAGTAATGACACCCCCCAGATTGGATCGCAATGCGACTTGTGAATTCGGACAGAAATCGAATAGCATGGGTATGAACACGCATGCGATCCGATTCCAGTGCGGGAAAAAGTTTCCTGCAGCATTTGCGTGTGAATGGAATGTAATTCAGCCATACAACTGTAATGTTTGAATTTGCATCGCACAGACATGGCATGTGATCTGTACAGTAATGCGGTGTGAATCACATGCGTTGTCTGGGATTGCACAAGTGTGAACCCAGGCTAAAGCTCAGAATCTAAACAGAAATCATTCAGTTCTTCTCATGCAGTACTGGATGAACACCTTGCTTCTTCTAGTTGGTGGAAACAAGTACCAAGCTGTATGAATGGCAAGCCAGGTACCTCTTACTGCACTGCAGACACCTCCATCACAAGCAACTTCTTTTCAAAGCTACATCTTATTTAGTGAGAATTATATTTTTGCAACCCCCACCATGTTGAGTCCAGAACATCCAAGTGAACAAGGTTGCTAAAGTTCTAGATTTTTCTGTAGCCTTTTCCTGGAAAGGTCAAACTTTGTTTTGCCCCGTATTATAGTCTGAACCTCCGTATTGATCAGCGACTCAACTAATCACATTAAGGGATTAATAGCGTGGCTTGTAAAGCAGAGAGGAGTGGAGCTTTTTGTAGTAAGTCAAGATTTACATACAGCTCATCTGCCTGTTTTCTTTGGATCTGCTGAGCATCCTGACAGTTTACTGTGAAGGGAACATCTGCTTTTGCATTTTTCTTCCTCAGATTTATTTGCCCAGATTTGTGACAAATTTTCTTTTTGCTGTAGAAGCTTTTGTGTGAAGTTTAGATTTGTATTGTCCTCTTCATGTGATAATGGGTATGCATTTCAATTCTATGTGTTTGCAAACTTCTAGAGTAAACCTGAAAGGTGCTGCTAGTGCAGATTTATTTTTCAAGGCACCTGCTCATATCTTTCATATCTTGGCTTCACTGCTTGGTGGCTCCCTGGCTGGGTCCATACATGTCCACTTCCGGTGCCGGGACATTGGTCACATGCTTGTTCTGAGTCAGCGACTCACCAAGTTAGTGAAACAAAATTTGCATTCGTTTCCTGACCGATTCACTGTGACTATTTTATTCATGAAAAACCGAATTGATTGTTTTCCAGAACGTTAATGTGAAGCAGTGGTTGACCTATACAGTGCCTTGAAAAAGTATTCATACCTCTTGACATTTTCCCCATTTTGTCATGTTGCACCCAAAAACGTAAATGTATTTTTATTGGGATTTTATGTGATAGACCAACACAGAGTGGCACATAATTGTGAAAGAAGATGGTTTGCCACATTTTTTACAAATATGTGAAAAGTGTGGCGTGCCTTTGTATTCAGCCCCCCTGAATCAACACTTTGTAGAACCCCCTTTTGCTGCAATTACAGCTGCAAGTCTTTTTTGGGGATGTCTCTACCACCCTTCACATCTAGAGAGTGACATTTTTGCCCATTCTTTGCAAAATAGCTCAAGTTCTGTCAGATTGGATGGAGGGGTCTGTGAACAGCAATTTTCAAGTCTTGCCACAGATTCTCAATTGGATTTAGGTCTGGAATTTAAGGCCTGGTTCACACCTATGCATTTTTAGTGCATTTTCAGTTTTGCAGAAACACACTACAGTCCATCTAACATGGGTCAAGTTCACATCTGTGCATTTTATGGGAAGGGCCAGGGACTTGTTTTTGGTTCCATAGATTTTAATGGATCAAAATCGTTTATTGAAAATACAAACTGCAACCTGCATAGGTGTGAATCAGGCCTAACTGGGCCATTCTAATACATGAATATTCTTTGAGCTAAACCATTAAATTTTTTGCTCTGGCTGTATGTTTAGGGTTGTTCTGCTGGAAGGTGAACTTCCGCCCCAGTCTCAAAGCATCCTTACAACATGATGCTGCCACCACCATGTTTCACGGTGGGGATGGTGTGTTCAGGGTGATGTGCAGTGTTCGTTTTCTGCCACACATAGCGTTTTGCCTTTAGGCCAAAAAAGTTCAATTTTGGTCTCCTTTGACCAGATCAACTTCTTTCACATGTTTGCTGTGTCCCCCACATGGCTTCTCACAAACTGCAAACAGGACTTCTTCTGGCTTTCTTTCAGCAATGGCTTTCTTCCTGCCACTCTTCCATAAACGGCAGATTTGTGGAGTGCACCACTAATAGTTGTCCTGTGGACAGATTCTTCCACCTGAGCTGTGGATCTCTGCAGCTCCTCCAGAGTTACCATGGGCCTCTTTGCTGCTCCTCTGATTAATGCTCTCCTTGCCTGGCCTGTGAGTTTAGGTGAACGGCCATGTCTTGGTAGGTTTGCAGTTGTGCCATACTCTTTCCATTTTTGGATGATGGATTGAGCAGTGCTCTGTGGGATGTTCATAGCTTTTTTTTTTTTTTTTTTTTTCATATAACCTAACCCTGCTTTAAGCGTCTCTACAGCATTATCCCTGACTTGTCTGGTGTGTTCCTTGACCTTCACTAAGCTGTTTGTTCACTAAGGTTCTCTAACAAACCTCTGAGGGCTTCACAGAACAGCTGTATTTATACTGAATTGAAATTACACAGGTGGACTCTATTCACTAATTAGGTGACTTCTGAAGACGGTTCCACTTTATTTTAGTTGGTTATATCAGCGTAAAGGGGGCTGAATACAAATGCACGCCACACTTTTCACATATTTATTAAAAAAATAAATAAAATTGGAAACCAGTTATCATTTTCCTTCCACTTTACAATTTGTGTCACTTTGTGTTGGTCTATCATATAAAATACATTTTACATTTTTGGTTGTAACCTGACAAATATGGGTAAAATTTCAAGGGATATGAATACTTTTACAAGGCACTGTAGTTATTATACTGGTTTGATGCACAGACTCTGAAGGGATAGCTTTGTACTAGCACAAGGGTAATGTGCATTTTTACCTTTCTATTGATAACTACAATTGGGTGAAATCTTCAGGTATTGTGGATTTATAAATCAGCCAATTGTGTACATTCGCAATACTGTTTCTTATGTTTTTAGAAGGAGATAGGACATACGATATATATTGTATAACTGATACATACATCAAAATGTAAAAATACAGGCTCGGCATTTAAAACACTAGTCTATCTGACTATACTTTGCTACACCCAACCGGGACATCACTGCACTTGTAGTCCATTACTTTCAGCCCCATAATGCTAGATCTGTATTTCCACACAGATGTGGGGCTGGGGAAATAGTCTGCGGGAGACTGTCCATTGCACCTGCGATGCTCCAATCATGGTTGCAATGCTTTTTGCAAAAAATAATACAAGTACTTTTTTTTTTTTTTCTTTAAATTATTTATTTTTTTGGCAGATGATGCTTTTAAGGATAATTTAAAATGGAACAAAAGGCAAAACTTTTATTTTATTTGGATAGATTCTCCATCTGTGTCCTCTTAGGGCTAGTTTACACTTGCTTCAAAACAAGGCTTTGGACACGCTTGTTAAAGCTCTCTGAACGCCAATCAAAGCTCTGGTCACTAAATAAAATGGTTAGCTTACAGTCCTGTTTTTACACCTTGCTTTTGCTTGGTGCTTTGGTGGGGCTTCAAGCGAGCTTTGCCGGGGCTTCAAGCGAGCTTTGCCATAGACTTCTTCTATGGAGGATTTGAAGACCCTTTGAAGCACCACTGAAGCTACATGGGGTAAAATTTTTGAAGCAAAGCAAAAGCAGGTGTAAACAGGACTGTAAGCTAGCCATTTTAATTAGTGACAGGGGCATTCAGAGAGCTTTAGCAAAGCCTGTCCGAAGCCTTGTTTTGAAGCAAGTTTAAACTAGCCGTTAATGTGTGTTGAAGCCGAAGCAAGTGTAAACTGGAGGAAGCGTTGATGGACTATGAGTGCACTAATTACCATAGTCTTGTTCTATTGGGAACTACTAATCTCTCTGACAGGGCGGAAGTCAGGACTTGCAGTTTACTCATTCACGGATCTTTGTCAATAAATGTGACGCAAGTGTGGGTAACAAAACTAGTGTCCCCATTGAAAGATTTCCCTTATAACTGCTGTTTTTAGTGATAGCCCAATGCTTGAAACTGGACAAATGGTAAATGGAACAAATAGGGTGAATCTTCTCAAGGAGGGCACTAACTGCAATAAAAACCTAAAAGGTGTTCTAATCCCTCTCCAAAGAAGTTTTGCCTTTTTTAGTTCTACTTTAATTTTTTTATAACCCTTTAACACTTTTTTTACCTTATGCGATACCAAGCAAATTTGACAATGTGTCCTCTTTCCTTCCCCGTGCTATGAACTTTGTTATCCCAGGCCCAGTTTTGATACTGTGTAGAAAAAACATACAGTATGTCTGCAGAACAAGACTGAGAACAGGAAGGTATCAGGATAAACTATTGTGCATTTTGGTTTAGACACTATTTAAATAGGGCAATTATTTGTTTGCCCTGGGTGCATTCAGAGCTGTGCACCAGGACAGATGTCACATTGGGACAGGGGCTGTGTCCCAGCAGCTGTGTGTCCCTAATAGACATCTATGTGGAACTACCAGCATGGGGATGCATGGGAATACCTGTGCATCCCCTTGCTGGTAAAACCTGGCCCTGCATGGGGCACAGATGTAACTTCAGTTGCCTTTAAAATATTGGATATACAGGGCTTAAAGGAGAAGTATAGCCAAGGTTCTTTTGGCCATACTTCTCGTGTGGGTCACAGGAGTGCAGAACTGACAGTAGGCTAATGACATCACAGAGCCCGTCCAGTCTGTGCAGGGATCCCAACAATAATGTCCGGATCCGCCCAGATGCTTGATCAGCAGCTGGCTCAGCCTCTCAGCACGATGCTAAAAGCCTGAGCCAGCCGCTCCCGCCCCCTCCATAGTCGGGCATTCCAGTGAGTGCTGGAAGGGCAGAGCATGGAGCGGTGACAGTCGGCCTGGGAGCTGGATTCATGTAAACGGTTTGGTTCTAAGATACTTACCAAGAGACCCCTCTTTGGAATATATGTGCTTTGACTACCATGTTGTCTTAATGGTGACTTACTCACATTGAGTCTGGATGGTTCCCCATTGGGAAGTTTGTCCTTTTTTATTTTAAGATTATGTACAAGACCATTGGCTGTTTACTGAATGTAATGGCTTTTACTGTACCTTACTCAATTGCACCCCAATGGGCAACATACACATGCTATGAATTCCAGTCTACCCTACTGGCTGATATTGCTCTATTAAAGATTAGGAGTGCATTTCAGTGTACTGATTCTGTCACTAATGTAGCCTGAAGGATTCCCGAAATGCGTTGAGTTCACATGTGACCTGTAATCAGAATCTTTGCATGTTGAGAACCCCTATGTGGAGAGTAATGTTAATGTTGTGTAATAGATTTTTAATGGCATGTAAAAAAATTGTTTTTATGGTACTTAGTTTCTTTTCTGTATGTCCACACAAAGTCCATGACTACATTTTCTGTTCATAGTTGTACATGTGTTTGCTAGAATGTATACATATAGCACGCACGGAGAGATTCACTAAAGTTGGTGCTGCTGTGCATGGTAGCCAGCCAATCAGCTTCTAACTTCAGTTTGTTCAATTAAGCTTTAAGTGGTTATCCCACTTCTACTAAATACTACATCCTCCTGTAACATTATAATAATTGTCCCTGTGCTGTGTTCTGTAAAAAATCTGCCGGCTCTCTCTGGCTCATGGCTGCAGTGGGCGTGGCCGACGCTGAAGTCAGCTGGGAAGGAGGGGGAGAGAGAGGGCTGACAATCAGCTGAGTGTCGGGAGCCGCGCTCATATAGGTACAATCGGGCAGCTTTTTTACAGAACACAGCACAGGGACAATTATTATAATGGTACAGAGAGGATAGGAGTATTTAATAGCCGATATGACAGGAAAAGCAGGTGCAGGGGGGTTCGGGGGGGTGGGGGAATGGGACGAGCAGAGACAGGCGGGGGGGGACACAGGACAACAGCAGGCTGCGGATGACGGAATCATGCAAACTGACCACGGTGTCAGGGTACAGAAGCCATGATTATCGTGGTCAGTTTGCACAGGGAAGGGTACAGCCAGGCAGGATCAGCCAGGTATTTCAGGTAATACAGGGGTCCAAATGACACGGCACAAGCACTGTGCTGCATAAAATGCTTTAAGGGAACAGGATCTTTATTTTTTTTGGGTTAAACGCTTTAACAATATAGCCTGGAAGCTGATTGGTTTCTGAAAAGAGCTGCACCAGATTTTGCGCACTCCAGTTTTAGTAAATAACCCTTACAATCTGGGCTTCTCTCCTGCTATAGCAGGGATTTGCAATTAGCGGACCTCCATCTGTTGCAAACTACAAGTCCCATCATGCCTCTGCCTGTGGCTGTCAGAGTCTTGCTATGCCTCATGGGACTTGTAGTTCTGCAACAGCTGGAGGTCCACTAATTGCATATCCCTGTGCTATAGATTTGTTTAAATATAGCTGTGTGGGATGTCCCATCCAGAGAGCCCTCAAAATCACAGCTGTAGACTAGTCTGTGCCACATACTGGAAGCGCTTTCCTCTTGCGGCGGTGCTGGAGTGACTTCCCCTATGGGAAACTGAATACCAGAGTCCCTCCCTTTACACCTCCTCCATTCAGTAAACATGTCTCTCTTTAGGCTCGATTCACACAGGGGCAACACGACTTCAACGCGACTTTGCACGGCGGCTTCAACGCGACTTCAGCAAATTACAACGCGACTTCAAGTCGCCTCCAGGACAGGCGACTTCGGCTGTGGCCAATCACAGGACAATCAGCTCTCTGGGAGGGAGGGGTTTTCCCTGCAAAGTCGCTTGACTTTGATAGAGATCCGACTTGGAGGCGACTTCCATTGATTTCTATGGTACAGGTCGCCTACCAAGTCGGATCCAAGTAGTACAGGGAGTACGCTCTGAAGTCGGAGCGACTTCAGTAGTGTCTATTAAGACCCTCCCATTCACTTAATGTGAATCTCTTTCTGGGGCGACTTGAGGATCCCAAGTCGTCCCAGTGTGAACCGACCCTTAGGGAATACAAGGCTTTTTCCTATTGGATAATGGTTGATTGTGACATCATAGGCCTCTCCTCTTCACCTCATCCAGTGAGAGTACACCTTGTATTCCTTTCAATGCATACAACACTTTTCCAGACTGGGGGGGATGGGGAGCCAGTAACTCCCCTGTGTTGCGTGTACCAGAGGAGGCGTTGCTTCAGTGATGTTGTAACAAGAAAAAAATGCACTTCCTGCACGTGGCACGGACTACTGCAGTGATTTGAAACTCCCCCTTAGCCTTCTGTATGTGACATCAATTACAGGTAATAAAGCTGGCCAATGTGAATTTCTAAAAAAATTATCCCTACAGATCAGCTTTCACTTAATATGCCTGCACAGTCAGTTTTGGGTTTGCTTTGTACAGGAATGTATAGCTGCAGGGATTTGAGGTTTTTGGTATAATTGCAAAAGGAAAATATTGATGGTTTAATCGGAGTAATACATAAACTCTGTGATTGGTGTTTCCCAATGCAGTGAACATGGGGCTGTATGGGTCATATGGCAGGGTCTGCAGTGTGCGAGTGAAGGCATGCTTCACTTATCACCAGTTTTAGATATGAAGTGATCAATAGTGTTGTTGTGCTCTGACCACCTACTTTCTTCCCACACCAATTCTCTACTGGCCTCTGCTAATAGCCAATAGCTGTCTGCAAAAGAGTGAGTTGTCAAAGAACACAAGATTAATTATCTTTAGGTTTCGTGAGACCTATATCATTTTGTGTGTGTAATACAGAGTTTTTGAAATATAGCATTGAGAAGCCACGCTTTTTTTTTTTTTTTTTTTTTATCTTGTGACATTTAGCTTTCAATTTAGTGAGGTGAATGTGAATTGTTCAGGTGTGTTCATAGACCATGCTATGAGCAGAGTATTGTACACAGGGTTAAAGGGGTGCCGCGGTCACAAGAGATGTGTTCCTAAATGATGTACTCTACTGTGGCTTGCCATTGAATTACTGTATGTTTTTTAGGCCTCTTGAACACTAAAAACTCAGCATACTTCTGTATTTATATTCTCTTTTTATTATGGCCCCTGTAAAGTGACCTTTGTCAAAAAAACAATTCCTAGCTCTCCAGCCTGCAACAGACAAAAATGATCCTGTCTAAGGCTTCATTCACACGAGACGCCGGTGCAAACTCTGCTGAACACATGTTTTTAAAAGCTAAAACCGGCATTTAGAAACGCCCGCTTTGCCGCGTTTAGCCGCGTTTTACCGCGTTTGCGTCTAGAAGTGTCTGCAGAGCAGAGAATGACATTTTGCGACCCAAATTTGGGACCCCGTATCTCGGGGCCACTTGGTGCTAGGAACCCCAAATTTGGTGTGCTAACACAGTGGAAATAGCACTACACCATATGCATTTGGGGGTCCTAGCACCAAGTGGCCCCGAGATATGGGGCCCCAAAGTCGGGTCGCAAAATGTCATTCTCTGCTGCAGTTTACCATCATATTTCTGTGTTTTCTGGTCCAAAAAAATGGGGTTCCTTTAAAAACACTTATAAACGCAAACGTGGTACTGGCATTTAGCCGCGTTTGGCGTCTGAACCCATTTTTTTTGCTTCTGTAAAAACGAGGTTAAACTCAACTGCCTAAAAGCACCAAAAAACGAGACTGTGTACATGGACACAGGATAACATTGAATGGGTTCAGGGGCAGTTGAAAAAAAGTGTCCAAATGCCTCTGAACGCGCGTTTAACAGCATCTCGTGTGCATGAGGCCTAACGGTTAACATTATAAACGAGGGGTTTGCAAATACAGTGCTCACCATAAATGAGTACACCCCTTTTTGAAAAGTAAGATTTTAATCAATATCTTAATGAACACCAGAACAATTTCCAATATTTCGGCAAAACTGAGTGTTATAGAACATTTTTTGTTTAGCTCATTACATGAAAGTAAGGTTAATATTCTAACTTACAAAATCTTCTGTTTTACTTAAATTAGTTGATGCAAAAATGAATACACCCCACAACAAAAAACCACTCCATCTAGTATTTTGTATGACCTTCATAATTTGTAAGGACAGCACCATGTCTTCAAGGCATGGAATGAACAAGTTGTCGACATATTGCAACATCTATCTTCTTTCCATTCTTCAAGAACGACCTCTTATAGGCTCGATTCACATCTATGCATGTTGCTTTTGAGCGCTTCTGCAGTGCTTTTTGCGTTTTTTTTTATTTTATTTTTTTTTATTTTTTTACCGCAATGTGCTTATTTTATTTTTATTTTTTTGCTTTACATTTACTGTATGTAGCCGGTTGGTAAGGAGCTGGCCAGGAAGCTGCATCATTAATAACCGA